>JAFBJW010000209.1:0-64376 GCA_016785235.1 Pseudorhombus dupliciocellatus | reverse complement strand
CCCCTCCTGTGTGCCCACGCTGTAGCCCCCCCCCCCTCCCTCACCCTGCCCCTTCGTCACCCCTTGTCCTCCCTCCTCCTCCTCCTCCTCTTCTCCTGCCTATTTCAAGATATGTGGTTAGCTGGGTGTGTTCCGTGGCCAATTCAAAATCACAGACCCATTTACTGTCCCGTATATTTTTTTCTTCCCTTCTACCTGGCGTCGTTGCTCACCTCCAGCAGCTTCACCACCCTGATTGTGTATTCACCACACACACGGACACACACTCCTGACCCCATTGTTGGTGCTGAGACTATCAGTGCTCTCCCCTCTCTGTTTCCTCCCAGGCCTTCCCTCGCTCTGATCTATTTCGGTGTGCTGTGGCGAACAGGGTGTGTGTGCGTTTGCAGCCCTGCCCAGTAAAATACAGACTTTTCAAGGAAGTCAGCAATATAATATGGCCGCTTTATTGTAATTACAAGCTTCTTCTTTTGGAAATGGCATGCGGAGGGAGCTGCTGCCCACAGGCACATGCTGACTCCGTCTCTCTGCCCCTCTGCGTGGACTCCCTCGCTCGCCATGCCCCAGATGTTGGCAGTGCCCCAGATGGTGCCACACCAGACGGAGCTATCAGCTGGATACGAGTCATCCTTTGACAGTACAGCAGCTCAGATTCCTGTGCTGTCAGACTGGATGGGGTGGCGGAGCTCCGTGCGGTGGGTGGCCACGTCTGAAGCAGCTTCCTCACAGGGAAACCTTGTGGCTTCTCGCGAACCCTGAAATTACTGCCCAGTGAATTAAAAGCTTTTATTAATTCAAACACAGCTGACGCTGAAACTGAAGAGTGTAATTGGAGGGTTCACGGCGCCGCGTCCCGCAGAGCTTCTTCTGGACGATACAGGAGCACCTGTGTGTTGGGGTCAGATTATTTTACCTGTTAATAACACGTTGGCGGCCTCACCTCTCCGTGGTCACTGGGACGTGCCCCGTTGAAGTCGTGCAGCTGTGGTGCCCTTTCCAGTGTTGCTATGGCAACGCTGTTTGATTTGCATGTATGTGTTTAAAGACTTTAGAATTCCACTTGACAAGGTCTCAAATCTAAATTCATGACAATGACCAGAGGAAAAGAATCCGAGTCGGCATGTAAAAACTATGGACGTGCACATTTTTGATCAGAGGAATAAAAGTATACTTTTATAAAGAGCACTTAAAAGCAGAGTGCTTCACCGCGCTGCAGTTAAACTTCAAGAGTCATACAATTATAGTATTTCAAAGAAATGTTGTAGAACAGAAAAGGTTTAAGACTCAGATAAAATAAGGTGCCGCGTCAGTTTCCCTTATTTCTTCTTGTTGTATTGCTTCGTTGCAGAGACTCGGACCCAGACTGTCACCTTTAGCCTCAGCCTGGTGTCTGAGACCGATGTCGGACCTCCGCCCAAGGAGCTGAAGCTGCAGGTGAGTCTCAGAGTCAGTTTGATAAGAGGTGGGTTTCTTGTTCTTATGAGTAGAGGGATGACGACGATGGTCCAAAGTTAGCGAGCGAGTAAAAAAAATCAAAAATTCATCTATGGAATAAAAACCAATACATGAACGATACAAATATTGGTAATAGCAACACATAGATGCGTACACATAAACAGTCAAAGACCAGCGTCTGTGCAGGGTGAAACCACGAACACAACAAAACTGGAGATGACATCCTCCACATGCAGGCATGAATAAAAACTGTACACGCACACACACACACATACACACACACCACAGATGTCTCTTGGGGTGTCTCTTTTTACAGCCTGTGGTGACTTTCAGAGCATGAGGAGGTTAGAAACCGAGCAGCCTGTCCTCAAACAGAAAAAGCACACTCGACCCAGTGTGTCTCGAAAGAAACACGAAAACCCAGGGCTGCCACACCGAAGGAGCGTTTCCTGGACTTTCTGATTTAGTGTGAATCCCCTGGCAGAGAAAACAACAGCTCTGTGAGGACACTGTGTACAAAACTGCAGAGGAAAATTCTGCTTTATATTGTTTATTCTCCATTTTATCACATTCAATGCACCAATATTTGTCTTGCTGTTTTCAGATCTTACTTCTGTTTCTTCTCACTCCCTCAACGTCCAAGAACATAAAATTCTAAATGTTCCTTTTGGTTGAACATACAGTAAATACATATATAGCCCTCCTCTGGCTTTACTGGCCGCAGCAGTTCAGTTGCTGGTTTCACTAGATGATCACACAACGGCCGCTCCTTCTCATTCTGTTGACATCAAAGCTCAGCGCTGTAGTTTCTTATGAGAGCGCAGAACAACGTTCCTCTTCTGGGAACAGAGAACTCACAGGCTGCATGTTGCAGACGAGCAGAACCCCAAACACACCCATTAGAACTGAAGCGTGTCCCTTTCTCCTTCGGCTGGAATTTTGCCTCCACTGGCCGGGCTACTCTGAGGAGAGTCGTTAGAGTCAGACATCTTTAATTAGCATTGTGTCATACATTTTTACAATCATATCTCCCTGTTATATATTTCAGTATTCTGTTGTCATCTTTTCATGAATCTGGCTCAGGATGACACATCTCATTCAGTCTTAAGTGAATATTTGATTCACCTGCCTCCTTCCATTGGGAGACATTCCACAGAATGCAAACCCCTCAGAGGTGGTGAGACAGACACAGAGCTGCGGGGCATCGAGGGACGATTACGGTTAATTACTGCTTTGTAACTTATGTGGAGTCTGCGTTCAAAGAAAGTGACTAAGCGTGCGTGAGTGCACAGACGTTGAGAAGGCAGACAGCCGGTCTGATGCTGCTAAGAGTTTATGACAGCTGGGGAAATGAAAGCCACTTTGAAATGATGAAAGGAACGTCTCTGAGATAGCTTCAGAGTTTATGTCTCACACCAAGCACCAAATATAACCAGGGGCTTCAAAACCCACAGAGGGATTCACGACCACAACAAGTTTCACAGTTCAACACACGGAACATAAAGGACACCTGTTTACTGTGTCGCTGTGTCATCAATCATCCATCTCTTCATTTAGAATTATAATCGATTTCCCAATGTTCAAACTTCAGCCTTTTGCTTGTTCACAATAATAGTCATCCTCAGTCACGTGACTTTGTGTTTCTGTGATTGATGATACATAACTTTACTTCAGGACACTCCCCAGGAATGTGTGGTTTTCCTCCCTGTGTGATCTCCATCAATCAGCATCCATCCCATCAGCGCACTGTTTGTTTCCAGATGTCAGACTTTCACAGGGAGACAGCGGTTCTGCGTCGATTGTGCACATTCATAGTGATTTCTCTCTCTCTTTCTCTCTCTCTGCCCCCCTGCCTTCTCCCTCCACGTGCACCTGAGCTGATGCTGCAAAACAAGGCCACGTGGGACTGACCAATCAGAGCCGGCGCAGAGCCACGAAGGCTTGGGTTGGAAGGGGCGTGGTGAGTGGAGCGGACAGAAGCGTGATTGGCCGAACGCGCACTCTCCTGCTCGGCTCATCCGCGCGTGTGTCTGCTCTCCAACGCTCACCTGAACGGTCCGCTGTGGTTTATAAATCCAGAGCCGCAGACCCTGAGACGACAACAGGTGGAAGTGCAGAAGGTAAAGACGAATCATCCGTGATCAGCAACATGAAACCTGCCGCTCACTGCGCGCCCCCGTGCGTGCGCGTGTGCATGTGTGACATATTTGCATGAGCTTGTCATTAAAACAGTGCGCGCTCTCAGACGCCCCTCCACAACGTAGATCTGCGCGCAATTACGCACGCCCCCATTTGTCATTCTCTCTCTCTCTCTCTCTCCCTTCCTCCCTCCCCCTCTCTCTCTCTCGCTCTCTCTCTCTCTCTCTCTCTCTCTGTCCACACGCACACATACACGCGCGCTCTCACTCTACGTGGGAGAAAGTAAAGAAGGGGAGAGGGAAAGAGAGAGAAGGGAGAGAGAGAGCGTGGATCCAGGTCTCTCTCTGCGGATCTCTCCACTCTGGGTTCTCCGACCCAGTCTGACTCAATGGGGCTTTAGCACTAAGGGGTTCCACGTTCAAATAAAAGATATTTATTCTCCCCGAACCCCTTTGTAGGTTTTGTGCATTAACGTAGCCAGACACAGGTGACTCGCTGAGGAGAGGGGAGAGCTCGAGACGTCTCCAGAGGCGTGTCTCTTTATCCGCTGTCTCCAGAAGGTTCGGTCGGGTCCCGCTGGTCGGCTGACTTTCTGTGAGAGGATAACTTCCACCGTGTCCTGCATCCACAGCTCCACCGGGCCGGCGCGCCGCTGCAGCACTATGGATATTGGAGATTGTCCCTCACGGAAGAAACGGAGACCGTGGCGCATGGACCTCTCCTCGCTGGCCTTGCTGACCGTGGCGCTCGCTCTGTGCCAAACCACCGTGGCGCGGGCAGGTAAGAAACCCCGTGAGATGTTTCGAAACGACACCTGAGCGGCTCAGCGACGCCTTCACAGTTTTTGGTCCAATATTACTCGGGCGACGCGTGTGCGTAAATGCGGGTCTCGTCAGTGCGCACCTGATTTCCCACAGTCGTAACCTCTGAAGTGTGTTTTTTAAATAGTAACTTGCATATTGAGAGGTACTTGGAGTTTGGTGACCTGTTTATTTCGACAGAAAATATGAACAACTGATGAAAGTTCGCTCAAGACGAAATGAAGAAAAGTCTTATTTTTTAAAATGTTAAATTTGTTGAAACCAGTTTTTGTCTGCCGGAAACTTGCCGTCGTTGACATAGTATGTCCGATAATGGATGTCACGCACTATCTGCTCTGAGTAGATTCGACCTGTGATCAGAGAAACCTTCCAAATAATGTTTTCCTTCGCTCTGAAAGAAAACATTTAAACACCCTGTTAGATTTAAAATGAAAGGTTTATTTCCATCATCTGCATTTGAGTGTGTGTCGCTGTGCCTCGCGCTGACAGGTGTCATCTCAGACATCCAGATGCTTTTTGTCTATTTTTTTTTTCTAAAGGTTTGCCCCTTGTCGACTTTACTTGTGGATAAACTGAACTCCATTATCACAGAGTGATGCATTCAGACAGGACTGAGTTTAACCCCCCCACCCCACCCCCACCCCCCCTCTAGTCCACCCCCACCACCCATCCAGAGGGGGCTATGGGGTAAGATGGAGCGAAGAGCCGCTCCAGTCCCTGATGGGGCGAGTCTGTCAGATAAGGATCAGGTTCATGATTTTACTTTTAAAAGTCTCCTCTAAACATAAACATCTACCTGTGTGTGTGTGTGTGTGTGTGTGTGTGTGTGTGTGAGGTGTTCACCAGCTCAGCCTGTGCATCCATCACTGCCCCTGGTTCCCCTGGGAGGAGGAATATCTGCAGCGCATTCAGAACACTGAGTCTGACACAGCAGGCGTGTGTGTGTTGATCAGAGTTATCCAGTCGTTCCATTCCTAGAGGAATAAGAGTGTGCACGTTTTTTATTGAGTCTCTGAGAGTGTGTCGACTGATCCGTATGTGCTGCAGTTCCCCGACGAACCACCAGGGGTCTAGAGTTATTTTTAAACACAGAGGATCCATTGATTCACCTGATTCCAGATCAGTTCACATCTGACACGCGCACCAAAACTGTTGCTGGTCTGAATGGATCGATCCTCCGGGGATCAGACCTGATGTTGGTGCTCTAAGGTTTTTATGTAATCGAAGCGCTAACTTTGGCTGAGGCCACTTCCACAGAAGCTCCGGATCAGGTGTCCTTCACTTTGGCTCCAGAGGAAGAAGTTTGTGTGCGCGTCCTCGGAGCTGCTGGGGGCAGCTCCGTCTTTACCTGCCCAGTGTGTTCTTTGGCCCAGTGTCCAGCTGCAGATTGCACGAGGCGCTTGCACCGTCCCGTCCTCCCCCGTGTGTATCTTGGAGCAGGAGGCCCGAGGCTTTTTTGCTTTCTATGAATCGGTCATTATGCGGCGGCGCAGCTCCGTAGTAAGGCTCGGCCAGTGAAAGCGGTTAGTGTGCGCGCGTTAATGTGCGCTTTGTACACTTGTGTTTGTGTATATGCGTCTGCGCGCCGGGGATGTTTTCTCCCGGCTCAGGGTGCGTGAATGTCATTCTGTGTGAATGCGCCTCTGTGTGCAGCAGCCCGCTCTCACCTGGTGCCCACAGCGCTGCTGTGCGCGCGCAGGTGCTCGTCTCGATAACTTTATTTTTTTAATCATATGACTTGGATCGTGTCAAAGTGACAGACACTTCACCCTGACGCTCCTGTTCATGCGTCCCGAGCCTCCCGGGCATGCGCGTAAAATGCATCACAGCATGCGCAAAGTTGTCCAGACGCGCGTTCCTGTGCGCGCAGTGCACAGATGTTGTTGCAAACTATAACAGCGCCACACCCGGTGACACCCAGGAGAGAGGAGGAAGGGTGGATGGATGGGGCTCAGGGACCAGTGGACCTCCAGATTCATGAAAGACGAGTGTTGTTCAAATCAGGAGAAAATCAAAGGGCAATATTTTCTTGACATGGATGTTCCCCGAGCTCTTTTCAAAGCTGCTCCTCAAAGGCCGGTCTGTCTCAGTGTGGCTAAACATAACATAACCCATGGTCTCTCCCCCCCCCCCCCCCCCCCCCCCCCCCCCCCCCCCCCCCTCTGGTGAATGGAGCCACTATGTGTGGTGGCAGAGCTCGGGCCTCTGACAGCTCACTCCTGTGACTGTATGGAAGTGTGTGGTATTTCAGGCTCCTGCCGATCACGTGTCCTTTCCATTTTTCCTCCACCTCGTCATCATTTTCCCATGAGCCCTCTGCTCCTTCAGGTCATCCTCATGTTCGTCCAGCTTTCAGTTTGTGTAGCGACACCTGAGCTGAGCTCCTCAGACCTCGCTCGTATCTGCTCCCAGATTCCTCTGTCTTTGTTAACAAACAGCTGAACCCTGCACTTAAGCCGGTCTAATGTAAGGCTGCTCCTGCTCAGTTAAAGCCTGGGACGCCTCTCTGCCTGAGAGGCTCAGGGAGAAATCCCCATTTCTCCCTGAGCCCGTTTGAACTCGTGACGTGATTCATCTCCACCAGTTTACGGACGATTAACAAAGTGAGTGTGAGCACGGAGAAAGTTTCCTCCTCCCCTCCCTGACTCTCTGTTCTCTGTAGCTGACTGAGAGTCTCAGAGTGAAGCAGAGCATCATGGGTAATATCCAGTCAAGTTGATTTTCGCCCTGCAGGGTTGATCTCCGCATGTGGCTGCAGAGGGCGCTGCTGCCCAGTGAAAGTGGCCCCGTGTTGCTTTAACTCGTTTCCTCAGCCGCTCCTTTTTAAGTTGTTGTCATGTTCACTTTTCTCGCTGACCTCAACCGCCGAAGTCAAATCTCATCACTGGCACCGACAGATAAGAGCCGGGCGGTGGCTGAGAGAGGGAAAACACACACAGCGAAAGCTTGGATACACAAATAGTAAACACGTCTGAGGCCTTGAAACCCAAACTGGGAACTTGTGAAAAGCCACATCAGCTCTACAGCCTGAAGGGAGCAGAGGGGGCAGAAGATAGCTCCTCTGCTTTTTCTCGGGTCGGTACGTGATGATTTTGTGGTCGGTGTGTGTGCGTGGTTTGGCGTCGATGTTCGGAGACGTTCTGTTTTAGCAGGAGATGAACAGGGTCGGCAGCAGAGCGCGCCAGCTCCATAATGACAGGCTGTCTGTATAGGATGCTATTCCCAGTCACTGTTATTTTGCTGCTTCAAGGAAGTCGGAGCAGGAGGGTGTGGAGAGCAGCTGTGTGATTTGACATGAAATGTTCATGTACATCTCTTTTCCAGACGTTTGGAAATGCTTTTAAATGTTGTTGGACTGGGAAGACTGGAAAGATCTGAGGGAGGTTTTGAAATATAAGAAACGTTGAATGAAGTTCTGGTTTCTTTTCAAGACTTCTTTTGAGATGCAGAAATTTAACTGTTTGGACAAATGTAGGGAAATATTGCAGAGCGTCTAATGACCCGATGGGGACGCGCCCCTGAGCGAGTGGTACCGTTTTGTCACCTGCGTCCTCGCGTGTTCTTACAGGTAAATTACAGCCGTGAAGATCCACAGAGTGCAGGGTGCAATCTGATGTGGGGATTTCCCCAGCGAGAGGTCTTTGCTATAAACAGTGATGATGATTATAAAGGTGATCCTGGGCCCGCTGCTGTTACACGTGTCTTTATTATAAGTCTGACTTGGCTAGACTGTGGCGTGAAGGCAGGATTCCACAAACCACCCACAACTGTCATTAAAGATGTGTCACTTAATTCAGTGTAAATATATCCACTGTTCGAAGCTCAATTAAATGTTAAATGTGAGAATAGATTGATGCAAGCTTTAGGATCATATCTAGGAACTGTGCGTGATCTGGATGCAATTCTACTTCTCTTTTCCAACAAGAGCATTTCCTTCACCATGACTCACCGGGACTTTGTTTTGGGGCTAGTCAGGTTTTGATAGTTAAGTGAAGTCTGGAGGCTCCAGGTCCATCAGGGTTCTAATTTGTGCCCTGGCTCACCGTCTGAGAGCCTCTGACTGTCTCCTGCGGTGTCAGTATCCACCCTCAGATCCAAACTAAGACTGAGGCCGGCCCCAGAAACCGCATGAAGCTGCAGTATGTTACCCGCTGGCAGCTGCACCGGTGCAGACGCAGACCGCATGGTGGTGCACAGGGGGCTGAGAGGAACCACACAGGGCCGCGCTGCAGTGAGCTGAGCTGCTAAGAAATTAACAGGCAGAAACAGGTAAAAGGCTCGAGTCAAGTGCAGCTCGCAGCTGCAGGAATAACTAACTTGACGTGAAGGATGAAACGTACTGAGCAGTCGACCATTGACACCTTTACAGTTAAATGGTCAGTGAATCAGCTGAGGAAGAGGAGGAAGAGGAGAGCAGGCTTATCATTCTGAGGTTTACTGATTAACAAAGATGTTGTTTCTCACTTTCGTTTCTTCTCGCAGTCCAATGCAACGGCCAAAGACAGGTCGGATGTTTTATTTCTCATCCTTGATCAAACCTCATCATCGATGTCTTTCAGCTGACTTTAATAACTATTGACATCATTTTATGTGATATAAATAAGGTAGATTCCACCTATCCCTTTTTACAACATGGGCACAAAATGTATTTTCTGTCTGTGCACACAAGCATTATAAATAAATCCTAACTATAGACGGCCATGTTGGAAATTACAACCTGCAGTCAGCAGTGGTCAGCAGCTGCAGTTTAGTTTAGGGTCACTCTTCAAATTCCTTTTAAATTTGACTTCTTGTAATTTATTTTTATTTTTTTGAGAGACAAGAGCTGTGTGTGTGTGTGTGTGTGTTGATCTGCGGACACACACCTCTCTGTGTGTCTGACAGCGTGGTCGTTGTGTAGAGGTGAGAGGTGAGGGGTCAGCGTGTCAGCTGGAGTGTGTGTCTGGTATTTGACACGGCTGCATTAAAGGAGCGAAGGGCAGGCGCACACACACACACACACACACACATTAATTGTTACACAGATCATCAAAGGCAAAGAGAGGACACTAGATGCGCTTGCTTCTACTAACAGACCTAATATTTACAATTAATCATGTCACCAAGTTAATTAAACCTGTTGTGGCTCCATCTAGTGGCGGTTGAGAGGAACTCAACATCAGTCTTCAGCGGCTCACCTGAGCGTCACGTGTTTCAGGTCGTAATGAGCTGTGTGTGTGTGTGTGTGTGTATGAGAGAGAGAGAGAGAGAACGAGAGGGGGGTTGTAAGTTTAGTGTAACAGTGACCCAGGGATTGAACCTCATGATCAGACCTGCCACAAACCCTCTCCTGCTCTGAAGGGGTTTTCTGTGATTTCTGTCTCGTGATCCAGTCCCTGACTCATCACTTCCTTCCACCTGGTCCAGGTAGAAAGATCCACTCTGTGGTTAAATGTTTCTGCTGGTTCCTTGGTCACGGCTGTGGGCTCCGTCCCCACATTTAAAACAAGAGACCCTTCCCGTCCCATGCAGCTGTCAGTGGGGATGACGGCTCATGCAACTGTAATCTTCACCTACTGGTCAGCCTGGAACCTCCCTCACGTGGCTGCGAGCCGTTTCCTGGTTTAACGGCAGCGGAGTAATTGGGCAGCGTTGAGCAGCCATCTGTGAGCGTTTATGAACGAGCAGCGGCGCAAGGGAAAGTAAAAGAGGAGAAAGAGAGTTTGTGCTCGGCTGCAGTTTGTTTTCATACCTTGTCGAGTTTCATATTCGCAGCTCCTCGTCTCGTGAGGTGTGTGTGTGTGTGTGTGACTGCGGGTGTTATTTCTGTGGGTGTGTTTTTGTCGTGATTGTGGTCCTCCAGGCAGGAAAGGCCCCGGCTGCAGATGTGAGCGGGTCAGGCAGCGGAGAACAGAGCGGCACATTGTGCAGGACGTGCTGGGGGAGCTCAGGCTGCAATCTGATCCAATATCCTGCCATCACAGAACCATGCTGTCTACTGTCACTGCCTGACCCCACCCCCCCAACACACACACACTCCACCTTTACCTGAACCACTCTCCCCCTTGCTCTGCCTCTCATCGCATCGCCTGTCGCCCTCCCTCCTATTCCTCCTTCTCATTCCCAGCATTCCTGTGCACATTTAGTAAACTCCTGAAAAGTATGTGAAAAAAATTCTTGTGGAGAAACAGAAATCTGGAAAAACTTGAGTTGGGTGTGAAGATGCATGGAGGATACGTGCCCCCCCCAGTCCATTTTCCATCCATTCCGTGTTTGCTCCCTCTTCCTCCTCCTCCTCCTCCACCTCTCTGCTGCACACAGGCGTCAGCGGCCTGTGGTGGAGACACCCTGAGGAAACACAAATGCACCATTTGCTCTGTCTCAATAAATAAGAACATCTTCCATCCCAGTTGGAAAAACTGGTGATTCTTAGACCACTGGGTGTCACGTCAACGAACGCATAGCTGTGGGATCAGTGTGGATTCAGAGACAAATATCCAACAAGAGCACAAGTCGCACTCAGTCATCCAGCTCCTGTGTGTCGCTAACATGCTGCCGCGGCTCTGATGACATCATCCCCTCGTCACGTAACTTCACAGCATCAGAGGACGTCCCAGGTTTTTATCTTTCCATCAGTTGTTTTTACCCGAGCAGGCCGGTGGCTGTGAATGGATTTAATTGGCCGTTAACAGCAAACTTAGCTCCCTGCTGCTCCTCAGACTCAGGGCGGAGAAGTGAGTTCAGGAAAATGTACAAACCGGGTGTTGCTGAAGCCTCGCAGGGAGATGTTGTAATTTTCTCCGGTGGCCTTTATAATTACATTTGATTTGCTGGGTTCTCAGACCGTAACATTTCTTTTACAAGCTTTCTGTTTTGAAACCCTGGCACAGTTTGCGTCGGCCCGTCTGGAACGTGTCCACGTGTTTGAGAAAGTTTGAAGCACGCAGACGCGCTCGGCTGAAACTTAGGGTTTCACTTTAGGGACAAAGTTATAAAGTCTGTTGTTAAAGGGGGCTACTCCACTAGTTATGTTAATCACCATGATGTGTAAATGTGTAAAACAGCAGAATGGATTAATTCTCTGAAATACTGAGAGCTACGTGTCCAAGTGACACGGTGCCCTTGAGCAATCAGCCACAGCCTGAGGGCGGAGGAACAGACTGTTTGACCTCAGTGTGTGAAGCTGGAGACGGGATGTGAGACTGTGTGTGTTTGCAGTGATGTGAAGCTGTATTGTGCAGACCTAGAGAGTGTGTGTGTGTGTGTCACTTCACTTGACTCCATCTTGTCAAAAGCCACTTGTTGCGGGGGCTTGATAAAAGAGGAGAACAGCAGCCGCTGTCACTGTGGTTCAGCCTGTCGCCACTCACCCTGGCACAGTGCCTCTTTCCTTTAAAGTAATTTGTGTCGATGACTACGTCTCACTGACACGCATCTCCTGTCTCCCACAGACCCGGTGGACGTGTTGCGGGCTCTGCAGGTTCCCTCGCTCCCTGAGGGTGTGAAGAAAGTCCCCGGCTTCTGCACGTCACGTCGCTCCGGCAGCCCTGACCATGCTTACCGCATCACCAAGAAGGCCCAGATCTCCGCCCCCACCAAGCAGCTCTTCTCAGGTAGATCTCATAATATCTGAGACTATTGCACTGGGACAATAAACTATAGCCAATATCCAATGAATTCAATTAATTAATTCAAACCTTCAACTCCACATATTATGCTCTGTGATACTATGAACCTGGAAGAAAGAGGAAACACTTGGGAAAGTTTAATTAATTAGAGCAGGGCTTAATAATTAATACTTGACGAATTCCAGAGTGAGGAAACCTGTAATCATCATTACACAGGATCCTCTTTATGGTTCGATGTGTTTCAAACTGAGCTCTGTGGAGTTTACTGAGGTTGTTGCTGCACCAGCAGGCTGGATGTAACGTGTAATCACGTTAAACTGTGTGGGAGAGCCATAACAAATTAACTGGAGAGCACAGTCTGACACCCGGAGCGAGGAGAGAGACGAGAAAGTGCCACTTATGTGGTTGTGAAGAAATCCTCAAAAGTTGATTTTGACTCACTTTCTGAGGTTTCGGTCTTCCATCTCCAGCTGTTCTCACCTGTTATTACTGCGAGGGCCAGGTCTGACCCCCTCCTCCTCCTCCTCCCGACTGTTTACCTACACACGCACTGATGTTTGTGTTCGTCTCCCTTCTCCGAGACCACGTCTTCCCAAAGCACTCCTTCGTTCATCACCCCCCCCTCCCTCCCTCATCCATAGATCGTTTCCCAGAGAACTTTTCCATCATGGCTCTGGTGAAGGCCCAGTCTGGGCTCCAGGCCTTCCTCCTCTCCATCTACAGCGAGCAGGGCATCCAGCAGCTCGGCATCGAGCTGGGACGCTCGCCTGTTTTCCTGTACGAGGACCAGAGCGGCAAACCGGCCCCCGAGGACTACCCGCTGTTCAGAGGCGTCAACCTGGCTGATGGCAAGTCAGTAACCAGCGACAACCAGTTTGTGACTGGTTGAGATGACTCAGTCTGTGTGTGGGGTGGGGTGGGGAGGGGGGGGGTGTTCTCCAGACTCCTTTTGTTATTAGGCCTGTGCTCACATGACACATTTATTCGCCTTGGGCTCCTCCTCCTCGTGTCCAGGTGGCACCGCATCGCCATCTCTGTTTCCAAGAAGAACGTGACTCTGCTGCTGGACTGCAAGAAGAAGATGACCCGCCCTCTGCCCCGAGGCAACAACGCAGAGGTGGACACCAACGGCATCACAGTGTTTGGAGCCCGTCTGCTGGACGAGGAGGTTTTCCAGGTCAGGACGCTCTGTCTGTAAATACACTGAGAGCACAGTCACTGCTGTGGTTTCATGGAGTTTCTCCTCATCTGTGTGTTTTGTTTTTTTTCACAGGGAGACATCCAGCAGCTGCTGATCGCCTCCAACCCCCAGGCTGCCTACGATTTCTGTGAGCACTACAGCCCTGACTGTGACTCCCCTCTGCCCAAGACCCAGGCTCAGGACCCCAACACATACGTGAGTAACGCCAGCACCACATGAGCTCATACACCAACGTCTGAAACAGTCACACAACGACCGGTCCAGTAAGAATAAGGTCTCTCAGTCTTCAGCATCAGTTAGAGCAGAGAACAGCGGCGCCACGTTGACACGATTCATTCATCTGAGATGAAGCAGAATCTCTGGACTTTGTTTTCCTCTTCTGTGGCACTGTGGCAGAGGCCTGAGGAAATTCAGAGAGTGTTCAAATAGAAACTTGTAGATTATTTGATAAAGGCTGCAAAGAAAATGGTACACCTGGGTCTGCCCATTTCTTTCGATCCACCGTCTCATCCTTCCACAAAATGTCATGGAGATCACCACTTGCTGGAGGTAAAATCCTGAGATGTCAGATGTGGTTCGTTGTAGCAAAGATTCCAAACATGAGAACGTGCTCAGAGAGTGAAAACAAAGGTCACAGTGAAGAAACAAGCTGAAGGACAAAGTCCCGGTCACCTGACAGTGTCATCAAAGTGCTGCTCTTCCTCCCTGTCTTCCTCGCGCCTCTCTGTCATCGGCAGCAGTTTGTATCCATCCGCCTCAGTCTGTGTGTCCCTCAGGGAACTTAAGAGAAGCAGCGGCCCTGTCCCATCATGCCCCTGTACAGACGGGCTGTTTCTCACAGCAGGGGAGCACAGAGAGGTAGGGGATGATACAAGCCACCGTCACCGTCCTCCCCAGTTCTTCGTTCAGTGCATACAACTTCAATTCAGATTGGTTTTCTGCGTAGATTGAGAAATCAAAGGATTTAGCATAAAGATGGCTGAAGGTGGAGCCTGGTTTGTGCACACTACATGTATATCCGTAGTATTAGTATTAGCTCTGCGAGCTCCAGCTCAATTCCTTTGCCGCTCAGTGCCGCTCTGATATTTGGAAGCTGACATCCACATCCATTCATCCAGAGTACACGCTCTCTGCTCTCTTAAGTGTCCAGTTAGCGTCCCTCTCCCTGTTGATGCTGTTGAGATGACTGCTTTCTGAATGAATAGAAATCCTGTGGTTTTATTCATCGGCTCCACCCTTTGCTTCATTGTTGTGTTTTCTCATTCGTCGAGGTCGGCTGTGCCTTTTTAACGATCAGCCCTAATTATCAGCACAGACTCGAATGAATGAAAAAATGAAAGCTTTGCATTTGTTCTCCCCCTCTGTGTTTCACCCCTTCTCTTCTCCATCTATATTTATCCCTGACCCCTCATCACCGCTGCTGTCCCCCTCTGTGAATTCCTCTCCTTCTGTCCATCTCGCTTTTATGCACCTCCCCTCCCTTTCCAACTCCATCTTTCCCATCTTTCAATCCTCCCATGCCTCTCTCAGTACTTTGATGAGGAGCAGGATGACCATGAATACCCCTATTATTATGAGGAAACAACTGGCGTTCCCTCCTCCTCTGCGTCCCCCTCTCCCCAACCTGGGGCCCCCATCCTGCAGGTAAAGAGGGAGCAAGAGAGAGGGAAAACACGAGCTGGGTTTGTGGAAGGGACGAAGAATGAGAGAGAGAGAGAGCTATTACAGCAACAACAAAGGCTCGATTCATACTATCAACGTAGCAATATTCCCAAGTCAACTCCATTTCTAAAATGATTCCCTCCAAAATATTTGCGTGAAATCCTGCATTTTAACTTTCAGCAGCATATATGTCTCTCTCATCCCTCACCGCTCCATACCTCCCTCGTTGAATCATGTCTCACCTGTTCTTTAATCCACATGAACCCTCACACAGCTCATCTCCGTCTCACAGGATTCATTGTGCTCCTTGTGATTGTGTCATTTACATGTTTTCAAATGTGTATGTGTCCAGATGTGGGCAGGCGGGGGCACTAGGGTGGTACAGGTGCAGCTGTGTTGTTATACACACATGTGCTACCCCCCCCCCATATCATTTAATCCAGAAAAGTGCTTTTATTTTCATAAACCAAAGAATTAAAGTGCAAATACAAGTGAGCACAAGCAACAAATGAATAGCGCAGAGCAGCCCATACAATTTCTTTTCATTTCCTGGGATTGTTTGAATTAGCACTCATCGCATGGTCGTTCATGGTCGTCTTCACAGACAGTCAACCTGGGCCTGTGTCTGTGTTGTCTTGTTAGCTGCATGACAGGATGTCATTGCATGCACCTATTGCACTTCTGCATCAACATGTTAATGTGTTGGTCAATGTGTTTCTAGTTGTAAATCATACACACGTCTGTCTCCTTCCAGTCTCTCAGTTCCTTGTTGCGCACCTGATCGGTTTATATCTGCAGCCATGCCCTGTTTTCACTTCCCTCTTTATTATATAGGATTGTTTACAGTGTTCCTCTGCATGTGTTTTTATGGCAGCAGCACGAGAAGTCATTTTTAATCACGCACTGGCCTTTTTAATGTGTGGTTTATGTGACTAACGCGTATTTGCATGCACACCTGGACTCTATTCTCCCTCCTCACTTGCACGGCTAAATAGCAGCAAGCTCGTCTGTCTCTATGAACTGTGTGTGAGTGTATGTATGAGGACAGCAGGTCAGGCTTTGTGTGTGTGTGCGCGCACGCAGTGTGTTTGAGTTCAGCAACAGCTTCACCGGACCAGTCACACCCTCAGTGCCTCTGCCAAACCACAGGCTCAGTTCTTATTAGCACAAAGATGCTGCTTTGTCGTTTAATATTGGGAATGGCATTACTGGAGAGATCAGCAACAAATTGGCAATCCTGCAATTCATAAAATGTTTTCCATATGTGTGTGAATTTCATTTGTATTTTGACTTGTACGTATTCGGTTGTATTCATGGACACTGGTAATGGTCCTCTGCTGTATCCAGTAATGCCTGTACAGTCTCAGTGAATCATCCAAGCCTTAGCCATCTTTATATCATTGTTTCTCAAAACACCCACTCTTGTCTTTCTCTCTCTTCTGTCCATCCCTTGTTTGTGCTTTTCACCCCCTCCCAACCCCTTCACATATCTCTGTCCTCCTCCACTCCCTCGCTCCTTGTCTGTCTTCATCAATATGCACTTGTACATACAAAACAACATGTCAACCAAACAATAATATCGGACATTAGAAGAAGGCGCTCAATGGAAAAGCAGCCCCCACTAAGACCACCCCTGTCAAAGCCAAGCCCACCCCTAAGGCGCCAAAGACCGGATCATTCAAACTTGTGGTTAAGCCGCCTATGCCCACCAAGGCTTCCAAGTCTGCCGCAGCCAAATCAACCAAAGCTAAGCCCACTGCAGTCGAGATCCTCTTGTCTAAGATCAAAACAACCGCAGCAGCGAAAGCTAAGCCCACGGCTGCCCCGGCTAAGAACGGCAATGGTAAAGCAGCTGCTGAGAAGAAAGCCAATGGCGCAGCCAAAGCCAATGGCAATGGAAAACCAGCTGTAGCGAAAGCGAATGGCAATGGCAAAGCTGTCGCCGCTGAAGCTAAGCCCGCAGCTCAGGCCAAGGTGAATGGCAATGGAAATGGCAAGGTTGTGGCAGAAAAGAAAATCAATGGTAATGGCAAATCATCTGCAGAAAAGAAAGTCAACGGAAATGGAAAAGTTACCGTTGTGTCAAAGGTTAACGGCAAAGCTTCGGCAGAGAAAAAAGCCAATGGAAATGGCAAAACTACGATTGAAGTTAAAGAGGTTAAAGTCCAAGTTAATAGCAAAGCTGAGAACAAAGTCAACAGTGAGGCGAAGGCCAACGGCAATGGAAAAGTTATCACTGTGGTAGAAAAGAAAGTCGTGAGTAATGGTGCTGCAAATCAGGCAAAAATCGAAACCACTACAAAACAGGCAAAGACTGAGAAAGTTGTTAAAGTAGAGAAAGTAGAGAAGACCGTGGTCAGTGCAGCTAAATCAGCAGCTAAAGTCGAAGCCACCAAAGCACCCAAACCCACAAAGGCATCAAAACCTGAACCTACAAAAGCAGCAAAGGCTGTGGCGACCAAAGCTCAAGCAGCGAAAACCCAAGGGAAGGCTGAGGTCAAAGAGGTCACCAAAGTTAAAACGGTGGTCACCAAGGTCCCTCTGGTCAAAGCGACCACAAGCGCGAGCAAGGTCGTGAAGAATGTGGTGGAAAAGGTTGCCATTTCTAAGAAGACCGCTGCGACTCCCGCCCCGGTCCGGCCAACTCCCCCCAGACCCACAAAATCCAAGGTGGTGTTGGACATCAATGTCAAATCCCTGCACAAACCCTTCCCACCCTTTGGCAAGACGGCGCTGAGCGGAACCGTCGTCCCAGCCAAGAAAATGACCAACGGTTATCAACAGGTACAACAGGAGGGCTCATGACTGGGCCGGATTGTCCGGAACTGTTATGCTCCATCTGTCCCGTCTGGTTCCAGCTCGCTCCACCATCCAGGGCCTGCAACAAAATCTATCATATGATTTTGCTGAGAATCCTTCATGGTGGACAATCTGGTCCTCGGAGTGGACGCTGGTTCATACCAAGCTGGATGGCTGCTCCTCTGTTTGTATATCATATGATCTTCACGATCGGCCCGACTGCTGCATATGATATGACACAGCGGTGCACAACGAAGCATGGCTACTGTACAGTTTGACTGTTCTTTACTTCACCTCACACTCTGAAGCTGGACCTCAGACACCTGAATCCGCTCCACCTTTCTTTTTCGGGGGAAACCAGTCGAATGAATGAGCATGGATTTCTATGGCACAGATGCCTGAACAAACACAAACACTGTCACTACACTCTACACACCTGCAACACAACGACTCTCCCCCGTCACCCTGTCATTTTTCATCTTTGTGTTTCTGTTTTTGTTTGACGTACCTGTGTTTTCTCTCTGACACATAAATAAATCAGCCTCACAGAATCTGCTCGAAGCCCAGTTTGCTGAGGCAACAGAGTCGTGTTCTGTGAGGCTGCAGATTTGGTTTGTTCCCTGTTTTCTGGTCTTGGGTGAAACCAGACATCCCAGAGCATCCTGTTGTGATGTTTCCTCCTGACGGGATGGATGGCGGCTCTCGGCCCTTCCTCCAATCAGAGCCAACTTCACCCTCTGATGAATCTCACCTGAAAATCCAAAACTGTTCAACAGTGCAATGAAAAGAAATCTCAGCAGCACAATCTCAGTGACTCCCTAAATCTTGCAGAAGGAAAAGTATTTATAGTCACTGAGATGCTGATATTTCTTTTTATATCTTGACAGCTTTGAAAATGTGAGTTGCCAGCAAAAAAAAAAACGTCTTTGTGTCTGGCAAACCACAGTTTCACGATGTGTTCCGTTTTCATCTTTAAACTCGTCATTGCCGACCAGCAGACTTTGAACTAACCACACTCTTTCGATCAAATCTGCTTACTTCCTCCCTGCTCCCCACTTCCTGTCACCTCCACCAATCAGGATGTAGACACTGAATATACCGAGGCTGGCCACACCGCTACAGAGACTGATTATTACTATGAGGAGATGGTCCCACAGCCAGAGGGTGAGGTGACCGGACATGAAGAGATCCCTGAGCAGGTAAAAAGATAATGACACTCGACACGAAACAGTCAAAGGAGCCTGACTAGAAAAGACAAACCAAATACAGGACGCACACCATCCACACTGCATCTCAGCAGAGGTTTGCAAAATCACAATTAGCCCGTCACCATCGGCTGAAGGGGTCCACGGTGTAACACGTGTGGTGGTGAGCCCAGCCCTTGTAGTTTAACCATAGTCCCATGTCTCTCTACACCTTCCTAACCAAACTGTTGTGTTGGCGCCGACGCCACGTGACAAGACACAAGAGAAAATCCTCTTTCAAAGGAAAATGCACCACATTCATCTGAACACGTCATCAAACATTTCTACGCGACGCCCCTTTTCGCTAACAAGATTCCGGTTTTGTTCTCATCGCAAGACTCCCGGTCGATCGGTGTGAGATCTTGTCGTCAGAACAAAGGTCTTGTGGAAAGAGGATTCACGTGGGAATGTTTGATGAGCTGGCAGACAAAGGTAGATGAATATAATGCATTGTCGTTTGAAACCTAACCCTCAAGAAACTCAAGTTTCTGATTAGTTTCTAACAGACATTTTATCATTTATATCATTTTATCAATATCAGCTGACTTTGATGACTGTTATGTTTCTGCTGCTGTTGTGGATAGAGATATGGTATCGATATATATCCTCATTCCTGATTATTTGTGGCACACGTTTATATATTTGAGTGATTCCCCTCTCACCGGAGATAAGTGCACAGCCTAATTCCACTGGATTAATTTCTCTATGTTTGCCGTGGTAAGTAAATTAGTCTGTGACGTAGTTGTTTTGCTTTGCCTAGCCTAGTTCGTAGCAGCAGCTCGTTTTCACAAAGTGTTTCACATCAGTTCTGTCAGAGGTCAGAGGGCGGCGCTGATGATGACGACACACTTTGATGAAAACCCTGGCTGTCATAAGCTCCACAGATGTTTCATAGGTTCAGCTGAGGACTGATAGAGTCTGTCAGAAGTCTTTTTGTTTTCTGTCTCTGTTCATTTGCAGAAGGTAAGACTCATGTTTTTTTCTATATATGCCCCTCTCTTCCACTCTCCTCCTGTACTTCTCTGTCCTGACACTTTCCAATCACACTTAACTCTCCTTCCTCCACCTACTCGTCCATTCCTCCTCTTCTTCATTCATCCTCTCCTTAACCCCTCCACCTGTCCCATCGCGGCTTTCAATAAACCCCAAACCAGCCCCAGGTGGAGCCAACGTTGGTGGGAGAGGAGGTGGACGCCACCAAGACAGGCGGTCTGGGCGAAGACGTCTTCACTGAGGAGTATGTGACTGGGGACGTGGGCCTCAAGGAATACGACTATTCCTACAGGGACTACAGTGAGCCGTTAGGCGCGACTGAAGATGCCAACATGGGCCCCGCCCTGTCCGCTGTGACAGACGAGGGAGGCGTAAGTAGTTTTGCTAAAAAGGCAAAAAGAGAAAATCCATTTCAACCAACTCTGACTCCCAATCCTTGTCCGAGTTTGCCCTCTTCAAAACCCATTATGGAGACAGACTTCTATTGAAACTACCAGTGGAGTCGCCCCCTGCTGTCTGTCTAGCTACGTCTTCGATGTAAAGTCTAAATACAGATTCACACTAGTTAAACTCAACCATTAACAGAGCATCTTGGATATTAATGCATTGAATTAAAAATACTTTGTAAACCAAGACAAGTCCTCAGGTGTTGGTCGAAATGGGTTTTAACGCAGGACCCGACCGGTCTGAGCTGTTTGGGATCCGAACTAAAGGACAAGCTGAATGTGACATACATTACATGAACAGGCATTATGAAGTGCAGCAACACTCTGCTTGCTGCATCTCGAGGTCTGAATGTCATTTATGTCAGTGTTTAGCTTCATGTAGCGCCGCTAAGCCCAGTCGAGTAATGAGAACCATTTAATCCTCCCTTTTTGGACGAAACAGGTTGCCATGTTGTCGCTGTGTAACGTTACATGCAGTGGTGAAGTCATGTGTTTCACTGCCTGTGAGAGTACCTGTACTGACTGTGCCGTGTTGTTGCCTACATGTGTGTTTTCCTCAGGCCGCTGTCAGAGGCAGTAAAGGAGAGAAAGGAGAACCTGCCGTCTTGGAGCCTGTAAGTTGCGATCATTAATAATACTATTATTCGTAATAATGGGTTAGTGAGCACTGTTCATCTGTCTTCTTATGTAAGCATGCAGGTGCAGGTGTCTCCAGAGGACTGAATCATGTGTGCTTGTTTGTGATCCTGCATTATATGTTGAACTGTTTTATATTTGCAGGGCATGCTGATTGAAGGACCTCCAGGACCTGAGGGACCTGCTGTAAGTTGTCTTAGTCCTACCTTTCTATTTCATCCTTCTACGTCAGTGCACTGTGATTTATCTATTTGCCTTTTGGTCCACCTGATCAATCTTTTGTGCTCCTCCTCTTCCAGGGTCCCCCCGGCCCCCCCGGCTCCTCAGGACCCCCTGGCTCTGTTGGCGACCCTGGCGAGAGGGTGAGTTCCACTTAACCATGTAAACAGAAAGTTAGAATCAGTGCACACATTAATCTGAGACATTATTGCTTAGTAAACATGCAAATAAATTCACCACCATCCGTCAAATTCACTGCCCGCTCTCTCCACTCCTCAGGGCCCTCCTGGTAGAGCTGGTCTGCCTGGAGCTGACGGAGTCCCAGGACCTCCTGGAACCTCTGTCATGTTGCCCGTGAGTCACCTTGAAATTATTTAGAAATTTAGATCTGGTTTGCTGCGTATTTTTTTTTTATTATTAAATGGTGGAAACTTGCGGCTCTGGTGCCGACCACAGTTCCACCTGCCACCAAACACTTAATTAATTTGTCCCATTTCTCTCTGCAGTTCCGTTTTGGTCAGAGTGGAGGAGATAAGGGTCCCGCTGTTTCCGCACAGGAGGCTCAGGCAGCGGCCATCTTGTCTCAGGCCAGGGTCAGTCGCCACCACCGCATTTCAACTTCGTAACATGAGAGATATTGAGCTGAATCTCTCATTTGTTATTTACAACCTTTATCTAATGTGCCTCTACCATCACTGATGTGTTGTTGTCTGCAGATGGCTCTGAAAGGACCGTCTGGACCAATGGGATTCACTGGACGGCCCGGACCCCTGGTAGGCTGCCTGCCTCACTCCGCCCTTTACTTTACCAGCTGATGATGATGATGATGATGATGGTTGTTTCTGTCTCAGGGGAATCCTGGGAGCCCTGGCCTTAAGGGAGAGAGTGGAGACCCTGGTCCTCAGGTGAAACACACATCAACATTCAGATAATTATTAATTATTAACCCTGTTTCATATGTCACTGGTGTGTTTGTTATCATTAAAATATATGTATATATTTATCACTGGGGTTGATCACACTTGTCTGATTCATCTGTCAGGGCCCCAGGGGACCACATGGTTTGATGGGACCTCCAGGCAAAGCAGGAAGAAGAGTGAGTTTTTTAGTTATTTACTGAATACGTTTTTTATGTAAATCTTGAGATACTTTGTACTTAATTTGCAAACCTTTTATACAGGTTAGTGTATGTTCATATCGCCTATGCTTGTGTCCTGACAGGGCCGGGCCGGAGCTGATGGTGCCAGAGGAATGCCTGGAGAGCCTGGTGTTAAGGTAACGTCTCTTTAGTTTCATTCAAACAAACTTGCACATGACTTTAAATATGTACGTGTGTCTTTGTATTTCTGGTCATTCTTCACGTGTGTGTCTCTCAGGGTGACCGAGGCTTCGATGGTCTTCCTGGTTTGCCCGGTGACAAAGGGCACAGGGTGAGAACGCCACCTGGCAGACTTGTTCTTGGACATATTTTGGACCGTGTGTGCTTGAATCATCTGTCTGTTAAGCAGAGGTGTAGAGTTTTCTGATCCCTCACTCCTCAAATTGCTCCTCTCTGCAGGGGGACACTGGACTCATGGGACCCCCAGGATCTACAGGAGAGGACGGAGAGAGGGTATGACGTGTTGTGATAAAGGAATCTGACTGGGCTCCAGCGGCTCCGTGTGTCGCTCTGTGTCTCGATAACCAGAACATTTCTGCCCTTGAGCTGTTGTTTGTGTGTGTGTGTGTGTGGTTTCCAGGGAGACGATGGAGAAGTCGGACCCAGGGGTCTCCCAGGTGAACCAGTGAGTGTTTCCATGACAACTCTGCTGATTTTAAAATTCTTTTTATTGTCTATTTTCCTTATGTTGACACCTGTGATATGTTGTGTGTGTAGGGACCTCGTGGTTTGCTCGGACCTAAAGGTCCTTCTGGTATCTCTGGGCCTCCTGTGAGTACAAACCTGTTCAAACATTGTTCTTCTGTTGTTTTGGTGATGATGTTTAACCACTGAACACCAGCAGCAGCAACTTTATTCCAAAGGGCTTTTTTCTTATTGCTGACGTCTTTATTCATCCTCTCTCCCTCTCAGGGCGTGCGAGGAAACGACGGGCCCCATGGTCCCAAAGGAAACTTGGTCAGTGTCACTCTCGACCTTAATGATTTCCCTCTGACTCTGAAGAGAATTAGTATCATAACCGGCTGCGATGACTGAATGAATCTGTGATGCTGTCGTCTCTGTGACCTTCAGGGTCCCCAAGGAGAACCAGGACCTCCAGGTCAGCAGGGAACCCCAGGAACTCAGGTGAGACAGAAGCTCGTCCTTATCAAATACACGGGACTCTTTCACATCGAGCAGAGACATGCAAAGGAAACCTTTGTTTATTCCACACGTGACATTGTTTTATTAATTTTTTATTTTTATTTTTTTTGTCGTAGGGAATGCCAGGACCTCAGGGACCCCTCGGACCTCCAGGAGAGAAAGTAAGAACGTCCCTCTGTCTTTAAAGGTTACAGGGAGTTAATGAACTTCATCCAGACCTTTGAAGGAAACAACACTCACAGCTTCATTTGTCCACTGAATGATGTCACTCACCCAGTCTACCTGTCCATCAGGGCCCCACAGGAAAACCAGGTCTCCCAGGAATGCCCGGAGCTGATGGACCTCCCGTACGTTTGTCTCCTCCTTTGTCTTTTAAAAGTATAATTCAATGAACTGAGTTGACCTCCAACGGAGGACGTCTTCATGAGGCTTGAGCTTTGTGTCGTGTCTTCCCAGGGTCACCCAGGGAAGGAGGGGCCTGCTGGCACCAAAGGAAACCAGGTGGGTGTCAATCATAATGTCATCTGACAAACACAATTCAGCAATTACATCTGACTTTTAGCAGGAAAAACTGTAGCTCAGCGACCGTTGATCGTTAGATATTTATGGTGTTCAACTCATCCTTCTGTCTTTGACCTCCTCCAGGGTCCCAATGGTCCTCAGGGGGCTATCGGCTATCCTGGCCCTCGTGGCGTCAAGGTCAGGTCATTTTTACAGAGAGCTTTGTAAAACGAAGCATGGACAAAATTAGCTGACAAACAAAATATTGCTCTGTCCTGATTATTGAATGGTTTGGTTGCAGGGAGGTCAGGGGATCCGTGGGCTGAAGGGACACAAGGGAGAGAAGGTAAGGGATCGATTTCAACATGAAAACATGAAGTAACAAAACAAAAATATCTCTCGCTTAATAACATCCCGTCTTTCTAGGGAGAAGATGGTTTCCCTGGAGTCAAAGGAGATTTTGGCAGCAAGGGAGAGAGGGTGAGAGGAGGAACGGAGGGGTGATCGCCTCATTCCTGTCACGATGACTTTTCTTCATCACTTCATGACTGCTCTGTGTCCTGCTGACAGGGAGAACTGGGAGTACCAGGACCCAGAGGAGAGGACGGTCCAGAGGGGCCGAAGGGTCGCGTCGGACCCCCCGGTGAGCTCGGACCAATCGGACTCGTTGGAGAGAAGGTACGAGTCGTTGGGCATCAGCTGCTTCTGAGCTCCTTTAAATCCAGGTGAGTCGTCTGTGTGCTTCAGGTTCTTTATGATGTGATGATGTGATTCCAGGGTAAACTTGGTGTTCCTGGACTCCCTGGATATCCTGGAAGACAAGGACCTAAGGTGAGAGAGACACCAGTAGTTGTCTGCGTCTCTGTCCTCGTTGTGGTGAAAACTGGCGCTGATGGTGATTTGTTTGTTTTAGGGATCCCTCGGATTCCCAGGGTTCCCCGGTTCAAACGGAGAGAAGGGAACAAGGGTGAGTTCTGACCAAAGCTTTAAAAGTTCTCACAGCACTAAAGATTCTTTTTCCTCTTGAGCCCGTAAATATTCTCGTCTTATTTTCAGGGTCTCTCTGGCAAAGCTGGACCAAGAGGACAAAGAGGACCAACGGTACATTTCTTTGATTTGTCTTCTCACACTGATAAGAGGAAGAAGGGACGTGTCATTAGTTACCAGTCCATGATGAGCTAATAAACTGACAAAAGGCGTTTCCCTGCTTGTGACCACCAGGGCCCCAGAGGGCAGAGAGGACCGAGGGGCGCCACCGGGAAACCAGGAGCCAAGGTCTGTCCACACCGTGAAACCAAAAACTGATCAGTACTGTTAATAATGAATCATTTATTGATGGACCAAGTCAATTAAATCATTTCACAGCAAGTTCCTATCGATTCTCTATAGATTTAGAAGTAGATGTGAGTGTTGATACATAATGTTTTATTTCCTAGGGAACTTCAGGAAGCGATGGCCCGTCTGGTCCTCCTGGAGAGAGGGTAAGCTCTCAGTTTTCATGCCCTGAGATCATTTCCTTCATATATATAACACGTTCATATGACTGATTGATTTTGTGTTGTGATTCTAACGTGTGTTGTTGTGTCACCAGGGATTGCCTGGGCCTCAGGGAGCCAACGGTTTCCCCGGACCAAAGGGCCCTCCTGTAAGAAAACCCTCTGGTTATAGTTTTATCTTACTGACTTTAAATGTTTCAAGTGGAATCACTTTCTGGCTCATAAGGGAAAACCTTGAATTGATATTTAATGTTTCCTCACAGGGACCCCCAGGAAAGGATGGGCTGCCTGGACACCCTGGGCAGAGGGGAGAAGTTGTAAGTTAGATTTTAGTTAATATAATAATAATATACACACAAAGATCCCATAAGGTGTAGAAGGCAGTGAGATGTGTCTACATAGAGAAATCAGAGGAATATAAATTTACACCTGACACACTTTCTTCAGTCCAACCATCGACTTCCCCGTCTCCAGAATCTCTACAAAGCTTCACATGTTGCTGATCACATGATGAGCAAATACGAGCATCACACTTCCTTCACTTTGTATTCTGGATTTAAGACGGAGGTTAAATCTTCTGGTATCAGTTAACTGAGTTTATCTCCTGCAGGGTTTCCAAGGTAAGATGGGTCCACCTGGGCCTCCTGGAGTCGTTGGACCTCAGGTGAGAGTCAGAACCTCAGCTCACAACTTGCATCAAACCCGATGGTTTTCAACAACACAACCTGCTCCTCTTTTTGTTTTCTCTCGTCTTGCCTTCTCCATCCTCCCAGGGTCCATCAGGAGAGACAGGTCCCATGGGCGAGCGCGGCCACCCCGGACCCCCAGGTCCACCTGGTGAGCAGGGACTTTCTGGTCCCTCAGGAAAGGAGGGTACCAAGGGAGACCCTGGACCCCCAGGAGGCCCCGGAAAAGATGGGCCCTCAGGACTGAGAGGCTTCCCTGGTGAGAGAGGACTGCCTGGAACCCCTGTGAGTATGACCCGAACACAAAGGAGTTTATCAGGCCGATGCTTAACATGAACATTACTGATCAAAGGTTCCTGTCTTTCCTCGCAGGGAGGTGGAGGACTGAAGGGAAGCGAGGGACCTGCTGGACCTCCTGGACCTGCTGTACGTCTCAAACATTCTCAATTAGAACATCACTTAGTCACTTCTTTGCGGAAATCTGTTCTGTATTTTTTTTATGTAACACTTCTGACAAACAAACAAACAAACAGATCGAGGTGAACATGATCACATCATTCCACTGTACCAGTTCTTCTACTCTGTCCTTCTGTCCTAAGAATCACTGACGACCTTTGTCTCTATAACCTGTAGGGCTCTCCTGGTGAGAGGGGACAAGCTGGTACTGCTGGACCTGTCGGACCTCCTGGCAGACCGGGCCCTCAGGGACCACCCGGACCCGCCGGAGAGAAGGGAGTTCCTGTGAGTACGCTGGAGATTTTTCACGTTGTCCGTCCATGCTAAGATGAAACCCTTCACTTATGAATTCTCCTTTTCCTCCTGTTAAGGGTGAGAAAGGTCCTATTGGACCAGCCGGTCGTGACGGAGTGCAGGGTCCCGTGGGTCTGCCTGGCCCTGCTGGAACACCTGGAGTACCTGGAGAGGACGGAGACAAGGTCAGTAACTCCACCTCAGTGTGGTTGCACAGTTGGTCTGTTTGGCTTGAAACTCTGCAGTGACACGCATGTGCTCCTGTCGTTTCAGGGTGAGGTCGGAGAGCACGGTCAGAAGGGCGCCAAGGGAGGGAAGGGAGAGCATGTGAGTAACGATAACTAAACTGACGGACATGGAAAGGAAATACTCAACATTGTATTTGTGAATACATTTGCTGGCTTTTTCCGGTTGGCAGGGTCCTCCTGGTCCACCTGGGCCGATGGGTCCAGTCGGTCAGCCCGGTCCGGCCGTAAGTTCATCTCAGATCAGTCCTGGAAGAGATCAAAGATTTCATCACTAACTTATTATCACCATCATGACTTGTTTGTCTCCCTCTGTGGCGCAGGGAGCCGATGGAGAGCTGGGACCCAGGGGCCAGCAGGGGCCTTTTGGAGCCAAAGGTGACGAAGGATCCAGAGGATTCCCAGGAGCCCCAGGACCCATCGGACTGCAGGTTGAAATAAAGCCGTGACTCTCTGTTCAAGTCTTATTGTCGTCATTTTTTTACTGAATATTTACAATGTTTTGTGGAACCGTTGCTTCCGTCCTGCAGGGACTGCCGGGCCCTCCAGGTGAAAAGGGAGAGACGGGTGACGTCGGACCTCTGGTAAGTTTCAGAAATGGTTACCACGACGATCAGTTCAGTGACTCCCTTTAACAGTAATAAGATTCATGTTTATGATAAATTAAATCTCAATTAAAATGAGGATTAAAGCAGCAGCCTGTTTGTTCTCCCAGGGTCCTCCAGGTCCACCTGGACCCCGCGGCCCTGCCGGACCCAGTGGTGCCGATGTGAGTGTTTACAGCTTTATCTAAAACACACACAGATTGAGGGTTGACTCAAGTAACATGTATGCACTTTAAATAAATGACCAAACTGATGTTTTTCAGGGTCCTCAAGGTCCTCCTGGTGGTTTGGGTAACCCTGGACCTCTTGGAGAGAAGGTGCAGAGTTTAATTTGATGTTCCAGCATGGACACAACAGAAGGAGAAAAGCAGACTAACAGAAGTTGTGTTTGCTCTGCAGGGAGAGGCTGGCGAGGCTGGGCCACCTGGAATTGTGGGAGAACCCGGAAAGAAGGTGAGTGTCTGCGTCTGAAGATGTCGGGAACCTGAAACCTTCACTGAACTTCATTCAGTCTGAGTCCGTAACATGTCCTCCCGCCTCCAGGGACCTCGTGGAGAGCGTGGAGAGAAGGGAGAGTCTGGACAACCTGGAACTGCTGGACCTGCTGGAGGACGAGGACGACCCGGAGACGACGGACCCAAAGGAAACCCTGTATGACGTCCACACACACACACACACACACCTGGCCCACAGAGCTGTGACTGAGGCTCCTGCAGAACCATCTTTGTCTGAACTCTTCTTCCTCTGCCTCACTTCAGGGTCCAGTTGGTTTCCCTGGTGACCCCGGTCCACCCGGTGAGGTTGGACCCAGGGTGAGTAGAGAATTCATATCAGCGTCATATTTAACTGGTGTTTCCGGGGCTCCGGCTCGTCTCTACAACATTAAACTCTGCTCTGGTTTTACCTCAGGGTCAAGATGGCGCCAAGGGAGAGCGAGGAGAAGATGGTGAAGCCGGAGAATCTGTGAGTCAAAGCTGCAGTGACGCAGGTATGTGACCGAAGCACTGAGACAAGTCTGACTCACTCTCTTACTGCAGGGCTCCCCTGGACCCCCTGGTGAGAACGGACCTCCCGGCCCCCCAGGAAAGAGGGTAAGGTCAATGAGCCTGATCCTTCCCACTTCCTGTCTGATTCAGTGATGACTTTGAGATGATTAAATATGTCTTTGTCTCACAGGGTCCTGCTGGAACGAGAGGGCCAGAGGGACGACAGGGAGAGAAGGGAACCAAGGTGAGTCCCTCAGCTGTAATGTCATGTAGTTCTCAGTACTACAGATATTCATGTACAGTAATAGAAATTACAATCAAGTACTTCCCAAACACTGTCAGTGTGAAGCTATGATGATGTCTCTCTAGTCTGAGAGATAATGTTTTGAGACTGATATTTACATTTGTCTCTGTCATAAATCAGACTTTTTATTGACTGTGGTGTTAAAAACCAGACCAAAGGATAGACATGAATTTTTTAATTTATTCAAAACCTTCTTGTTTATTCCAACGTTAAAACTTACGCCGTTTCATTTTAAAACATTTAAATCCTGTATGCTGTCATGGTGATTCACAGGGAGACTCCGGTGCTGTTGGCCCAGCAGGAAAAACTGGCCCCGTGGGCCCCCAGGGGCCACCAGGAAAACCAGGAACAGAAGGTCTGCGAGGACTCCCGGGATCAGTGGTAAGGATTCTTTATTTCATGGAGCCTTTGTCGAGGTAAATAAACACAGAGAGGTTATTGATCGTTTGATGAATCTGTGTTTCAGGGTGAACAAGGATCTCCAGGACTCGCTGGACAGAAAGGTCCCCCCGGGCCCCTGGTGAGACCTCACCTGTTATTTTTCATTCATTCTTTTACTTTGGAGCTTCAGAGTGTTTAGAACAGGAAGTTGTTAAGCAGCAGTTTCCTCCTCCTGCAGGGACCTCCTGGTTTGCCCGGTCTGCGTGGAGACCCTGGTGCCAAGGGAGAGAAGGGACACCCAGGTCTTATCGGCCTCATCGGACCCCCGGGCGAGCAGGGAGAGAAGGGAGACCGAGGTCAGCCCGGACCTCAGGGATCCTCCGGAGCCAAAGGAGAGACGGTGAGTCCCACGACCTCTGACCTGTGTTCAGCTGCCAGCCACAGTCAGGTCGAGAGTCATGTGTCTTGTGTTGTTGCAGGGAATGGCCGGAGGCTCCGGACCCATCGGCCCTGCTGGTCCTCCTGGCCTGCCTGTGAGTGACATCACGCGTTTCAGCTTTGTTCTGAATCTTTAAAACGGAGAAACAGTGAAACGACGCTGACGCCTTTGTTTGTTTTCCAGGGTCCTCAAGGTATCAAAGGAGCTAAAGGTTCTTCTGTGAGTATATTTTCAGCGCCGCAGCGTGAGTGACCTCGCTCACGAGTAAGCCATCGACTTAATGCTGTGATTCTCCTCTTCCAGGGAGGAGCAGGTCCAAAGGGAGAAAAGGGAGTCCAGGGACCTCCTGGACCTCCTGTGAGTGATGCTCGGTGACAGCGTGATCAATAGAAGCGTCGGCTCTCTCTGCGCCTCCTGACCGTTGTCGTTAAACTCGCTCCCCAGGGCCCGCCAGGCGAGGTCATTCAGCCTCTGCCCATCCAGAGGAGCCCCAAGTCCAAGCGCTCCATCGACGCCAGCCAGCTGCTGCCCGAGGCCGACATGCCCGCGTCCGACGCCGCCGGCACCGAGTTCCTGATGGGCGGCGAAGGCATGGAGGAGATCTTCGGCTCGCTCAACTCGCTTCGCCAGGAGATCGAGACCATGCGCTTCCCCCTGGGCACCCAGGACAGCCCGGCCCGCACCTGCCAGGACCTGCACCTCAGCCAGCCTGACCTCAAAGACGGTAACGGGCCCAAACCCACAGCCGACCGCTTGGTTTCATCTGAAACCATGAAGATGACCCTCATGCAGATTACAGACACCAACCAATAGATGAGATGTGTCCTGTCTCCTCTGCAGGAGAGTACTGGATCGACCCCAACCAGGGCTGCTCCAGAGACTCCTTCAAGGTCTTCTGTAATTTCACCAGCGGAGCAGAGACGTGTCTGTATCCCAGCAGGAGCAACACGGTCAGTGGGAACTGGGACTGAGGGGTGTTTGCAGCTTCAAACCAAACTACAGGACGTGTCGGGTGGAGCGTCACCTCGGCCGAGATCTTTACCTGATCAGATGTTGGACATTTGTCTCTGCAGGTGAAGATGAGCTCCTGGGACCAAGAGACGCCAGGGTCCTGGTACAGCCAGTTCTCCTCTGGTTCTAAGGTTAGTCCCCCGACCCCCCGGGTTCATTCTCTGCCCATTCTACCGAAACATGTTCTCACTCCTGCTGTCCTGCTGGTGTGTCTCCGTAGTTCTCCTACGTGGACTCTAACGGCGAAAAGGTGGGTGTGGTCCAGCTGGGCTTCCTGCGTCTCCTGAGCGTCCAGGCCCACCAGAACGTCACCTACCACTGCCACCGCTCCGTGGCCTGGGCCGACCAGAGCGCCCAGAACAACTACGAGCGGGCGCTGCACCTGAGGGGCGCCAACGAGGAGGAGCTGAGCTACGAGACCAACCCGTACATCAAAGCCTTGGTCGACGGCTGTTCTGTGAGTCCGTTTCCTGAGTGTTTGTCACGTGACCCGTTCGGCTAATATCCAGGTTTGTGACGCTCTCTGTGTCGCCCCCTGCAGTATCGTAAGGGCTTCGACAGGACAGTCCTGGAGATCAACACACCTCAGGTGGAGCACCTCCCTCTGCTGGACATCAAGGTGTCAGACTTTGGGGAGAGCAACCAGCAGTTTGGATTTGAAGTGGGACCTGTTTGTTTCCAAGGCTAAACACACACACGCACACACACACACACACACACACACACACACACCACACACATGCACTTCGAGACACAGTTATATATAAAAACACACACACACACACACACACACACACACACAACCAGCAATTTGTAAATTAACTTGTAAATGTTATGAAACACACACACACACACACACACACAGATGCTGTTGTGAGACACACTCACGTACGTGCCTGGGAAATCAACATCCTCCCAACAAATAATGGACGTCAAAATAAAAAGTAAAGAGGAGAGAAATAAAAGAAACTTGTGAAGAGGAGAACATCGCACGCGTCCGCCAGAAAGGACGAAAAACCCGGAGAGAGTAAACCAGCGTTTTCTTTCCCAGCAGCGCCGGCGGCGACACGAGGCCCGTTGGCAACTTGTCTCCGATCGCCCTCTCACTCGTCTCTCCTTCCCGCTGTCTCTCTCTTTTTCACCCCCCCCCCCCCCCCCCCCCCCCCCCCCCCCCCCCCCCCCCCCCCCCCCCCCCCCCCCCCCCCCCCCCGCCACAAAAAGGGTCACGTTTAGATCATGTAGATTTTTGTACAAACACATTCACGGTGTGAGCAGCGTGTTCGACGGCCGCGGCGAGCGCCCGCGTCCAGGGTGTTTATCCCATCACTCTGAGAATCCGGAGGTTTGAGAATCAGCTTTTCTTTGCAAAACCCCGGAACCTTCTGCTCACGAGCCACACGCTGGATCCGAACCCTCTGAGCGGGAGAGCAGCGTCCGCCTCGTCCCGCCCCGCGGTGACCTGTCCATCACGCTGCTCACACTGAAAACGCAGAGCAACTCTCAGCTTTCACGCTCTCACGCCAAAATGAAACCAAAGAATTCACGCAGCCACTTTCCTCCCTGAGTAGAGAGCGAGGGGGAAGTGAAGAGGAATCTTTGTGGCGCAGCGGGGTCAGCGTTTATGAACCGCCTGTCCTCTGAATTGGTTTACGTCCGTGTTCGGAGGTGTGGGAACCTGCAGATCAGTGAATTTAAAGCCATCGTGTTATGAACTTGATGCTGTTAACGGGCTGATTCTTCTTTCTTCATCGCCTGGACACTCGGATGATCGTTCTCCACCCACAATGCCTCAGGGTTCAGACCTGTCAGTCAAGCTCCCTCCTCCTCTCTTTCATTGACCTGCAGCAGTGAATAAAGAACAAGCTTTGCTGAAAGAAACTGTGGCAAGGAGCTAATTACACCAAAGTGTGAGCATTCACTACGAGTCCTCCGTCGTCTTTAGTCTCTCCTAAGATTTCCTGAAGCTTCTTACTGGGGAAAATGTGCATTACATTCCATTTGTACAGAAATAGTGATATTCTATTGTATTTATTTAAAACAAACAGGGTGCTTTGAGATTTAAAAAAGAAACAAGAACCTCCAGATATATTCCAGCCAAATGTGGTTTATTTCATTTGTATTTATTTCCTGTAGCTGACTCTTGAAGGTCAAGTGACGCGTACATGTGGAACTCGCTGCCCGCCTGAGTTCCGGTGCTTCTGTTCTCGCCCTGTCCAAACTCCTTGTGAACGACCAAACGATCTGTGGCCACGTCTTTACTGTCATGTCCCTTTTTTTAGTGTTTCCATCCACTGTACTGTGCTGTTCGATTATGCTTCCACTGTAACGATTAAATGGTGACTCTCCACCTCTGTCACACTCTCGTGTCGTTGCTGCTCGACCCTCGTTAGCTGCCGACGCTTTCAGGGTCCTGCTTCCTGTTTGATTCGTCCTTCATTCACTCACTGGTCCTGAAGTTTCTGAGTGAGACCACAGCGAGGAGGAGAAAGGTTGTGAGGGGGAGGGGGGGGGCGACTGTCAGCACCGCGGGATTCAACCTGATGAGTTTACGGTCTGAGGGGGCGTGTCCTGCCAAGGGTCTGGGGTCATTTGTTGTTTGAATGTGTTTGTTTTTAGAAGTCTAACAGGGAGGGAGGGGGGGTGGGGGGTGGGGAACCAAAACCTAAAAAAATAAATAAATCTGTTCTCAAGATTCTCCGGCGAGAACCACCTCGAACCTTTTTTTTTTGTTTGTTTTGTTTTTTATTGTTCTGAGGAAAAAACAACTTAAAATGAAAACGGTGCTGAAAAGGGAAAAAAGTATTATTTCAAAACATGTGTGTAAGTAATTTCTTTTTTTTAAATTCCTGTTTCTGTAATATATAATCTTTTTAAAAAGAGCTGCCTGACTCTTGGTGTTTTCTTCCCAACGTCACGGTGTCGTACCACAGGTGGCCACAGGGCCGCGCTGTTTCATACCAGTGGATTGGACGCTGATGTATCAGCCCATCCAGTGTTTAATCATTAGCTGTCAATCATTTTAGTTTTAATTAATGCAAATTAAAAAAATACTTTCCTCTTGTGTTTGGGCCATACTTGAAACACATACAATTAGCATGTGGTTAGCATGTTAGCCTGTGTCATGAATCAGGTTTGATCTTTACTTGATGTGATTCTCCCTGAAAGGTTTTTCAATTTTCTGGTGTTGGCCGGTGTCGGCTCCTCCTCCTCCTCCCGAGACGTGATGAACTTTACAGATTAGAATTAAAACAGAGGTTTTTATTGACACAACAATAATCTTCAGTGCATGATTCATAAAACACAGTGTGCAGCGGTCACAGCCCGAACAGCAGAATCTGGTCTCTGATAGCTCGCCTCCCATCGGTCTCCATCGGCGTGATTCAGCCAATGAAAAGTCCACCTGACACAGAGGGAGCGAAAAGTTTTATCTCATAACCTCTGTGGAAGATGATTTGCTTATTTCTGTTGCCTGAATAAAGAGTCGACTGTAATTTCTCTCAGTGAAAGTGTCTTTGCAGGAGCGGCTCAGAGAGGATCCCCTCACCTGTGACTTCGATGCTCGCGCCCGTGATGTAGCGAGAGTCGTCGGAGGCCAGAAAGGCACAAACATCTGCGACCTCTGGAGGCAGGAGGGCAAAGACGAGTGAGGACAGAAACCGAGCCAGAGAACTGAAGGAGGAGGAGAAGCATCGGGGAGAGAGGAGGGAGGAACAAAACTGCTCACTGACCTGCAGCTTCGCCCATTCGTCCCATCGGCACCAGAGACATCATCTGAAACAGGAAGTCACTGAGCGTCACACACGCGTGAACTCCCCACAGTCAAATCTACTCAACTAATTTGAATTCAGTCGAGGTTGGAACGTCACGTCAGACACAAACCTGGTGTGGATGACGTTTTTTGGAGCCTGTGTGTAACGCACCTTGGTAATAACCTTCTCTGGAACTTTATCGGTCATTGGCGTTGATATGAAGCCCGGCAGCACGCAGTTACACCGGATCCCAAACCTGCCGATGGCGTAGAGGCCGATTTAAATCATCCACTCAGCCGTGTGTGTGTCGACGTGTCGCTGTCTCACCTGCTCAGCTCTTTGGCTGCACTTCTGGTTAAACCCTCCACTCCAGATTTAGACGCAGCATAATTAGCCTGTCCAATGTTTCCCACCTGAACACAGACACTCAGTTCACATTCCTGCTCCTCTGCACTGGAGCTCTGAGGCTCAGATGAACTGCAAATGAGAGAAAGAGAGGATGAGCCCCACCTTCCCCACGATGCTGCCGACGGTCACCACGGACCCTTTGGTCGCTCCGCAGGCCACCAGGGCCTGAGCGACGGCCTGCGTGACCAAGAACGAGCCCTGAGAGACATGAAGGCAAAGTTCCCAAAATATTCTCTGACTGCGCAGAATCGAGCAGGAGCTCCTCTCTCGTCCTCGATGGAGGGATCTCAGAGGAGGCGTTGCACCCACACGCACCTTCAGGTTGACCTGGATGACCCTGTCAAACTGCTCCTCCGTCATGTTGAGCAGGAAGTCGTCCTGAGTGACGCCGGCCGCGTTCACACACACCGAGGGAGGCTGGAAGAAACGAGTCTGCAGAGAAGGAGCAGGACAGAGGGAGGACAGGATTTCATGTGTTTGCAGATATACGCACTCTCTCTCTCTCTCTCTCTCTCTCACACACACACACACACACACACACACACACACACACCTGGATACTTGTGAGCAGCTTCGTCACGCTCTCTTTCGAGGAGACGTCCACCGCAGCCGCCATGTGGCCCTGCCCCCTGAGGCCTGTCTGGAGGCCCCCCAGCGTCTCATTGGCCGACTCCTCACTGATGTCAGCGACCACCACGGAGGCGCCTTCGGAGGCCAAGCGCCGGCACACGGCGCGGCCGATCCCGCTGCCTCCGCCTGGGGGAGAGAAGGGAGCGATGTCAGAGGGTGGTCAGGTTGTAACAGTGATCATCCATTTGTAATTAAATAATCCTTTATTACAGTTCAAACAGCACGGAACTAACTAGGTACTTGTATGGAAATGTATGTGTTAGTTGCAGCTTTGAATTAACATGCGGTTTTAACTCCACTAAAGTTTGTTTGCTTAAATATGAACTTACCCGTGACCAGAGTCAACCTCGACCCGAGTCTGACGGCAGCCGCCATGTTGGACTCCCCTAGTGTTGTTGTAATTTCCGGTTTCTCCACCTGATGGCGCCAAAACAACCAGTTTCTTTTGTTGTATTTCCGGTTCCGCTAACAATTCGCTGTTCGTTCAGTTTCTATAATATGAAGCTGTTAAAGTTTTCAAGGGTCATAAATCTGTGTTTTTCAGTCTTGGTCGTTTAGTTGAATTAAAACAGGTCAAATATCAAATACCAAAATACTAAAATAAAAACGAATCACTTCCAGAAATCAAAAGCAGAAAGTCGAGTGTTTGATTTTATTTCAGGTTCCGGTTACATTTCGCTAGTCGTTCAGGGTTTATAAACATGAAGCTGTTCGGTCTAAACTGTGGAGATTAATCGAATTGTCTGCGTTTTACTGAAGTTCCGTTTAATATGACTGACTCGGCGCCATGTCACGACTGTCTGCCGTTGTTTTTATTTTGAAATGCCTTAGCGGAAGTATTTCTTTACAGAATATCTAGCTTGTGTACTTAGTCACTGTGGCCGCTAGATGGCAGAAACACCCACCACAACGACCTGAGGCTACGGAACGCTTGGAATTAAATTCTGAATCGTCATTAAGCTTTTTTTCTTTTTGTCTTCCATTGGATGGAAATAACTTTATAATACTTAAATTGAATCATATTGATGTTTTGAATTAAAAATTACAGGGAACAGTAAATATTTGCTTGGACAAGAGGAAAATAGTTCTTATTCTTAAATTAATCTCTGCTGAATAACTGCAATTCATAAATATTTCTATACATTTTGACAAACAAACATTTCTGATTATAATGTTCCTGATTCTTCATTTATCACAGAAATGAAAAAAGACGAATTCAAAACTCAAACATCAGTGAAAAGACAAACGTCTGTTTATTTCTGTACAGATGTTCAGATGAAATGACAGAGACATGAAGCTTTCTGACAAACTGCAGCCAAGAGAGAATTTAAATCTCAGAACAGAAACAAAACAAAAACTCATCTAAGTTACTGAAGAGGAAAAAAAAAACATACTTAAAGATTTGAGACTGTAAAATATTTACACTTCTACAATCTGACCTTTTTCATATTTCAGGCTTTGACTGAAAAGCTTTTCATAACTTTCAGAATTATGAAAAGAAAAACTAATGTTATAATTTCTCCTACAATAAATAATCAAATACAATCGTCCAAACTCAACCCAGACAAAAACAAACACACCTCACCTAAATCACTTTTTAGTAGTTACACCAAAACAAACAGTGCATCTTAGTTCTCACAACATGAACTCTTATCTACTGATCCAAGAATTAATAATAAAAACACGTTCCTGTTTTTTTTATGAGAAGAAACTCTCACCCTCTGGATTTAAATGTTACACTGAACTTTCTAATCCGAGAGAAGTGAAGTGACTCTTTATAAAAACCTAATCACCAGCCGCCCTTCATTCTTGACTTGTTTGAAGACCAAGGTCTTTTTCCTGTGCTGTTGAGAACAGGTGGTTTCTGGGAAATCACCAGGACCACTTAGACTAATTGATTAAAATATCAAGAAAATAAAAAAGTAAAAGCATGTTCCTCAAACAGCAGAAGAAATCAGAAGAACCAGGATGTTATTTAGGAACGGGTGAGCGGACACAACACGTCCTCACCATTTATTCGCAGATTGGTCACAGAAAGAGAAAAAGCAACACGTTTACAGAGAGACTGAAAAAGGGGATGGAAAAAAAAACAGCCAACATGAGAACAGAAATATTAACGTACAAACTGACGCGTCATGTCACATTTCTGTACAGTGGCCAACCCTTTCAAACGAGTACATTAGGATGCAGGAAGTAGTACATAAGTATGTCGGCTCCTCTGTATTGCATGCATTCTGTTTTCTACTGAACCAAGGTGCTTCTGCGTGCAGACCCATTTCAACGCCTGCGTCAAAACTACGAGGGATTTCACGAGGCTGCACTCGTGGTGCCGGGTCACACACTCACGTATGTGCATGCCAACACATACATGACTCATTCGCTCGCTCGCTCGCACACTCGCACGCACACACACACACACACACACACACACACTCACTCACTCACTCACTCTTTGCCACCCCCCTCCAAAAAAAACTAAACAAACCACAACTCCGCCCCACGCCAGTACATCGTTCCCAGAATGAGGGAATAAATTAGCTCATTAAAATGCTTCTTTATAAAAGAAAAATAGATATTTATATAACTGTACATCTCCTCTATACAGCATTAGGACAGGGAGCACGGTAAGAAGGGAAATTATCTCCAGAAATAAGACAGATTCTGGCTCTAGCACCTTTATCCCCTCCAACACACGCCGCTCTTCTCCTTTGTTTGCAGAAGTCCTCGGTCTGCGCGGCGAGGCCAGTTCTCCAGGAGCAGCGGGGCGTCTCGTGCGATCCATCCATTCATCCACCCTCAAAGTTTGGAGTCCAGGACTGGATGAATGAGCCGAGCGCTGGGAGAGCCCGCCCCTCCCCTTCCAGGTTTGACACTCGCTGAGGAGTCGGACCAGTCCTGCTCCGGCCTCGGCCGAGCCGCCCGGCGGCTCCGTCCTCCGGCTCCACTGCAGCTCAGTCCACTGAGACGACAGCATGTGGAAAACGCAGCTGTTTCTCAGCCGGAGTCGGATTCGCTCGTGTCTGAGGAGGAGGAGGACGAGGATGATGAAGAGGAGTCTGAGGAGGAGCTGCTGGCGCTGAGCCGTGACGGCTGGGTGTTGGTGTCCGTCGCAGGTTTCTCTGCTGGAAAAATGGAAACACAGAAGCTTGTCGTGAACGTGAGGCCGCACCCGTCAGATGAAACCACTTCAACTGTGACTCTTTAAAGACGAAGACATCCGAATGATCTCTGCGTGCCGACTGGAGGACTTACGTTTGGTCTTCGGAGGCTTCTTTCCAGAGTTGAGCTGACCGCTGACGTCCATCAGCCGCCTCTCCAGCTCCTGCTGCTTCTCCAGGGCGAGCTCTTCCCGGGACTTGCCAGCGATGTTCTGTTTACTTGCTACAAAGCAAAAAAGGAAAGACAACGATGAAGTCAGCAAGCGAGCACCTAAAATACTTCACTCAACATGGGGGAAACTGATCTCCTCACCGTACGGCTTCCGGGGTTTCTTCCTCAGACACGTCATGACATATCTCTCCAGCTCTCGCAGCGTCGATGGCTTCAGCGTCTCAAAGTCGATCTCGATCTCCTCGGGGTTGGTGTCTCTGAGCGACGGCTCGCGGGACTGGATGATGTAGACGACGCGGCCCAGCTTCTCGCCCGGCAGCTTGTTGATGTCCAGGCTGAGCTGGCGCTTCTCATCGTAGGACATGGGCGCCGTCTCCTCCTCCTCGTCCGAGTCGAAGTGACTCACTATAGGATCGTGGACGGGCTGCGGCAGGTTGAACGTCATGCTGCTCTTTTTGGCTCTGGTGGACGCCAGATAAAGACATGGCCGTTAGAGGAATATGGGGGGAAAAAACAAGTATCGCATTCTATAACTGAATTCGAGATCAGAGCGCTGTGGGGAAACTGGGTCCAGAGTGCAGCTTGCACTTCAGTACCAGCCTTGTCCAGTTGGGGGCAGTACTCACTTGCTCTTGTTGTTTTTCTTGCTCGGGGCCTTCTTGATCGGTATGACAGGACAGGCCACAGCACTTTTGCTCTTAGCTTTGGGGGTCTTGGTGGTTTTGGGTGTTTTTGGAGGCTTGACCGGCGGCAGCTCTTCCTCCTCTATCCTCCGATGCTTCTCCTTCTCTACAGTCTTCTTCTTTTTCTTCTTGTCTTTCTTCTCTTTCTTTTTCTTGGGCTTGACAATGGGGCCCTGGGAGAGTGCAGTCAGCTGCTCGTGCACGGCTTTCAGCTGCAGAGAGGGACAGGTTTGTGATGAAGGGATATCCAGGGAACACAGGATCTTCTGTTTTCCTGCTCCAGAACAACTGGAATACAAACCTGCTCCTGCAGTTCTGCCAGCCGGTTTGCCCTCTCCTCCTCGGAGTCGGAGCTGGGGCTGCTCTCGCTCTCCTCACTTTCGCTGCTGAGCTCGCTCTCAGACGAAGACGAGGAGGAGGAGGAGGAGGATGAGGAGCTGGGTGGTGCTGGAGGCTCATCTGGCATCTTTGCGAAGCAGAACTCAAAGACGTCCTGGAAAGAAGAACAGAGGCGGGTCAGAGGAGCAGTTGGAAAACAGCAACGCTGAGGATCTCAAGTGATTATTAAATGACGCCGACGAACCTGGAGTTTCCTGGCCATGGCCACCACATCGTGATCAGGGGGGTTGTACTTGTAGCAGTTGGAGAACATCAGCCTGACGTCTGCAGAGAACTGCTGGGCGTCGTGATAATCTCTGCCGTCCATCTTTTGCTGATGACAAGAGGAAAATAGATATTTTAGTTTAGTAAAAATTTTAACTACTTGATTATCTGCGTGTTTAATGCACGGCGCTTGTTTCCATCCTTCACTGTGACCTCTGCAATGACCCCAGCTGACAGCCGGGTAACACGAGTACCTTGATGGTGCTGAGGTCCATGGGCTGTTTGATGATATCGTGGTAGTCGTGGAGGCCGAGCGACGAGGCGTCGACGGGCTTGTAGAAGGGCCAGGCGTACGCCGCGTGCTTCTTTGACAGCAGCTCCTTCAAGACGCCGCTGCAGTAGCGCAGCTGAGGGCTCAGCTTGCTGCGGCGCACCTGGGGCGGCAGAATGGAGTCCGGTAAATCCTTCTTGGGGGGTTTGATGGGCCGGCCACTGACCCCTCTCCTGCTGTTGGCCGAAGCTTTGGAGCCCATCATGACTGCGCCGCGGCCCATGCCCATACTCATCCCCAGCCCCATGCCCATGCCCATCCCCGGGCTGATGCCGAGGCCCTGGTTCATCCCCAGGCCAGAGTTATGGTCCACCTCAAGAGAGGTCAGGGTGAGGGGTAAATTGTGGCCATCGCCCATTCCCAGGCTGATGCCACTGACACCCATTGTGCTCATGATTGGCATGGCTACAGTGGTGGGGGTGGTTGTGTCCGCTTTCCTCTTCACGCCCCTTTTCTGTAGTTGATAAAAGGGACGGGTTAGACGACTGCTTACTTCATAGTCCAGAGTCTACCAGGGATCAAAGGTCAACACCCCTTACCTTAGCAATGGGCTGCGTGGGAGGCAGACTGGTAATGGAGGGGAGACTTGGCTCATTTGGAAGCACAGGGGGCATGCCCTTGCTCACGTGAGTTTGTGGGGGGGTGGAGAGAATGGAGTCAGGTGTGTCTGGGGTGGGAGGCGAGTACACTGACTGGGAGACAGCTGGGACCTGATGGGCTGTTGTCACCCCTCCAGAGACTGGGAGAGGAGAGGGAGGAGTCAATCAATTTGTGTAACCAGCATTGACAATTGTGGTCTCACGCATCCGTGTTTGCATTTTCGTATAAGCACCCAGCGCTCACCTGCATTGCCTCTGCCTTTCTTGCTAGATTTGACCGGTTTGCTGCGTAGAGGTGGTGAGGGGAGCTCCAACTCCTCCTGCGGCATCTGAGCAACTTTCTGCAGGAACGCCTTCTCCAGGGACTGGGCCATCAGCACGATGTCATCTGTAGGCTGAGGAGGAGGAGGAGGAGCAGCAACCTTAACAGCAGGTTTCCTCAGCACTCTTGGTTTCCATTCACACCTGAAACACCCTCTCTTACCTTGTTATAAATGTAGCAGTTGGTAAACATGGTGTTGAAGTCCTGCATGCACTCACTGGCACTGCGGTAGTAATTATTTTCTAATCTCTTTTTAATGCTGCCCATGTCCATGGGGTTTTTGATGATCTTGTGATAGTCCTGGAGGAAGACAGAGACACTTTCAGACCAAGAACATAGGGGAGATTTTATCTCAACGTTACAACCCAACCCTGATAGGAGCTACTGACAGTGAGAGACACCTCACAGAATGACAGAACTCAACATCCACACTCACGGGCAGGCTGAGCTTGACTGCGTCGACCGGCTCGTGGAAGGGCCAGGCAAAGTGGTGCCTCCACAGAGACTTGAGAAGCACTTTCTGCAGGAACTGAAGCTGGTTCGTCATCTTCCCCTCCCGGGTGGGGTCTTTCACCAGAGGCTGGGGGGGTCCAGATGGCATCATCTGACTGATGGCGGGCATCCCCGGACTCTCAAAGCCCTCGTAGAGCAGTGAAGGCTTTCGGATGCGTTTCCCTGCTGTGCCAGAACCCTGGTCCATCTGTGTGACTCCCATTATGGCAACATCAAGCCCGATGTGGGAGCTGTGGGGAGCATAGTTGAAAAGCCAATGAGCCAAGCTTCATGCTGAGGATATTTTATTGTTGACCAAGTTTTAGTTAAACCAGCTGAATTTTCAAACATAACTTTCACGTTACAAAAAAACACAATTATCTTTATGGATTTTATTTTAATTTATCCACCATCTGCTTGATTATGCACATGTCTTGCTGTCAGTTAATTTCACTGGCAATTATTGTATTAAATATTTTAAAATCTGGCTGAATTTTCCTCTTTGTAAATAAAAAGTATCTTCATGTCAGGCCCATAAATTTGAATATAATAATGCAGCACTATGTTTCCTTGTCGACACCAATCAGCTCATTTAATCCTGTTAGCTGTGCGCACCACTCACTCACATAATGTGGGATGCAAATCCACTCACAAGGTGCACATTCTTTACATTACTCAGTAAGCATACATCAGCCCGGCCTGGAGCGAGCTCCTGCCCTATCAGCACTCAGCTCTTGCAGAACAAGCATGACCACCACTTCCTCCACTCAACAATTACTCACACAGAAACCCCGCCCTCATTTCCCTGTAGGAAAAAAAAACGTCTCCCGGAGGATTATGGGTGGAGCTTCAGCTGCCATGTAACAGTAATGACTGGGTCATTCAGGACTATACTACACAGATTACCATAAACACGCCTACAAGCCACCCTGCACTGCTGTCAACATGCTCTAACACCTTGTTGTAGGTGTAATGTCTACAGAACGCTCAGGCACCACCAGATAATGACGACGCTTCAATACCAAGGGCCAATTTGTGCGAAAATGGTGCAGACCGACTTACCATTGCCTGTTTGCCAGATTAAAAAGGTGCCGAGTCATGCTTCCCACACTGGTGGCATACTCAATGTACTATTTACACATTTTGCATGAGTGAGATCGGGAATTAAACTCGCTCCAGGAAAAAAACAGAATTTATTTCTTTGAAATTTAATCAGTCAGTGACAACATCTCCAGTTACCTGGAGTTTTGACTGCATGTGTCCCAAGGGCAAGTTGGGGGTATTTACGGTCATTGCCTGGGAAACAGAAATTTGTCACAAAACTGAGCTTGTGTAGTGACCTAGTAAACTGGCGCAGGTATTTTGAGTATTGCTGTCTGTTACTGTGAACTAACCTTTTATTACGTGAATGGACTGTAAGCAATAACTGCACATATTTGAATGATACAACTTCTGAAACACATTTGACAGTTAGTGTACTTTATTATTAAAAAGGGAAAAGGTTTGTACATAACAACATGACTACAACAAAAACAGTGATTATCCCTGTAAATTAAAAGAATACCACGTGGGATGGGAGGAAGAAATTGATGAATGATGATGTAATAGATAGATCAAATAATGTCACAGAGAGCCAGTTATAGTTTTAGGATAATTACGACTATTACAGCTGCTACTAGCTGTATGAGGACTGTAACCAGGCAACCAACACCCAACAACCGATGACCAAAGATCTGGAACAACAGCTGACCCGCTCACACTCAGATAACTATGTTAGTTAAAAACCATATAGTATTCACAAAGCGATGGAAACTTTAACCCATCGCTAACACGCAGGGTTGTTCCACCGGTACACAACAACACCGTCACATGGCTACAATAACAACCGGTGGAACAAGCGGAACCCAGCTCCTGTTACACCCTGGATATATCAGGCGACGTAAACACGCTGACGATCATACGAGTATTTGTTTTGAAATGTAGTGAGTCAGACCGGCAGCAACCAACAGCTCACGCCGCCTCCGAGGCGCAGAGAGCGGGGGAGCCGCTGCCTCACACTGGGGCGCTCGGATCTGCTATGCTAATGCTAGCAGCGCTAGCAGCAACAGCCGGGCAGCGGGAGAGAGCGGCCAGCGGCGGGGCGCTGCGAAAGATGGCGCCGGCAAACAGCGATCAACAGCCCGATACAGCCCACGGACACGTATTTAATTCCTCCACACGAATTTCGTTTCTAATCGCTTTAACCAGCCTCCTCCTGCGGCACATCCCCGATTCTCCTCCACTCGTAATCGGGCAGTGAGGCAGCGAGCCGCGGTTCTCAGAGAATAATCAGGAGAAGTGTGTAAATATTCCCCATGGTGGGAAGCTGAGAGTCAGTTTTACCGGTAGATACCTGTCAAGCAGCGGGTTAACGGCCATATCCGTCCGGATGGCTCCGGATTGATTAGACTGAACCCAGGACCCTTCTCTGCTCGTCGGCTCTCTCCGCTCCCCGCCACAGCGAAATCCTCCCGGTTTGCTTCGGTGAAATGGCGACGTTGCGACTACACCCGTTATTATATAGACTCATCGTTCACCCCATTGGTCTAAATGCCTCCACAAGTTCACGCCCACCTCCCTCCCATTAGCTGCTCCCGGTGACCATCAAAGTCGCCACGCCCCTGGTCGCTGACGTCACACTGGCAGGCTTTCGGGCCAACCTATTCGCAAGTTTCGCCCGTCAGTCAAGAGAACGGCGCTACGCTATTGGCTCAGAGTATCCGGGCCGACAGATGCACGACCTGTGATTGGCTGAGTGCTGGATCCTGTACAAAATGGAAGTCGCCGTCCTCCTCCTCGCACTACATTACGTCAACGTGTGCAAAGCGACGACAGCGATTGGACGACGCTGCTCTAACGCGGGCTTCCAGTGTGAATACTCGAAAGCTGATTGGCTCCTCTGCTGGGTCACGCGTATCCCTGAAGAACCGGGAGACTCTCCCTACTCACCAGAATGTCCGCAACACCGCCGCCATCTTGGAGCGTTCGACCGAATTACTTAAATAAAACATTAGAAACATGGACTCAGTGAGCAGGGCTGAGGGCTCCCTGCTACTGGAAACAGAACAAACCACACGAGGCCTCAAAACACACGTCACACGAGAAGGAAGTCAACACATTCCGTTGGATCCACAATGACGACGCAGTAAAGCCCTTCAGCACAAAGGCCCCAGAGAGCAGCTCCTGAGACCAGGCAGCAGCACAATGACAAAGCACTTTCCTCCACTGGGCTCGAAACACACTTTAACCAACTTCCACTTTATTCAGCCTCAACAACTTCGCGATTAAACTAGATTTGACACTAGATTATTAATTTAGGTCGAGTTTTGTGCCATCAAAATCTTAAAACTGGCGTCTAAACTGGCTTTACACAATTTAACTAACCCGCGACTGTTAATAAGAAAAGAGAGCCATGAATAGAGGCCATGAGAGAAAAGTCGAAGACCAACCGCACACGTTAGATAAGCGCACGCGCCCATCCCCCACAGCAAGGTTACAGACGCCCCACAATGTCACTGAAATAAACCCTGAAGTGAAACTGTGTCCCGGCAGCAGCCAACACAACAGCTTCCCCCCACGAGCTCACCCTGTCAACACGTAACAAAGAAAGTTTAAATATCCTACAAAAATAAAAAATAAAAAAAAGTCAAACATTTTTTCCATAGGTAGTTTAAAAAAAAGAAAATTGGAATTGGAATGAATACAAGAGTCGAGTGGTAAAATCCAAAACAAAGCGCAACCTTTGATCAAATAATCTTCTTGTCTTCCAGCTGGATTCTCTTTAACCAACACATTTCCCTCCAACATGTCCGCCGCCTTCCTCCCCCTCTGCTGCCAGTGGGGGAGGGGAGTCACGTGACGCCGCAGCGCATTCCTCGTCAACCCTGAACATGTGGCACCGCGCAAAACGCACGGAACACTTCCGCGTTCCATCCTTTCAGGGCTTCCTGTGGGCGGACCCGGACCTTCACGGGCCCGCATGCGCCGGGTTCCGAACTCACATTTGGGCACAAAGCTGTACCAAACTCCGAACAAAGCTAGAACCGTCCGCTTCCCTTCCCGCGCCACGATTGGTCAGAGGCGGTCACATGACGAGGAGGCTTCCAGGGCTGTTGACTGAGCTGTTTCTGTGCTTCCTCCGTCTGACGGTCGCCCTGCGCCGGAGCGAAGAATCTTCCGCGACGTTAGCGTCTCTAAAGCCCCGCAGATACCCACTCTCTGCCGGAGAAGGTTCCTCTGGTCCCCGGCGGCCTCGCCTACACAGAGACGCCTGCGCAGAGGCAGCGAAGAAGCCCCGAGTCCAAGTGGAGGAGACTGACCCAGCAGCTTCACGTGTAACTTCTGTTCTCTCTGAATCCACTGATGTGCACTCCTACACTCCAAGGGCCAGGAATTAACCACTCTGTCTGTGACTGAGAGCCACACGTTTCCAATAGTTTGGATGGGCCCTTACTTTAGAAAAATACTATAACTATAATAATACTGTGATAATGCAGAAATATGGAACAATTTATGGGAATGAAACGTTCTCATTGCCTCATTTTCATGTACATACAAGTACATACAGTTTGTCAATGTGCAAATTGTATGATTCACAGGGTGAAAAAAACATTTATAATTAATCAATCAAACAAACAAGGTGGAATCACAAAATGTAACTTATTTAAATTAATTATCTTAATGACAAAAGCCCCAAAATATCAACTAGGAGAATCTTTGCACCTAAACTCAGGCATAGGAGTAAATTAAATGTTTGAAGATGTTTCACTTCCAAACATGTTGTTGACAGTATGGGATGTTTGGGTTGCTGATGCGTGTTCTCCTATCTGACAGGATTCACAAATAAACAACACAGAAAACAATGATTAAGAAATCTGTAAGTATTAATTGTTCATCTATTTCTGAATCATAATTATTATATTGTGGGGAACCAGGATCTGACCGTGCAGGGAGGAGGGAGAGGTCGGTAGATTACGTCAGAATCAGCCGCCTCTGACTCATCATCAGCTCTACTTCTCTGTCTCTGTCTCTGTCTCTCTCTCTCTCTCTCTCTCTCTCTCTCTCTCTCACACACACACACACACACACACACACACACACACAGATTCTCATTGACATAATGCACTCTGTAGATCGTTGCTCCAGCAGCCATCACAAATAATCCTCTAATCAAGTCCATGTCCAAAAGTCTGTTTTGAACCTGTGACGTCCAACAGAAACGTTCTCCACACACATGGTGTCAAACAAGAATTTATACACACAACCACAAATATAAACATATTTATACACACACACATTCCTCTATTGACCTCCCTGTTATTTTCAGAGCTCATCCTCCTGGAAGTGGTTGCCAAGGAAGCCTTTCCTTCACAACGCCTCTGTACGTAGCCACAGGCTGCAGGTGAGTGTCACAGAAAACCAGCTCGAGCATGACTCCTCTTAAAAACACGCTGTCATAGCTCTGACTGTTACATTGTGTGTGTGTGTGTGTACATCTTACTTTCCTCTGGTAAACCTTCCTTAGCAACAACAGCCTCTTGGGCATGTGCTGCAGGCTGCAGCCTCCAGACAGAGGAACACTGTTTGTGAAAGGTTCCGTGCTGCCACAGTCTCCCTGAAAGTTGTGAACAAGCAAATGTTAAGACAGAAAGAAACAAAGAGGCCACGGGGGACATTTGCTGTGATCTGTGATTTAAAGCTGTTCAGCAGAAATGGGTTTGATTCAGCCATTGTATTTGTCACCAGCTTCTTGTTTGCTTTTCCAAGCCTGTATTCAAACACACATTCAGGACAACAGTAGCTGCCGGACATACACAGTCATGCAAAATGAATTGCAAATGTGTGGACCTGTGGACAGGTTTCCAAATATATTTTTGTATGTGCTTTTAAGTTTCTAATACAAAAACCTTTTTTATAAAAGTAACTGAATATTGTATCTCTTCATTGATGTTTATCATTCAGCGTCACAGAAAAAAAAAAGAAGTATGGTCAATTTTAATGGAGGAGGACTGTGTGTGGGGGATTAGTCCTGATTTAAGGAAAGAGCATCGAACAGAAGGTGCAGATAAAGATTAGAGTAGACGCTGAAGTCAACGAGGAAAAAACCAATCCTTCATGTTGAGCAGCAGGTTCAGTTCAATCTGAATTCAGTCAACGCGCCATCTACTGGACACTGTCAGGCTTTAGAAATACACTGCATGATGTTATGTCGCCATCTAGTGGCCGGAGAGTTAACATGGATGACACATGAAATGAGATTCCATAGCAACCGACACAAACAATAACAGTTTCCGTTAACCTGTAAAGATACCAGGAGCAATATCAACATGTGACCTGCACTCATTATGGACAGTAAAATATATGATACACAAATAAAATCAGACGATCAGTGATAAGAAACTAGAACCTGTTCAGCAGCAATGCTGTCTGACTCTCGTGATAAAATGCATTTTGCACACAAACAGAGAGCCACCTACGACTCACATCCTTTTTATTTCGGCAACAAGAAGTCCAGAGGGTCGATGGAGGGATTCTGAACTCTGTCATTCTTCATGTCTGCTGAACTGGACAAAGACATGTATCTGGTTGAAACCTGCAGCTGCAGTGCGCGGTGTTGACGTCCCTCTCGCCCCAGTGCGCTGCAGCGGACACTAGATGTCACTCAAGAGCAATAAAGCTGTTGGCGTCTCACCCTGCGCCAAACGCGCCAAGTTGTCTGTTCCGGGAAATCACGTGGTTGTTGGTAAATGTGCCGAATACGACCAAGCGAAGCGCTGTGACTCTTCCTCGCCAGAGCTGCTGCTGCTGCTGCTGTTTGTTTGGCGGTGCCGACACATCACTTTCTGTTTGTCGTGTTTGAGTCACACGCCTCAGGGGAAGTTTGGGGATTCACATGATGAGTTTGGGAGTGTACCTGACTTTGCACAGCCGAGAGATGTTAGATAAAACAGCATGTTCCAATATGATGTCATGGAGTCATCAGTAACTTAATAATAACTACACTTCACAAATAAACTTGCTTCCAGTTGTTTGTCATTTGCCTGGGTTCATCTGTTTTTCAAAGGCTGAGGCTGCGGCGCTCCACGCTTTGTCTGAACCCGGGTCGCTTTTGGTTGAGAGAGGAGAGGAGAAGCAGGGCTTCGTGTTGGTGAAGCTGATCCGTCCAGAGACGCTTTGTTTAGTTTGGACTGATGTGGTTACCAGAAACACCACATCAGGTCAGATTGTGTTGTGTGCGTGTGTCGGCCAGGTATTATTCCTGTTGCCCGGACTTCGACCAGTTTTCACTCCCACACTACGGAACAAATAGATTTATTGAAGGTGAAATTTGCTTTGATGGCTCGTTCACTGAAGCAGTGTAGAATGCTCGGTGTTTTCATTTGTGTGACGCTGTAAGGCTGCAGCTTCCCTTCAGGAGTCAACTGTCAGGGGTCGTCACTGAAGCCAAGCCACGCACCCGATAACATTTCTCACCCAGAAACGCATCACCTGCAGAACAAAGCTTCAAACCCAGGCCAGGATGTTCTCAGTCACAGGGGCTCGGCTGTGGTTTGGCCACCACCCAACATAAGAGAATGAAAGTGAAATTTAAAAAAGCGCCGGGGCTTTCCAACTCGGCTGTGTTCGTGAGAGGGCACGGCACAGAACCGGTTCTGTCAGGTCATGGTCACATTTACAGCCACGGTTGTCTCTGTTGTTTTAATAGGCCACATTCCCCGGGCACGCTGCCGGACATTTTGTGTTTCAGTTCAGCCTAAGATGGCGGCACGGTGACGGAGCCGTTCAGCACCAAACCCTCGTCTGCTGCAGGTGGCAGAGCTGGTTAATCACAGGGATTAAAAAAGTTTGAATCAACGTTAACACCTAAAAACAAGTTCATCTAAAGTTTGATTTAACAGCAGAAAGTACAGGTTGGGTCTAAATACTATACTCTGGTGTTTTAGAGGCATCACTGCTACGGTCTGTGCTTTAAGAAAGAGACAAAAACACGCAAGTTCACTGTCGTCACAATCCTGCAGAAACGAAAGATCAGAGCCATGTGCTCGTCGCCACCATTTTGTGGATGAGCAGAGATTGAGACAAAATGGCGACAGCCGGTTGGTGTTTTGACATCGTGTTGCCACAATCGCTGCTGATTGTGGTTTGTGACTCAGTCACCAGGCAACTGTCCAAAAAAACCAGCGAGATAAGTTGGTGCTGGTTGTTAGGCGCGTTCCAGGCCAGTCACACAAACAACCATGCCACGAACTGGTGGAACAACTTTCCTCTGACCATGTTCACTCATTTATAATTAATCTATTATTATCTACAACAATAGGGAGGGAAAGTTTTCACTGCAGCTGGATTCTCAGCAGAAATGTGTAAGACGTCCCGTCACTTGTCATCCTCCCTGTTCATTTACATTTGTTTTTTTAATGTGTTCTGTGAAAGGATTTTATAAATATATACATGACATTAAAAGGCTGTGATGCCTCTGACTATCAATGAAAATGTCTGATCCTGTAAATCAATATTTTATTTGGGACAGAAATAAAAAAAAACCCACCTCTCTTTTATAACATCATGTCAAACCTTTATTCTATTCACATCAACAAATTCCAAAGGTAATGCACAGGAGAAATATATAGTATATGTGTGTGTGTGTGTGTGTGTATGCATTGTTTAACAAAAAAATCAATCCTCCGTGGCACCAAACGTAATTTAAAAAACAAACAACAGATTTTTAATATTTAATTTATTTACAAAACAACTTCTGTGCACAGTCAGTAGTTCTCTCAACATGTATTGCTCTCAGCATTTTAATAACACAAGTGTTTGTCCACAGGTCTGACTCCTCGTTGTAATCTGTCGTCTCATCGTCAGGTCACAGTTTGACTTACTGTCCTGCTGGTGAAGCATTGAATTGAATCTCTCTGTGCTCGTTTGTCATCTGACGGTCTTACTGATCTGAGTCATAATGGTTGGATGCCCTTGTTGGAAGTTTGGATAACGGCTTCAGATACATTATACGTAAAGTAATGTCACCGTTGCAGGAGTTTGGCCTGTCTTTCGTGGACTTCAGTTCAAAATTGTAACCTTTGTTTTTCTCTTCCAAATGGAGCAATCCTGGGGCCATTTTCAGCCCCTGTGGAGTTTCAGTCAGCAAAGAGCCGCTTCACCAGCTTGTAGTAGCTGCCCTTCATCTCCATCAGCTGTCCGTGAGTCCCTCGCTCCTCCACTCGGCCTCCACCGATCACAGCGATCTGATCTGCCCTCTCCACCGTCTCCAGCTTGTGAGCGATCACCAGCAGGGTCTGGTTGGGACGTTCGGTAAGGGACTGCTGGACCTGTGTGTGAGGACAAAAACACAAGATCGCACAAGAACCATGGGCAGAGATTCAAAGGTTACGGCTCTTCAACGTCCTCAAAACAGGCAGAGGACAAATGTAAGGTTCAACAGGAAGTCAAGGGAAGCCTTAACAAAATAAAACAGTACAACGTCATGGACACAATTATTTGTAACCTCATTATTTTGCGGTCAAAGGCCACGGCTCCGTCTTACTCCTGTGGACATGACACATCAGGTTACATGTTACCTTGTTTTGATTGTCAGTGTCCAGGGAGCTGGTTATTTCGTCCAGGATGAGGACCTGTGGCTGTCTGACCAGAGCTCGGGCGATGGCGAGCCGCTGCTTCTCACTCTTGGATAATTGGCCGCCGCCCTCACCCACCTCTGGGAAACAATGACATTCATGTGGGAAATTCAATTAAAAACAGTGATGTTTTCTGAAAATCTGAGAATTTCTTCACGATGAAACACTAACGTTGCTGTGAAACGGCCCGGGGGGCGGGCCCAACACTTTACCTGTGTCGTAGCCTTTCTCCAGCAGCTTGATGAAGTCATGGGCGTTGGCTTGTCGTGCCGCTTCCTGGATCTGCTCCAGTGAGCAGCCGGGGAGGCCATAAGCGATGTTGTCTCTAATGGAGCCAGAGAAGAGCACGGGGTCCTGGCTCACCACCGCCACCTGGGAAACACGCAGTCATTCGCACACGGCAGGCAGATACTGGTTCAATTCTTGTTCCAGTGATCAGTAACAACCTTCTCGTGGAGGAAACGGTGGTCGTAGGACTTCAGCGGCTTGCTGTCCAGCAGGATTTCCCCGCCCTGCGGATCATAGAATCGCTCCAGCAGACTGACGCAGGTGCTCTTTCCCTCTCCTGATGGACCCACCAGTGCCGTCATCTGACCCGGCTTCAGCTCCAGAGAAAAGTCCTGACATAGGAACACAGCAGTGGTTGCATGAGAGCTGTCTGAGTGGGCACCAGAGGATCCCACCCGGGCTGTCCTCACCTGCAGCACCGTCCTGTTGGGGTTGGCCGGATAGGCAAAGCTCACGCTGCGGAAGCTGACGTGTCCGGTCAGTCGATGGGGCTTGAGCTCTCCCTCAGTGCTGACCCGAGGTTTTCGGTCCAGATATTCAAACACCTTCCCTGCAGCCCCCACCGAGTTCAGCATGTCACCGACGATGTAGGCGATCGTCTGGAAACACATTTAGGGAACGTCACGGCTGCTGCTCGGAATACATTCATACTGGTGTATCCACAGTGCATGATGGGATACCCTGATGTTGTCTCCAAGGTCTGACTGGTAGAGGATGAAGGAGAGCAGGTTGCCGGTGGTCATCTCTCCGCTCTGGATGAACAGCCTGCCGTAGTACAACATTAAGACCTGCATGACCAGCCCAGTCAGCTGTGGACACACACACACACACACACACTGTTAATAAGGTCACCTGGATTGATGTGCTCAACATTCAAAATACCTCTAATCATCTCACCCTCCGTACGAGCAGGTAAACTTCCCGGACGAAGTCCCTCCGGTTCTTGAGAGCTTGAATGTTTATCAAACAGTCTCCATAGCGACGGGCCTCATGTTTTTCTGCACTAAAGCTCCTGACCACACGAACATTGGACACCACCTCATTCGCTGCTTCGGCTGCCAACGCCATGGAGTCCTGCATCGCCAGGGTCAACCTCTGAGGACAACGATTAGTCAATGCTTGCATCTCACACTCAAGGAGCTCGTCAGTCCTCGGGCTGCGCTCACCTGGTAGTGTGTGTCGTAGACATTCTGAATGAGGCCGGTGACGGGCGTCTCCATCAGTACGAGGAACGTGAGCTTCCATGACAGATTCATCATCAGGGAGATCATGCCCAGGGTCTTGATCAGTGTCCTCAGCAGCACGTTGACGTTCAGACACACGGTTCTTCCCATCAGCGTGGTGTCCTTTGACAACCTTTGAGCGATTTCACCTGGACAGAAAAGAGAGGAGCTTCTGTCTCGCCGCCTCTGTTTGTTTGTCAAGTTAGCAGGATTTCTGAACTGTGGAGCCGTACCCGTCTTCACGGTCTCGAAGAATCCAATTTCCTGTTTGGTCAAAGCCCCAAACAGTTTGACTTTGATTCTGCAGGTGAAGGCGCTGATGGCACAAAGCAAAAGGCCTCCTCTGCAGCCTGCGCTCACCGAGCTGGTTGGAATCAACAACAGAGACAGTGAGACAGTGAGACACGAGACACGTGCTGGTGTCTGGACAGAAATCACCGACTCGTACCTTCCCAAAGAGTACAGGCCCATGAAGAGCAGAGCGGACCTGAATTCACTCAGCTGGTACTGACCACCCAAGATGTCGATGACTCTCCCGGTGTAGAACGGAATGAACATCTCACCTGAGAGGACGGGGACATGTTCGGTCTGATCAAAACAGTTCAGGCAATGCTGCTGCACCCTGGTTTTCTTATGGCGTACACACAAGTACACACACGGAGCATGTGTACTTACAGAGCACAGCCAGCGACAGGAACACAGCCCCCCCCAGCAGCAGGAGGTAGTCGGGTCTGTACAGCTTCAGCACCCTCACGAACAGAACCCGGGCCTTCTGCTTCGTCTCTCTGCCGGCGGCCGCCTGCTCGGTGTCCGGGAAGGTGATCTCCCAGAACATGGCAGCAGCCAGGGACGCGGCGGCGCACAGCAGCCAGCAGCAGCGCGCATCCGCCAGCCGCCCGCACTGGCCCCGCTCATGGTGCAGCGCCTGGGAGCCGCTCTCAAACACCGCAGGGAGCAGACTGTGCGCCGTTATAAGACGCACCAGCCACGGTCTGAGGCCGCCGAGGGCGAGCGAGGACAAGACCGTGAGAACCGAGCAGCGGACAGCGGCACCAACCCAGAGACGCAGCAGATGCGCAGAGACGCTGTGCGCCACCACCAGTCCTGACGCGTAGAGCAAAGACAGGTCGACGCACACGCCTGCAAACAGGACGAGTGGTAATGTTTTAGCTGCCATTTGTCGGCTGCGGCTGTCCTCATCTGACCCGCTCTGCTGCCTCAACGACGGTTTTGACTCCATTCACTTTCAGTTTCACTTTCTGGCAAACCCAATGAATTTACCAGAAACCCGCACAGCAGAGTGCAGGACCGAGAGCTGGGGAGCTCCTGGTGAAAGTGATGGATTACTCGTCCATCACTCAGCACACAGGGCCCACATGGAGGAAGTTGGCCTGTTTGCCAGATCTGGGCCATAATAAGCCATAGCAGAACCAGAGGTGCCACAGGGAGCCTGAATGAGTCCACATGACTTATGGTACAGGTTTACAAATGGCAGACTGAAGACCAGAAGTGTCAAACATCTAATGAAGTTTTCTTCCTCCCCCTCACTGTTCACATCCTGGGTAAAGTTAAAACCTCTGCTGTGTCTCTGATGGTGCTCTCCCCTGGACCACATGAAACAGCTCACAAATAAATGACCATTACTTTAAGCACAGTTTTAAATCACATGTAAAGTATGTTTTATTCTTTTGTCCAGTTCCTGATTCAGCGGCTGAACATTTAAGTGTCGGGTATGTATGGTTTCCTGTTCAACAACATTATGTATTGAAAAAAAAAAAGCTTTCAGCTGGGTGCAGTGACCAGACTTTTATTTTATATTCGAGAATGAAGTGGAAATGTTGACAGACACGTGCAGGGTGACTAACACGAGTCAGTGCTGTAAGGGGGCCAAACAAACAACACGTCGATCACTGATTGAAGGTGGGCAAGTCGTTTCCTAGGATGACTTTCTCCTCTGCCCCGTGTTCGTCGATGGTGACGATGAAGGCCACGCCCCCGCTGGAACCGTCTCGGTTCATTGCCAAAGAGAGAGCTGAGAGACAGGGGGGAGGACGTTAGACTTTCCTTTACCACCTATCATTCATATTCATTGTGAGCTTTACTGCAGCCACACTTTTCAGGGAGATGGTGAAGTAATTTTTCGAAAAACTTACTGTTGGCAACAAACTGCTGGCATTCTTCTCTGCTCATCCCCCGCCGATACTCTGCATCCACGAACCCGTAAACGTAAAAGCTGCCAGAGCCTCCAATTGCAAATGGCTGCCTTGTCAGGAGGCCGTTGAGGGTTGCAAATACCTGGGAGAGGTCAAAGGTCACATTGACCCCAGTGATCTTTTTTGTCCTCTGCAGTCAGCTGCTCGAGCTCGACTCACCTGTCCTCCGTCTCTTCTGTCCCAGCCGGCCACGATCAGATGCGCTGACAGCTCCTCCTTGTACTTGTACGAGACGTTCCGCACCAGAGTGGCGGCGGAGCGGACCTGGGGGTCGTCGCCCAGCTCGATGCTGGCAGGACAGAGGGCACAGGGGGTGATACCTCCGCGACAGTTTTTTTCCCAGACTTCTTCAGATTTCACAAGAACGCCACATGGTATCATCCACACTGATTAAACTTGGTGAGGAATGTAAACAGTGAAAACTTAAAATGAGAAAAATGAAAGTCCTTTTACAGTTAGTTGTACAGCCTCAGTCTTCAGTACCTGTGGACATCCAGCTGGTAGTTGACGATCTCTGCGATGGTCTGAGCATCTGCTGCCGATCCCGACAGAGCACAGTAGATCTTATCGTGGAGCGGAGACAGTTTGTTCATCACTCTGTTCACCACTGATTCTCTGGACGGAGGGAGGAGCACAGATGGAAAATAAGAGCCCACTTTAAGTTGCACTAAAGCGCTTTGCTCAGCTCATGTTGTTTTAAACACGCTGTGTAAATACAAAGACTGGACTGTTCCAGAGAAATGTCATGAGGCGGTTGAATCCTGCAAGATTCAAAGTTGGTTTGAAACACTGAATATTTTTTATAAAGATAAGCAGTCATATAATTTAGATCCAAGCTCAAACAACAGGAGGATCTCTGAAGGTGTGGAGGAGGAGGAGGAGGAACATGAACAGAACATCTAAGCATGTAACATCAGTGGATCGGTGTTAGCACAGAAATTCAGCCATATGTTTGTTTCATTGTCCCGTCCAGAGTTCAGCTTATTGTGCTCCACACTGGACACACGCAAACGCATGCACACGCACTCAACTTACCCCGCAGACACCCGGGAGTCAGAGCCCAGCACCACTCCTCCATCGAACTCGATGGCGATGATGGTTGTCTGCAGACAGGAGGAGGACTGTTCAGAGCTGTGCGCAATTACGCATCTGGCAGGAGCACCGCGACATTACGCCTCATGTACTTACTCCGGTTTTCACCTCCGCAGACAACCACTCAGGCCCCGTGTCTCCCAACATGTCGACGCAGAGATCCTCCACCTGTCCGACGGCCGAGGACAGAGCAGCGAAAAGGCGGCGCCAGGCGGAACCGAAGTTTAGCGTCGTTTCCCTTGTTGGATATTGAAGTTCTTCGCCAGTTCTCACCAAATAAATCCTGCGTCAGACGGTCGCCATGTTTTTTGAGTTAAACCGAAATTGAAAGTTAAATCGTCCGTTCGGCGTGAATCAAAGGAACTCATTCTTTAAAATGAGATTAAACTCGATCAGAGTGTTTTAAAATAGACACTCAACGCAATAGATGTAATAAGAATGCAGTAATGACGGGTGTGTGTGTGAGAGAGACTCCTCCTCTGTGATCAAATCTGAAATAAAGTGGAATATCTGGGTCACATCCTCAGGATGATTAATGTGATGAAAGATGTGCACGTTTTAATTCCTGTCTGATTGTCCTCAATATGTCTCTCCTTTATTTATTTTATTTTGATGGATGTAATGATGAAACCTGAACCCTAACCTCACTTTGAGCTCTTAAGTTTGGTAGAGCTTTTATTGATTCCCCATTAGGGCCACAAATCACAAAATATTTGTAGTACAACACATCAGATATGAACGAAGGCATGCTGAAGCTCAGAACCAAAACACAAAGAAAGAGGGAGGTTATGGAAAATATTTTTTTTTAATTGACATATTTCATTGAATACAAAACAAAAAGCAAAAAAATAAATCTGATTCATTTGGATGGAAACTATTTCATTTGATGGTGGAATTTGGAATTTGTTAACTACACATTATTAAAAATAGATTATAAAAGTCCAGTCCAAAATAACAAACAAACAACAAAACCGGGGAGTTGAATAATAATCAATCCTCTCTGTTGCTCAAAACTGCAGGAAGGTGGTCACTCGTGGTCGAACTTGGGCAGCTTGTCCCCAGGTACGACCACATGCTCCACCCCCTTCTCTGTGACCACCACCAGGTTAGCCACGCCGCCGCTGACGTTGTCTCTGCCCATGGCCAAAGCAAGAGCTGAGGGGTCGGGAGGAGGAGGAGGACAGACAGGGACAAAGAAAACAACAGGTCAGTGACAGGACGTGTGCGTAACATTGAAACAGCTCCAAATCAACAGCAAGAAGCAAGAGAATACCGTTGAGGGCAAACTGTAGACATTCTTCTCTGCTCATGTTGGGTCTGTATTTGGCATCGACGTAGCCATAGATGTAAGTGCTGCCTGAGCCCCCGATGGTCACGGGCTGACGGACTATCATCCCACCCAGAGACACAACGTACACCTGGAGGAGAGAGGAGGACATCATGACATGCAGCAGAGGCTGACCCATCATCTCTGTCATCTCCTCGACCAACCTGCGGTCCGTCCTTCTTGTCCCAGCCCGCCGTGATGAAGCCGGCCTGCAGCTCCTCTTTGTTGTTGTAGCACAGTCCCTTCAGCACCGACGCTGCTGCGACCACCAGCGGAGGCGTCTCCATCTGGATGCTGTAACAGGATCAGCAGACGTCAGGGAGGTGAATTCAACGAAGAAACTTGAAGACACAGGTGGAGAGGGACTGGTCTCTGGGGCCTTCTGGTTTTTGTTTTTGAGCTGAACCTGTTGCATCAGCTGTTGTGCAGTATGTGTGCCGGCTACCTGTGGAAGGACAGGTGGAATTTGGCCGCCTTCGTGACGGCCTGAGCGTCTGCGAGCGAGCCGGACATGCAGCAGAAGATCCGATCGTGAACCTGAATCACCTTGTTGATGGTCTTAGATGAAACATATTCCCTGAAGACGAGAGGATGAGAGAGACAACAAAAGAATATACAATCTGGTGCGCGTTTGTCATTTTAAATATACTGATGGCCCTCGTCTTATCTCACCCTCCCACCGAAGCCCTGGAGTCGGACCCGATCACGACCCCTCCGCTGAAGACGGCAGCCAGGATGGTGGTCTGAGGGCGGAGGGGAGAGCCTCTGTGAGCTGGGGTTGTCCAGCAGTGATGACAGAGGAAGACAAATACAACCATGGACAACACAAACTCAAGCATCACAGGCGCACTTTGTCGTGACGTCACCCAAAGCTATTAACTCTGGGACTTGGAGTCCTGTGAGGGGGGAGCCCTAACTGAAAATGAAAGTGTAAGTTGATTTGTTGAAAAATAAAGAATAAACTCGTTCAGGTGTAAAATGTGAACATTAACTCAAACAACGACATGTACTTTCACTTTGTGTCTGTCCAGAGGAAGTCTCACCTTTCCGCTGCTGATTTATTCCTTTTGAAAGGGTTTTCACGAGGAAAGTGGGAAACGCGGGATTCACTCACCCCTGTGCTGACTCCTTTGACTCCTGAGTCCGTGCAGCGTTTCTCCATTTCCTCACCAAAATTCGAAAAGGAGGACGGAGAGGTGACGCGCCGACTCGGGAACAGCGACCTCCGGCGCACAGTGACGCAGCGTGACGCAGAGAGAGAGACGCGCACGGAGGAGCCGCAGTCACATCCACTATGGCGCTATCAAATGTCCTGGAAACTCCTGCAGCCGGCTTCAGCTTCGACAACACCGCGAGGTAAGAGCTGGTTTCACTGGTTCTGAGCTGATCTGTCTGAATCTGCGGCGTGTACTGCGCTCACACTGACAGTTCATCAGGGGGGAAAGTGAAAGGAACTTTTCTGACTGCGTCCCTCCGACCAGTAGGATATATATAAATGTATATATGTGCGCTGTGTCTCTGCAGAAACGCTGCGCTCCAGGGTCTTTGGGCAGGACAGTCACCCACACCTCTGAAAACAGGCACCACCATCGCAGGACTGGTGTTCAAGGCAAGTTCCAGTCCTGCGTGACCTGCACTGAAGAGCATGTGTACAGGCACAATGTGATGTCCAGAGCACGGAGAGGTCAGGGGTCAGTTTTGGGCTTCAGTTCCAGATGAAGAAACTGAACTGTTCTGTTGTTGTTGTGAGAACCGACTGCATGCCTCGCCAAAATAAAAGAACACTCAACTAGTGTTCCATATCTGATGCTGAATGAACCTCTGGGGCCAAAGGTCATGAGGGTCTGAGTGTAGCCTCAGGTCTCCGCCGCTGGCCCGATTAGTTTGTCTCTTGTCAGGGACCAAGCCATGTTTGTTGTGCTGCTGCAGGACGGCGTGGTGCTGGGAGCAGACACACGAGCCACCTCCAGTGAAGTGGTGGCCGACAAGATGTGCTCCAAGATCCATTACATGGCCCCGAACATATAGTACGTTTCACGAGGGCTGTTGCCGACGTCAGTGTGGACATTAACGCATCCTGCCTGCTGCCCCGTCCCCCTGACATGTCCTCTCACAATCGCTCTCTGTAGCTGCTGTGGAGCAGGAACGGCAGCAGACACCGAGAAAACCACAGAGATGGTCTCCTCCAACCTCACCATCTTCTCACTGAACAGTGGGAGGAACCCTCGCGTCGTCATGGCCGTCAGCATCCTGCAGGACATGTTGTACAGGTGGGACTTAGATCTGAGGGTGTGGGGCCGAGGGAGACAGGGTCTGAACGTAGCTCTGTCTTTAAAGTCCATTCTTTCCATGTGGCTTTGATCTCTGGTCCTCAGGTATCACGGCCAGATTGGTGCGAATCTCCTCCTGGGAGGAGTGGACTGCACAGGCAACCACCTGTACACGGTGGGGCCGTATGGGAGCGTGAATAAGATGCCTTACCTTGCAATGGGTACGTCCTGAGCCGACAGGACCCTTTGGAAACCCTGTGTGTCAGCTCTGTTTCCCACTGTCCGTTTACTTTGTGTTTTATTTTTATAAACAACGTGCTGACTTTAACCTGCTCTGCTGCGTTCATGCAGGATCTGGGGATCTGGCTGCTCTGGGGATTTTAGAGGATCAGTTCAAACCTGATCTGGAGGTCTGTGACCGTCCGTCTGCGTCCTCATCGTTCACACTGAATCACACACGTGTTTCTCTTGAGATCACCTGTGTCGCTATTGCTGGTGCAGTGTAAATTAGTCTCTGAGTGTTCGCCATGTCGTTGTGTGTGTGTCAGCTGGAGGAGGCCAAGGAGCTGGTGCGTGCCGCCATCACCGCGGGCATCATGAGCGACCTCGGCTCCGGCAACAACGTGGACATCTGCGTCATCACCAGAGAAGGAGTGGACTACCTCAGGCCGTACCAGGAGTCAGAGTACAAAGACAACAGGTATACACTGGACAGGTTCTAGATTTCACTCACTCAGATCTCTGTCCATCCCCAGCTGTCCCCTGATATCCAGTCTAGCTGTCTCACACTTAGAGACATTTCTGAGTCCGTCCCCTGATCAGGATCAGCATGTACATTTAATAAGTTCCCGCTCTCTCTCTCTCTATAGGAAAATGAAATACAGGTACCGTCCAGGCACGACAGCGGTTCTGACGGAGAAGGTTGTCCCCTTAAAGCTGGACGTTGTCCAGGAGACGGTGCAGCAGATGGACACAGCCTGACCCACACTCACACACTGACAGCAGAGCAATGATCAGATATTAAATGGAAGCTGGGATGATGTTTGATAAATGTCCTGTACTACACTGACCTGGAACCCACTGTTTTTACAATAAAGAATCATGAAAATAAAAAGAACTGAATTTCTTTTGTTTTGATTCAACAGATCCAATAAAAAGAAATAGTTTTTTGCATATATATATATATTTGAGGCTATTGAGCATGTATACTGTGTACTTTACCACACTGTGAAGGTGAATTGAGGCACTTTTATAAGTTCTTGTTTTCTAATAAGTCAGCTCACCTCCCATAACCTGAATGAAGCATTTCTGCCTGGAGACAGATGATGAGGAAATACCACAGTCTTCTATTGGCTCGTGCTTTGGGTCGTTTTCTGTCCTTTTATTTAAGATGATGATTTAATCTGTTTTTATCGATTCATTATTTGATTCAACAGAATTTATTTGATTAGTTGTTGGTGTTTTAAGTTCTGGTCGAGTTATTTATTTATTTTTTTTATCAGAATTTGTAAAAAAAAACTTTCGCTTTCAGATTCATTGTTACGCTCCAGGAAATGCGCCTCGTCGCGGGTGAGGCTGCTTCATTGTTGAGGACACTTGATGCATCTTGACTTCGTAAAAAATAATAAACAGAAGATTAGTTTTTCCACTGGAACACGCGATGGCTCTTCTGGACGTCAGCGGGTTTCGTCGTTACTCTGACCTGCGCGGAAAGATCCTCCCAGCGGGACGGACGCATATCGTGGACCGAACCAACCACTACAGCTTCGGGACCAGAACCCAGGAGTTCGCTTTGCCTCTGGGTTCAGATGTGAGTATCGTGAAGATTTCAAAGTGAGTCCTGGCGCGTCAGACGCTCCAGGTCATTTTACGCGTCACCTGTTTTCTCTGCATCTGTTTCGATCCATGAACTGACTCCATGACCACGGGTTATTAGCAGAGTATCAGGATACCTCATGTGTATACCATTCTTATGCTCTCTGACTCATGTGCCTGTCTGTGGTTCCAGCCCGCAGTGTTTCTGAAGGCCTGTAACCGGGACGCAGGCGTGTGCATTGACCTGGACCACGGCACGACCACCTTGGCCTTCAAGTTCAAACATGGAGTCATTGTGGCCGTGGACTCCAGAGCCTCAGCTGGAAGATACCTGTGTAACTACATCTGCACGGGCATAAAAGTGAAAACTTAAATTGTCATCTTGATTCCCTTTTCCAAAATGTGTCACGGCTCCGCAGCTTCCAACGATGTCAACAAGGTCATCGAGATCAACCCCTACCTGCTGGGTACCATGTCGGGCAGCGCCGCCGACTGCCAGTACTGGGAGAGACTCCTGGCCAAAGAGTGCAGGTCCGTCCTGTTTCTGAGGACAGTGGAAAACAGGCTTATAAAAACTCATCAGCACTGTCTTTTACTGTCCCTCCATGCAGGCTGTACCGGCTGAGGAACAACCACAGGATCTCTGTGGCTGCCGCCTCCAAGCTGCTGTCCAACATGATGCTGGGCTACAGAGGCATGGGCCTCTCCATGGGGAGCATGATCTGTGGATGGGACAAAGAGGTGAGCTGTGGACGGCTTGGTTCAAGGTCCTGACTCCCAACCATCATCAACAAGATGATGGTGTTTTTTTCAAGTATTCCCTTGATATGTTTCGTGGTTCTGAACCAGGCACTGACCCACAGGGACGATCTCAGCATGATAAATGGCCGTGTTCTGTTCTCAGGGCCCGGGCTTGTACTATGTGAATGATAATGGGACGCGTCTGTCAGCCAGCATGTTCTCGACCGGCTGCGGGAACACGTACGCTTATGGCGTGGTGGACAGCGGTTACAGGGAAGACATGACGGTAGAGGAGGCGTATGAGCTAGGTCGCCGAGGCATCGCTCACGCTACGCACAGGGACGCCTACTCTGGGGGAGTGGTGAACAGTGAGTGTCCTCTCCATCATTTCCTGTCAACTGTCCACCATTATCAGAGACGAGCGCTAACCTCTGTGTGTGTGTGTGCAGTGTACCACATGCGAGAGGACGGCTGGATCAAGGTGTGTAAAGAGGACGTGTCGGAGCTGATCCATCGCTACAGGAAGGGAATGTTCTGAAACACAGATCCACACCAGCAGTGTGACACGGTCCCGTCATGGCTTTGACATTTTCAAACTGATGTAACTAAAGAAGAAATCAAAATGTTTTGTGGGAGTTTTTCATTGAAAGGATCTTGATGATTTTGAATAAATTCAATGTCAATGCACCAGACCAGAGAGTTTCAACGTAACCGGGTCAGACCTTTGTTTCAGTATTGTTCTGATCGTGTACTCTGGCTCCTGAACACGTTGATACTGGGCCCTCCAAGTTCCCATCGACCACTTTGTGTGAACCTTATTGACTGTAAATAAAAATGGTCGACATGACAGCCCCCAAAAACTGAAGCCCAATCTTCTGTATCGCCCCCTGCTGGCTGGCTGCGGTCATAAACCCCGCCTCCTCTCCTTCAAAATCTACATGAAATAAATGTTCTCAAAGATGCTTTCTGTCATTTTAGATTATTCTAACTTTTTATTGACGTACGTTCAAGTGTTCATGGTCTGTCTGAGACAGAGGATGAACCGAGGAGCAATGCAGCAATGGACAGAAGGAGGGAAGTGAAGTTTTTTGAACGTCAGAGCACTTGAAAGTTTTCAAGTAGTAACAAACACTGAAATCATCCTCCTCACTCTGAGCAGGATGTGTCCTGTGTTTTGTCTTTACACATAACAGGACCGACAACCCTGTCCAAATAATCCTCCTCAACCTGAGTCTTTGATCTTAAAGTTTAAACTTGTTCACTGGTCAGTAATAAAGCAGCTGTGATGTCATCTGTTACCATGCAGAACTCCGCCCTGCAGGTTTTGTCCTTGAAGGAAATAACGTCCCATAAAAATTGACTTGATATGAGCACAGCCTGCAAGGTTAACGACCACAGGATTGTCTGATTGTTATTTATCTGTTAGTCAAAGGACCTGTCCAGGTGGGAGCGTCTCTGTCGGAGTGTCCCGTAGCTCATTACAGCTCCTCACACTTCTCCCTTCACAGGTATTCACACTTGAACTTTCACACACGTGTTAAACTTTTCTACACATTGAATCACAAACAGACAGAAATCCAACAGAATCAGGGACTTTATTAACAACCCGAGTACAAAGGAATGAAACAGCAAAGCAGCTTAATTTAACTTCATTTACAAAA
>JAFBJW010000208.1:315961-333788 GCA_016785235.1 Pseudorhombus dupliciocellatus | reverse complement strand
AGACTGTGTGGAGACATGGTGGAGACGCAAAGAAGAGAAAGAGTGTCCAGTTTGTAAGACGATATGTTCAGTGGCTGAACCACCTGTGAACCTGGCGTTAAAGAACCTGTGTGAGACCTTCTTACAGGAGAGAGGTCAGAGCTCCTCACATGCTCTCTGCAGTCTGCATTCAGAGAAACTCAGTCTCTTCTGTCTGGACCATCAGCAGCCAGTGTGTGTCGTCTGCAGTCATTCAGAACATCACTCGGAGCACAGGTTCAGACCCATCGATGAAGCTGCCCAACAACACAGGAAGCAGCTTCAGGAAACTCTGGAGCCCCTGAAGAGGAAGTTAAAGGGTTTGAAACGTGTTCAAGCAGAGTTTGAACTAACAGCAGGACACATTAATGTCCAGGCCCGACACACAGAGACCCAGATCCAGGAGCAGTTTAAAAAGGTTCATCGGTTTCTGGAGGAGGAAGAGGAGGCCAGGATGGCTGCACTGAGGGAGGAAGAGGAGCAGAAGAGTCAGATGATGAAGGAGAAGATGGAGGCTCTGAGCAGAGACATGACGGCTCTGTCAGACACAATCAGCAGCACAGAGGACGAGCTGAGAGCTGAAGACGTCTTGTTCCTGCTCCACTACAAGGCTGCAGAGGAACGAGTCCAGCAGCGCCCCCTGCTGGAGGACCCACAGCTGGCCTCAGGAGCTCTGTTAGATGAGGCCAAACATCTGGGCAACCTGAGCTTCAACATCTGGAACAAGATGAAGGACCCGGTCTTCTTCAGTCCTGTGGTTCTGGACCCAAACTCTGCTCATCGATTGCTCGTCCTGTCTGAAGATCTGATCAGTGTGAGAATAGGAGAGGAAGAGAAGAAGCTTCCTGACAATCCAGAGAGGTTTGACTATTTCTACTCAGTCCTGGGATCTGAGGGTTTCAACTCAGGGACTCACAGCTGGGACGTCCTGGTTGGAGACAATACATACTGGGTAGTGGGTGTGACAGAGCCTGACAAGAGGAAGGGAAGGAATCAGTCTGGATTCTGGAAAATATCGTTGTGTGAAGGTAAATACTCAGCAGGGTCCCCATCAGGATCATCTGCTCTCTCTGTGAAGAAGATCCAGAGGGTCAGAGTGAGACTGGACTGGAACAAAGGAGAAGTGTCTTTCTCTGATCCTGACACTAACACACACATTCACACCTTCAGAGAGACTTTCACTGAGAAGATGTTTCCATATGTTGGCATTGGAGATCCCTCCTCACTGGAGCTGTTACCTGTGAGTGTGTCTGTGACCCTGGACCAGAGCAGATAAACATTTGATTTGTCTTGTTCTTTATTTCTTCAAGATAAATCATTTCTCTGAAGCTTTGATCATTTCTCCTTCTCACTTCTCACTCATTTTTATTTCTGCTGTCAACTTTTCCACATGTGTAAAAAGATTTCACAACGTTCTTTATCTGTGGTTTCTTCTTTTATTTTGAAGGAAAATGTTTCTTCTCATTCAGATTGAGTCAAACCTTTTAAAATCTCCAACATGATTCATGTAGAATGTGAAATGATCCAACACGTATGAACAGTGCACGTGTTTGATGTGATGAAATGATTCAACAGCAGCTGGTGCATGATGGGATTTTAACACTGGGAGGAGAAACAATAAAAACTCTCAGACACAATCAGAGTTTGTCTTTTTTTAAGTTCAGATGTAAATATGAATCCAGAATGATTCTGTCCACCAACGTGTTTTCGTTCACCAGCAGAGTGACCAGTCAGCGGCCATCTTGTTTCTGACTGCTCCGTACTAGTTGTGTCGTCAGCCAGCATAGCATTAGCTATGTTAGCATTAGCCTCGTTAGCTTACATTCTCAAAAGTGAGGGTGGTCTCTCCCCGGGGATAACACGTCTCCAGAAGGCCATGGTCTGTTCTAGGTGTGTGCTGGACCCCTGCTTGTGTTTCCATGTCTCAGTGTGAAAGGTCGAACATAGAACATGTGAGCCTGAAGCCCTCGACCAGCAGAAGTCCTGACGGGCAGTGCACAGCCTGCGAGTCTAAGCTCTGGGCACCAACGGGCCCTTTGACTGAGGAGTCAAACGAAAGCCGAGGCTGCCCCCTGCAGGAGGTTTGGAGAGGGAGCAGGGGCGTGGCTGGTGGTGAGCAGTGACTGTGCAGATTCCAGACTGGTGTCCTGTGGCGTTTGTCTCTGCAGCCGCATCGATACGAGCCGGTGTTGGATGCAGGGAATCCGATCCGTGCCACGGAGCCAGAGCGTGTACTTTTCCGGTTACCGTGGGGGAACAGGGTTCCTCTGAGAGCCACTCAGTTCGATGCAAAGTGTCCCGGCCGAGGAAGGCGTGGAGCGAGAAGCTGCATCTCGTGTTTCACCTTCTCCTCTTGAACAGCCAAATGTTGGTGAATGTTTAAGCGTTAGGGTGGAATTCAGCAGAGGGAGCGGCCTGCTCGTTTGAACTGTGGTTCCTCATGTTGCCAGAAAAACACAGAGAGTTAAAAGTCTCCCAAAATGGAAATAATCAAATGAAATGTCAGTTACTAATTATTCTGATTAACAAGACGAAGTTGCTGCTCTGCTTCCAATTCAATTACAGGAGGCTTCATTAGGGAAGTTATTTAACTCTGCGTCCAGCTCCAGGACACAGGGAGACGTTCACACAGGACAAATCAGATGTTTGACTTCTTGTCTTTGTTCGTCACGGCAGAGTCTTCACTGTGTTTCCTCTGTGTGGGTTTGATTCCCCAGCAGCAGAGACACCGTCCACAAAGTCTGTGAGAGAACTGTTCAGGGAGTGGCCTCATTCCTGAGGAGGAGCGACACGTGCACATCTGCACACAACCACTGCCACAGCTTCCATTTAAACACCAGAGGACAGCACGGCGCTGAAGCTGTGACCGAAGCTGTGCAGACAGCATGTTCTCAGTGGAGCCTCAGTCCTGGTTAAGTGTTTCTCTGGAGTAAACCCAGAGTTTGGCTTTGACTCAGCAAACACAGAACCACCAGCTCTGCTGCTGCTGCTCAGCAACGGGACGGACGGATACAGCAGCACCGGTCAATAAGCTCCCTGTCCCGAGAATGAAGCCATGAAGCCATGAATTCCCAAATCCTCTGAATTAAGACGCTGGAATAAAACATCGATGCAACAACTGAATTTAAAAGCAGGAAAAAGCAGAATTTAAAAGTGGAGGGAATAGAACGACATGTACGTGAGAGGGACACTGGCTTCAGATAAGGACTTCCTGTCTTGTGACTGTCCCGATGAAGGAGAAGCAGGAATGTGTCTGACACTCCAAGAACAAATTCCTGTTCATGGAACGATCTGTAAGTGATTTACAAGCTCCTCTTCGATACCGTGGAGATCTGGCCGCAGGTCCGATCATCGATTTGAAGCGGCATCATTGATTCTTCACAGGGAAGCAGATTAACTGCTGGTATGTTGTTTATGTGACGAGGCCGTAGGAGGGGCAGATGGGCGGGCTCGCAGACGGGGACGCGTTCTTACAGAGGCTGTGACCCTCGACCGCGTGGACCCGCTAATTGAGAGAGGAAATCAGGGGAAGTTGGAGGTCGGGTCAATTCAAAAACAAAACCCGTCGTCCAGAGAAACAAAATTAAATGAGGAAAATCATGGAGGAACCCGTGGAAACATTTGGCTGCACACACTAAACATCACAACAACTGACGCAGCTGAAAGACTGAGCTGGTACAAGTCATGAACTCAGCTCTGGGTCGTTTTACACGTTCAAGGTGTTTTAGAAATGAACCAGGATGTGGTTTCCACGTGAAAAGATGATGATTATGAAGATGAGGATAAATCTCGGCTGAGAACTAATTCAAGTCCAGGAACAGGAGTGACACTGTGGCCGAGCGCTGGAATCTAATTTTCTCTCAAATTAATCCTAATTAAAGGTCCAGAGGTAATTAGAGGCGGGTCATGTGCTCGTCACATGATGAGGAGCAGATTTCTGTCATCACCTTCATCACCTTCAAATCTCCTCCTCCTCTGTAACATTCCATTCAGTCACTGTCCCTAAAATAACATGTTATTGTTAAACCCAACCCTTGACCTGAGCTTGACCTTAAACACAAGTCAAGAACATAACCTCACTTACAAATTTGATTCTCAATGAATCCAAGTGGCTTTCTGGCCACGCCCCCTCCTGTGGAGGACAGATGCTGGCGTTCGAACGTCTCTGACACAACCCATTCGCTGCAGAGAACTCGAGAAAACCTCAGTGACCAGAGGTCCGAACTCCTCCCGTTATTCACGCTGGCGAAGAGAACTCAAGAGAAAATCAGAGTTTCACGCCGCCGCTGCTTTTCCAGCACGGTCCAGCGAAGCCACTCTGACTTGGACCTTTCTGAGTGTGAGAGCTCCTCGTACGTCAAAGACGAAATAAAGGAATTAATGGAAAGTTGCCTCGTGTGTTTCAGTCTTATTGGGGAGGAGCTACACACAGAAACCTGTGTCGGGGTCACGAGGCGTCACAGAGGATGAGGACTTCAACATTGTCTAAGTCACTTCCTGTCAAAACCCTTTCCTATGAACTGACTTCTGATTTTATCTGAAGCTTATAAAATATATTGTTAATTTCATAAAATTGAAAAAGTGAGAGCGACCACTGCGAGGCCGCGGCGCTGTGGGACTGTGGCCCGGGCCCGGGAGCCCTCAGGTTCCTGTTCACGCCGTGAAACGCTCTTCAGGTGAAACTTGTCTGGGAACTGAAGTCGTGCACCTTCTGACCTGGTCACAGCAGCTCAACCGCAGCAAATCCATCGGACGCAGTTTGAACACGAGAGTCCAAGCGAGACGCAGCTGCACATTTACTGTGTTCAGAACTGAACAGAACGATTATTGAACCCGTTCTTCTCTGAACCAGTTCACTGTGTAACTTCTGTTTTTGTGTCATTTTAATAAATACTGCCGAAGTTCAATCTTTGCAGTGTGACAGAACATGAGGCGGGTCCCTCAGCTGATTTATCGTTCCGGTCAAATCGAGGTAGAAGCTGCTGTGAGCGAGTTCACCTCCAGGCTGTGTGGGAATCGTCCAGTATACATTCAGAAGGCTATGGTTCAGATCGCCACGTAACACACACACAGGCCTAGACGTTCCACTTCACAGAATTACTACACATACCAGAGATACTCAGATTCCCAGAGCCCGTCCAGCTGTTCATGCTTCAGATCATCAGGAAGGTTGTTGGTTTGTTCTCCTTCTGTAATGATGGGGAGTATGGTGTTTGAGCACTTCGGACACATTCATACTTTTAAACGGAGAATTAGAAGCCAGCCTCGCTCGCACTCTCTGATAAACGCTCCACAAACGTGATTACATCAGAAAACCAACAGAGAGCTTTTCCCAGAAGTGACAGAGAAGAAGAATCATTTTGTTCTTCTCTCTCTCTCTAGTCAGAAACTGATTTAGGTTTCTCTTTCTGAACTCGGGCCAAAGCTAAATGCTGTGTCACTCTGGGCCGCTCGTCGCCAAGGAGAGAAGAAGAGAGGAGGAGATTATCTCATCCGTCTGGGCCGGCCCTGACTCGAATGCAGATTCAGACGGCGAGCGCTCGTAACGCCACAGCTACGGCAGAGAGGGCGAGCGGAGCGAATGAGTTCGGCTGCAGTGTGGTCGTGGTGCATGATGGGAAAATGTTGCCATCTGAACAATTGCTCATTCGGGTTTTATTGGATTGAATTGCTGTAACCGACACCAGCAGAGTTCGAGCCTAAAAATATCTGTTCCGATACCTGAGTATCGACGCACCCATCCCAGATATCATGACACGATACTGCGGCAGCTGTGTTTTTATATACGCGTTGTATTTTTGCCTTTCGGTCGTTTTTTTTTTAAAACACTTGTAAAAAAAAGAAAAGAAATAATTCTAAGTGATACTCGAGCTTCCTGTCGCCATAGCGCTGCCTCGGCTGTTTCTCCGCGGTATTGATCCGGGAGCTCGGCCCAACGCGGCTAATGCACCGCTAGCTTCACCTCACTTAGCCCCGAGCGCACACCCCCGCAGCAGCGAGCAGGGAAAACTTCCAAATAGATTTCTTCCTAAAACGCGATGCTGACGGAGGGAGCGAGAGCAGAGAGCCAAAGAATTAACGGAGGAATCCAAAGAAATCAACGTGACATCATTATCAAATCATTATCATCAAACTACAACAGGAGTTGACTCTTCAATGTCTTCTTTTGTCCCATCAACTGTCCAAAGTCCTCAGTTTTTATAAAGTCTATCAACTTATGCTAAATCTAATGTGATCTGTGTAAACATACTGTTGCTAATTCAATATTTTTGCTTTGTTTACATTTGGATTTTTCTATTTTGTTGTGTTTTTGTTGCATGTTTACTTATTTATTCCAATTTTGCTGCACACTGAACCACTGAGGCTCATCTCATCTGATGTTTACTCGACCTCACAGGAAGCGGAGGCACACGAACCAACAGATTTATCGTTTATCAAAGTCGGAGGTGAATCTTTTCACCGTCACCTCAGCGATCGATCGCTGGACCTCTGCTGCTTCACTTCACAGCTTGGTTTGTTCTCACTGAAAAACCAAAGCTCTCTGAGCCTCGGAGGCCATGCACCACACACACCAATATCTCTCTTTCCCAGCAGCAATCTTCATCATCTTCACTCCCTGTCCACAGCAGGCGGGTTTGAAACTAAGTGTACAAGTGTACGCAGCGTCAAATTGAGTTACGGCTCCATGTCAATGGAGTATTTCACCCCCCACGGCCCCATGTCAATGGAGTATTTCCCCCCCCCCCCCCCCACTGGTGGAGCCAGAAGCTGACATGGTGAGTGTCCTTGTCCGATTAGGCCGATCAATGAGACTGAACAGAGGAGGAAGAGGAGGAGGATGAAGAGGAGGAGGAGGAGAACTGAGAGGCTGTGTCTGTGTGAGTTGATGGGGGGGGCAGCTCCTCCCATAATTAAGTTAGTGTGCAGCACTGGAGGTCCATGTTTACGGGGCAGGCGAGGGAGTTTCCTTCACTCAGTGGACGGCCGTGTGTGGACAAGGCAGCAGCTCTCTCTCTCTCGCTCTCTCTCTCTCTTCACTGGCGTTTTCCTGCAACTCATCCCTCGCTCTGCTGTGACTGACCTGAACACACGGGGGGACCCAGGACGAGCTGGAGGAGAGGAGGGGCAGCAGCATCACCTGCCTCCACCACCACCAACACCACCACCTCCGTCCCTCCCTGAGCGGTCCAGGACCTCGACTCTGCCGCCGCCGCCGCCGCCGCCGCCATCATGTGCGACTGTTTCCACCTGGCCTTCCCCAACTGGCACGCCGCCTCCTCAGGGACGGGTGGGCATCTCTCTATTCGCTCTCTCTGTGTTTGCCTCCCCGCTCTCTCTCTCTCTTTCTGTGACCGTGTGTGTGCTGTTTCATCCCCCCCCCCCCCCCCCCCCCCCCCCCCCCCCCCCCCCCCCCCCCCCCCCCCCCCCACCCCCCCCCTGTTTTTCAGACCCCCCCCCCACACACACACCGAGCGATTCACTGATTCAGCAGCAGGGTCCGATGGTGCAGTGAGCAGAGATCTGTGTGTGTGTGTGTGGTGCTGATGCTGAGTTGCGTGGCTGACCTGCAGTGAGCTCTGCTCTGGGTGTGTCTGCGGAGCTCAGGGGAGTGTTTGAGGATGTCATCATCGGCGCTGCACCTCTCCTCTGCTCCTCAGCGGCTGAAAGACAAAAAGACGAACTGCGGTTCAGCTGAGCAGGAATCAGGACTGTGAGAACAGGAGCAGAGGATCAGGGGCTGAAGATGAAAAGGAGCCCCAGTGGGATCAAAACCACTCCCAGGGTGATGTTCACAGAAGCCAGAGAGTGACTCTCGGGTTGAGGACCATAAAAGTGAAAACACACAGTGTGACATATCTTCAGTTATAAATGCAATGGTTAATGGAGTCAGGCATGAAAATTGAAATGGCATGTAACTAAACCATGTGCGATCATGTGGTGTGGAACGGATGGGACCATGTTCCAATAAGGGCCAAGCTCGTTGCATGTCCTAGGAAAATCTCTGATTGTGAAGTTTTCACAGACGACGCTGGTTTCAAAACATTTTGTGTTGTTTATTTGTGCGTCTGCGTCGGTTTGTCGTCATCTGAGTTTGCAGACGCTGGTTTGAAGATATTCTGCTGGAAAACGAACATAAATATTGAGCTGTTTGCTTCACGGTGAAGTTTTATCCTGCGTGAGTCCACGCAGATTTTAAAAAATCATCAATGCTTTAGGATTTTCTCGGGGTGTAAGTGAGCAGGCGTGGTCAGCGACATGTTGGTCAAAGATGGTTCTCTGTGTTTGGAATGAATGGTTGTTTTTCTCTGGCGTCCCCAGTTTCCCCAAGGATGGGCAGCAATTGATGAATTTAAAGTTCAAGATGAATTTACAGTGAGTCACATGTTTCCTTTTGTTTCGTTAGGTGTTAGTGATCGGTGTTATTCATTCTATTGCAGACGTTCTTCATTGTTGGTTGGATGTTTGGGCAAAAGCTGCAGGCAACGCTCAAGGTCACAGGAGGAGAGAGAGGGAGAAGGAGACAGGTGGGGGGGGGGCTCGACAGTGGAGCCTCAAAAGCAGACGATCCCGATCCATTACAACCCATCAGCAGCCAGTTGGACAGACTTTAATCGATATTCCAGCACTTCACCAGTTTACGAGCGGCTGCTGTCAATCACAGGCTCCTTCCTGGAGCCTGGACTTTACTTTAGATTTGGACTTGATTGGTTTGGGAGCCGTGGTTCTGGGATCTTGACGGAGATGAGATGTTATGTGTTATACACATAACATCTCATCTCTGTGTCTAAATACGCACGTAGCCTGAAAAAGTGAAGCCGATGCAGACGTGCCTGGGAGCTGCGTTACCATGAACGACCAGCAGAGGGCGGCTCCGCTGGTTCCTTCTATAGACTCTGTGAGATAAAGACTCCACTTCTCACTCGGTAACGTCAGTCACCATTTTCCAAAGGGGTTTAAGTCTCCATGCCATGGGCCTAAAGTTTGCTCTCAGGCAGGCTCCAAATATGGTCACTTCTGGTCTGAAAAAAGCGGCAGATGACATCACCGCTCACCCCTTGATTGAATATTTCCATTTGCTCAGAAACATTTTCAGACTATTATACAACAGTTTAATCAGAAGAGACGGGGGAACATTGAGTTAGCTGGTTCTCCAGGATTGTGAAAAGATAAATGATACAGCAGTTCCACAATTTCCTCTGAATAAAAGACAAGCGCTCTTAATCCATGAACTCCACCTCACGACCAGGGGTGAGTCACCAGAACAAACAGCAAGCGCCCATCGAGGGAACACGGGCAGATTAACGTCCGCGCTGCCGAGCCTGATGAAACTCAGATTAACAGATTGAAAGCATGCGCCCTCGCAGTCTCATGTTTACATAATCTGGACTGAAAATCTAATTCTGGGTTTGTTTTTTCTTCCTTCTCTTAAATCTTATTAGAAATTTCGGACCCAAACACACGGCCCTCAGTCAAAGGAGCCTGTGTCCGTCCCTGCAGCAGAAGAGGAGAATAACGAGCTGTATGACTATTAGTTTAGGGCAGAGCAGCTCCAGGGAACCTTCCAGGTGCTTCTCCACCGGGAAAACAAACCGGGGCAGAGCGTGGTTACGTAAGAGAGGAGCTGAGGACAGGTTTTATTCTCAGCTTTTATAAGATTTTCTGCTTGGGCTGTTTCCTCCGTGCTGATGCTGGCAGCAGATTTTCTCCTAAGAGCGACAGAGGAGAGCTGCTGCCGCTGCCGCCGTCATGCTCGATAATGTCGCTTCTATTAACCGGTCCCAGCCGCTGCCGCTCGCCTGTTTGTTCAAAGTTTATCAGTATTGAACTCATGTCACTGATCGAATGAGCAGTACGCGTTATAAACATGCAGCAATTCGCGCGTCTCATCAGGTTTCGAAACCTCAGACCCCGTCACATCAGCAGACGCCCTGAGGGAAGAACCACACCCACATCCAGAGCTGCAGTTGCACCCAAATATGAATCATGCACCACAAAAGATGACAGCATCTGCAGCAGCGCGTGCCTGCTTCCCTGCAGGAAACTGCTACCGAAGTCGCGTTAAAAACACCAGGCAGCTTTAGCACATTAACAATATCTAATCGACTGGAGTGAGAGTCGTTATCACGGCCTCCGCGGTGCCCACATGGCAAATATTTGACAAAGGAGGTTTGGCATGAGCGGCGGCTGCAGGAACACTGGACATCCGCCTGGACCGAGGGGTTGATGACACGGGACACGCATCACGGTCCAGAGCCTGGATCCTCTGTAACCGCTCTGTGTGCAGACTCAGGACGGTGACTCAGGACACGTGACAGCTTTCATACAGAGACACCAGAGACTCAGCAGCTGCAGGGAACGAGTTCACCTGATTAGGGTCAGACTTTTACTAAAGCTGCTTCTGAGCACTGCAGTAAAACACGTTCGACCCGTCCTGAGTCTCAGTCATCACTGAATAAATCATTAAAAACAAACTCATCAGGACCTCAACAACCACAAATAACTGGTGCTGTGTCCAAGGACACATTGTCCACAGAGACGTCAATCAGCTGATCCACAGGAAACTGTGGTGTTGATGCGAGGAGAGGCAACAATCAGCCTGTATTTTCTGTTGAGTCTCACTCACAGGATGTGGCTCTAGAGAAGTGTGTGGTGGACACCCTTCAGTCACCACGAGGACATCTCTTAATTCTGTTACTGACACAAGTTCAGACAAGGTGTGACTGCGGCCGTCCCGCCTCCTCCGTGTCTCTGAGTGCGATCACATCGCTCCAGCCGCTCACTCCCTGAGAGCAGCTTGGACGCCGTGCGGCTCACACCTTGGTGGAACAGCAGCAGGTAGGTGAGCGGCCGTCAAATCCACATTCTGAGACGTCTGGCGGAGCAGGTGTGAGCTGCTGCTCAGACTTTATTATGAATTATATATTAGCACGTCCACATGTGGCGTGTTCACTCTCTCACGGTGTAAAGATCCTTTCATGTCTGAGATGAGACAGACGAGCGTGGACGACGGTGTTTCAGGTTTATGTTGGAGCACTAATGTGATGTGGATGATGGAGGGCAAACGAGTGGCAGCGACACACACCCTGAGCCAGAGGGTTTACTTGTTTTAGACTAACACACAGGCCGTGGGAGCTCCTCACATGAGCCACATTAGTGCGATGCAGTGGGTGGAGTGTCGGTGCTGAGAAAACAAAAAGGTGTTGAAGCAAAAAAAAAAAAGGTCCCGACTCACAGTTTTCCTTCACTGTAAAGTTCTTACAAATGTTTTATCGTACAGCATCCTGCCTCTGATCTGATCAAGTTAGATTGTTTTATTTTATTTAGTTTCTCTCTCCCCTGGAAAAATCTAAAAAGAAATCTAATTTCCAAATTGATTTTAACTGTCCCTCCCTTTTTTCACTGTCACATCTTTATTTTTATCTTGTAAACTAACTTTCAATCTTGTCTTTTGAATTATTATTATCACTAATGACCGGGGGACATTGTGCAAATATTTTAAGTTTTAAGTTTAATAAATCTTATTCCCCTTACAGAATCACTTTGAATCCCAAAGTTTGACAAAGTCAATCCTGAACCAGTCGACCTCTCACTAACTGAATAAAAAAGGAGGTCATTTAAAAGATGCTTGCTATAAATTCAGGCACTAACGCTAATGTGACTGTAACCAGATTCACGTGGAGTCAGACTTTCCATTTTCGGCCGAGTAGAGTCTGTGTCGACTGCGGGTCGATACCGGAGGAGCACTTAGCGTATGGAGGAGGCAGCTGCTCCCCTGAGGCATCACTGCCGGGAAGAACTCTAAATAGTCTCATCATCATCATCGTCATCATCGAGACTCTGAGCCTCAAAACAAGGAGTCAGAAGTCTCTGTTTACTGCTCAGAAAATAGAAGCAGATGAACGGCCGACTGCTGCTAATGAGATTTTCTACAGTCTTATAAAAATACAGTTAGGTCATTACAGGCAGAATCTTGTTGGACGTTTTTGATGTCAAGCTTTCAGAAACATGAGATTGATCATTCTTACTTATCAATTCCACATTCATGATTCATTTGAAGTTACAGTAATTGAGAAATTGTCTCATCCATGTCAGCTTGTATTAAGGTTTTGTCTCTTCTCTGTGTTTGTGAACAGCTGGCCGAAGGCTCAGAGGACCAGAGCCGGGGACGGAGGACGATTCAGTGAGTGATGTGACCGAGAGCTCATTTATCCTTTCTTATCGTATTTTATAAATGTGATCCTAATGATGAAGCAGAGTATTTATATTGTATAACATGTATTGGCCTGGTTGGGGGTTCATGGTACACATGCCCGACTGTTTTCTCTCCAAACAATTATTATGAATTATAAATCATAAAACATCAGTTTACAATAATTTGAGAGTTCAATGGTGTAATTAGGACGTCTACATACTAATACACAGCCTGTTGGACAAACTCAAATAATTATGAATTATTCAGGTCCCTTCTAATCTTATCCCTCTGGTTTTCTCTGGTGTTCAGTCCAGTGTGACTTTCATTAAACGCCAAACAGGAAAAGAAACACTTGGCACCTGGAGGTGTCATCTCATTTCATTGTGTGCTCTCAACGTCCGCTCTTGTTTTAATGCTGAAACGTGTGACTGCTGTGATATTTCCTGTAAAAGACAAAGTTAGGACAGTTGGTGTTGACCGACCTCGTGTCCTCGCAGGTATGTGACGAGCCGTCTCAGTTCACAGAGGGAGAGAGACCACGCCCTCAGGGATCGTCCCCCGTCGAGGAGTATCCTGAAAAATACACAGACAGCGAAAGAGAGGTAAAGAGCACAGCTAAACCGCCACACAAACACAACAAACCAGCCCGCAGGGCGACACAAGCAGGAACAATAAATCACAGGCCGTGTTTGCGCTTGTGTGAACTGGATGTGCCGTTAAATAAATAAAAGTCAGGTCTTATCGAGCAGAAGTCGCTTTGTTGTCTCTGCAGTCTGGAGTCACTTAAATCCAAAGCATTTCAGTATCTTGAGTGACGGGGGTTGATGTGGAATTGTGGCGTGAAGCTCCTCTTGGCTGCCACGCTCCAAAATAAATAAAGAAATTAAAGAAAGAGGCAACCACACATGTCGTCACAGAAACGTGAGAAGTTCCAAGTGAATTTATTTTCAATTTAGTCATTTATTCCGTCCAATGATTTAGAGCATCAGCTTTTCATGAGCCAAGGAAAAAAAACTGAAAAAGAGTTGAATGGTAATTAAATAAAAAGAGTCAAGTCAGAGTCAATTTATCAATGTAAACCATTCAGGCTTTTTATGGCCGTGTCTAATCAGCAGTGTGTGGTGTCAGATGACATCTCCGGTTTGTTTACTGTTACTTAATCCAGTCCAGACCCGGCTCCGCCCTTCTATGAATGTTTGGACAGTGTATAAGGCAGCTGATGAAATATCTGTTATGACCTGTTGACACACGACTGACCTCAACATTAACCGTTAAAAAAAAAAAAACAATGTGAAAGATTTTCTTCTGTTTTCTTCTCAGTGTGAAGCAGAGCATGACCCACAACACAAGAGTGGAGGTGGAAAGAAAAGTAAAAAGTCTGGGCTCGGGTCCATGTTTGAAAAGCGCTCGACTCCGAAGATGAGTAAACTGAAGGTGAGATATATTCCCACCTCCTCCTGCTGCATCTGTGAATCCCTCCAGGCTGACGTGCTGCAGCAGGGAGGAGCTCAGCGACAGGAAACAAACAATTTCTTATCCTGATGTGTTGGCAGGAAGTTCACAGCCCCGAGTCTGAGGTGATCGTGAAGACATCCACAGACGGATGTACAGAGGGTCTGGTTTACGGTGGAGGTGGCAAAGAGGGCATCTTCATTAAGGGAGTGGTACCAGAGTCACCAGCCTCAAAAAGTCTGCAACTGAAAGAAGGTCAACCGCCATTTGAAAATGGGAAACTAGAAAGTGTTAAATGTTAAATTATTAAAAAGAATTCTATTCATCTTCATGAAATGATGAAATATTTGTCTTTATCGACGCAGGTGATCAGATTCTGAGCGCCACCGTGTATTTTGACAATGTCCCGTACGAGGATGCCATTCAGATTCTGGAGCACGCTCAGGCGCACAGGCTGAAGCTCTGCCTGAAGCGTAAACCCGACATCACAGAGACTGAAGCAGCCATGGAGGCCGACACCATCCCTGTAAATATGTTGAAGCTGTCAGACCTCAGACCTTTTCCATCACATATTCTGGTGATTTTTTTTTTCAGATATTCCTTGAGATAATTCTGACATCTCACTTTTCTGTTGCTCGACAGGAGGAAGAGATTTGCGCTCCTGAGATGAGGGAACAAGGAAAAACCAAACGGCGTGGGGATGCTCGTATTTCCTGGCCCAAGTTTCCCTCCTTTGGAAAAGGGCGAAAGACCCGTTTCACAAGGTCTCACAGCTCCTCGGAGGCTGATGAGCAGAGGAAGCTGGAGCTCAGTCCCACTACAAGTGACACAGAGTCACCCATCAAATCTCAGGATGCTCTCAAAGGCAAGAAAAGGCACAAAATGAAACTGTCACTTCTATCAAAGAGAAGCCGCATCGGTTCATCCGAAGACACGGACGCAGCAACAAATGGACAAACCAGTAGCGAGGTTTACCAGACGGCATCAGAGATGCTCTCACCTGAATGCCTCAACAGCCTCACAGGAGAAACACCCAAAGTCCATGAAACCGAAGAACTAAGACTTGACCAAAACGATCTGACTGATCCTCAAACTGTTCGACACAAGGTGGAGCTCATCAGCGTGGACAGCACTTTGAAAACAACAGATCTCACTGTGGCACTTGCTGATCAAGGAAGCCCCTCTGGGATCAAGTCCCCAAGCGAGAAGAAGAAGAAGAAAGAAAAGTCTGAGTTGAAAATGAAAATTTTGGGAAAGGATAAATCACACAAGAAAGATGCGAAAGCAAAGGCCTCCCCGAAAAGGCTGAAAACTCTGGGGGCAAGTCTTGAAATAGCAGATCAACCTGTCAATGAAAAATCAGACCTGGTGACAAAACAGATGGAAATGAATGTTCCAAAGGTTGAACTTGATATTTCTGATATCACACTCATCCGAAAGTCTCAACAGAAAGGTGAAGAACAAGTGAAGAAAGACAAGGAAACAAAGACATGTCCGACATTCAAACTGCCTAAAATCGGCCTCGGTGAAATTGCAACAGAGGAAACTATACAAACGAGCGTAAATGTTGAATTTCCAACTAAAATGGAAGTTGAGGGTCAAGCAGTGAAAGATGATCCTTATGACCGACTATCAAAAAGCAGAACACAACTTCCCAAACGTGAAGACATAGAGATTCCAGGTATGGAGGACATGTCTGTGAAATCCAAAGCCAAAGGTATGAAAGGGCCTAAAGTGATTCCAACAGGACATTATAAAGAAATTCAAGCTGAGACTGTGCAAATGTCAATCGATGTCGACAGCGTGAAAGAGGCAGTTTCAAAACTGCCAGGATATAAGCTGCCAAAGGTGGACAATTCTGGAATGCCAATACCTGAAGAGATTACTGTGATCGATGCAAATGCACAAAGAATATCAGTGAAAACACCGACTAAAGTTGCAGATACGAAATCCAAACATGGAGCTCAGTTTAGTAAATTAGACATACCACCTGCTGATTTAACCTCAGGGGAACTTTTGATTCAGGCCATGGTAGATTACAATAAACAAAGTGAAGTTCATAAACGAGAGGATATTATTATTCCAGGCAAAGAAAGCATAAAGAAAGAGTTTGGATTTAAATTGCCAAAACAAAACATCTTGGTGGAAGAAGGTGTTTTAGGAGAAAGGACGATACTGATCCAGGAGACAACAACATCAAAAACTGAAACATGGAGAGGCAAGGGGCAGATAGGAGGAGTCACATCTGATGTCAAAATACCAGAAATCGATAGCTTTGAATATATAGACTCAGTGGGTGGTTCTCCAGCTAAAAAGGGTGATGGCGTTAGAATGACTGGCTTTGCTGTTCATCTTGATGCTACACAACCAAAAGCTGATGCCTCCTTCCCAGACTTCAGAGGTGAAGACAAAGATGTTGGACCAGAGGAGCATGATGGAGCAGAGATACTTCAGAGGAAGGGAGAGGAGAGCAAATATAAAACACCAAATCTTGGTGTTAATCTTGGAAGTCTAGATGTGGCTATAACAGAGAAAAAGGTGAAAGTTGAAAAACCGGAGGTGGAAATTAAACCTCTGCAGACTGAGGTTGATCTTGAAGGAAAAATACCCAAAATAAAAGGTTTTGATCTTAGCCCGTCCAAGAAAGATATAGAAGTCAAATTACCAGAAGCCCCAAAAGTTGATGTTACTCTTGGAAGTGTAGATGTTTCTATTCTACAACAAAAAGTGGAAGTTAAAAAACCCAAGATGGAAATCAAACCTCTGGAGACTGATGTTGATCTTGATGTGGAAGGAGGCAAATTCAAGATGCCAAAGATTGGAATTAAAATTCCCAAAATAAAAGGACCTGAATTTGACCTAAGCTCGTCCAAGCAAGACATTGAGGTCAAATTACCAGAAGCTAAAGTTGGAGTCAAACTCCCAGTGGCCCCAGAGACTGATATTACTCTTGGAACCATTGATGTTTCTATTCCAGAAGAAAAGATGGAAGTTCAAAAACCCAAGGTGGAAATCAAACCTCTGCAGACTGATGTTGATCTTGATGGGGAAGGAGGTAAGTTCAAGATGCCAAAGTTTGGAATCAAAATGCCAAAAATAAAAGGTCCTGAATTTGATTTGAATTTGTCTAAGAAAGACACTGAAGTCAAACTACCAGAAGCTAAAGCTGGAGTCAAACTCCCAGAAGCCCCAGATGTTGATGTCACTCTTGGAAAAGCAGAAGTTTCAATTCCAGATGTAAAGATGGAGGTTGACAAACCTGAACTGGAAATAAAACCCTCAGAGACGCAAGTTGAACTTGATGGACATGGAAGCAAGTTCAAGATGCCAAAGTTTGGAATTTCAATGCCAAAGGTAAAAGGACCTGAATTTGATTTCAGTTTATCAAAGAAAGATGCAGATGTCACTCTACCAGAAGCTAAAGCAGAGGTCAGTCTCCCTGATGTTGAACTAAAGGAACCTTCTGCAAAAGTAGATATTAAAGCTCCTGAAGTTATAGTCACAACTAAAGATACAAGTGGATCTCCTTCAAGGTTTAAAATGCCAACATTCAGTTTCTCCAAACCCAAAGTCAAAGTGCCTGATATTGATTTAAACACATCAAAGAAAGACACAGATATCACAGTGAAACTCCCAGAAGCCCCAGACGTTGATGTTAGTCTTGGAAAAGCAGAGGTGCTGATACCAGAAGCTAAAGTGGAAGTTAAAAAGCCTGAAGTGCAAATAAAATCTTTAGACGCTGATGTTGAAGTTGAAGGACAAGAAGGCAAGTTCAAAATGCCAAAGTTTGGAATCACTATGCCAAAAGTAAAAGGACCTGACATTGACCTAAATTTCTCAAAGAAAGGAGTTGATGTCAAATCACCAGAGGCTGAATTAAACCTCCCAGAAGCCCCAGAAGTTGATGTTACTCTTGGAAAAGCAGAAGTTTCAATTACAGATGTGAAGATGGAGGTTGACAAACCTGAACTGGAAATGAAACCCTTAGAAACTCAAGTTGAACTTGATGGACATGGAAGCAAGTTCAAGATGCCAAAGTTTGGAATTTCAATGCCAAAGGTAAAAGGACCTGAATTTGATTTCAGTTTATCAAAGAAAGATGCAGATGTCACTCTACCAGAAGCTAAAGCAGAGGTCAGTCTCCCTGATGTTGAACTAAAGGAA
>JAFBJW010000208.1:273345-315652 GCA_016785235.1 Pseudorhombus dupliciocellatus | reverse complement strand
CTCCCAGAAGCCCCAGAAGTTGATGTTACTCTTGGAAAAGCAGAAGTTTCAATTCCAGATATGAAGTTGGAGGTTGACAAACCAGAACTGGAAATAAAACCCTCAGAGACGCAAGTTGAACTTGATGGACATGGAAGCAAGTTCAAGATGCCAAAGTTTGGAATTTCAATGCCAAAGGTAAAAGGACCTGAATTTGATTTCAGTTTATCAAAGAAAGATGCAGATGTCACTCTACCAGAAGCTAAAGCAGAGGTCAGTCTCCCTGATGTTGAACTAAAGGAACCTTCTGCAAAAGTAGACATTAAAGCTCCTGAAGTTAAAGTCACAACTAAAGATACAAGTGGATCTCCTTCAAGGTTTAAAATGCCAACATTCAGTTTTTCCAAACCCAAAGTCAAAGTGCCTGATATTGATTTAAACACATCAAAGAAAGACACAGATATCACAGTGAAACTCCCAGAAGCCCCAGACGTTGATGTTAGTCAGAAGTTTCAATTCCAGATGTGAAGATGGAGGTTGACAAACCTGAACTGGAAATGAAACCCTTAGAAACTCAAGTTGAACTTGATGGACATGGAAGCAAGTTCAAAATGCCAAAGTTTGGAATCACTATGCCAAAAGTAAAAGGACCTGACATTGACCTAAACTTCTCAAAGAAAGGAGTTGATGTCAAATCACCAGAGGCTGAATTAAACCTCCCAGAAGCCCCAGAAGTTGATGTTACTCTTGGAAAAGCAGAAGTTTCAATTCCAGATGTGAAGATGGAGGTTGACAAACCTGAACTGGAAATGAAACCCTTAGAAACTCAAGTTGAACTTGATGGACATGGAAGCAAGTTCAAGATGCCAAAGTTTGGAATTTCAATGCCAAAGGTAAAAGGACCTGAATTTGATTTCAGTTTATCAAAGAAAGATGCAGATGTCACTCTACCAGAAGCTAAAGCAGAGGTCAGTCTCCCTGATGTTGAACTAAAGGAACCTTCTGCAAAGGTAGACATTAAAGCTCCTGAAGTTAAAGTCACAACTAAAGATACAAGTGGATCTCCTTCAAGGTTCAAAATGCCAACTTTTAGTTTCTCAAAACCTAAAGTCAAAGTGCCTGATATTGATTTAAACATATCCAAGAAAGACACAGATATCACAGTAAAACTCCCAGAAGCCCCAGAAGTTGATGTTAGTCTTGGAAAAGCAGAGGTGTTGATACCAGAAGCAAAGGTGGAAGTTAAAAAGCCTGAAGTGCAAATCAAACCTTTGGATGCTGATGTTGAAGTTGAAGGACAAGGAGGCAAGTTCAAAATGCCAAAGTTTGGAATCACTATGCCAAAAGTGAAAGGACCTGACATTGACTTAAGCCTCTCAAAAAAAGGAGTTGATGTCAAATCATCAGAGGCTGAATTAAACCTCCCAGAAGCCCCAGACGTTGAGGTTACTCTTGGAAAAGCAGAAATGTCAATTCCAGATGTAAAGATGGAGGTTGACAAACCTGAACTGGAAATAAAGCCTTCAGAGACACAAGTTGAACTTGATGGACATGGAAGCAAGTTCAAAATGCCAAAGTTTGGAATCAAAATGCCAAAAATAAAAGGACCAGAATTTGATTTGAATTTATCTAAGACAGAGGTAGATGTCAAGTTACCAGAAGCTAAAGCTGGAGTCAAACTCCCAGAAGCCTCAGCATTCGATGTTAATCTAGGAGGTGTAGATGTTTCTGTTCAAGAGCAAATGGCGGAAATTGAAAAACCTGATGTTGACATCAAACCTCTGCAGACTGATGTTGACCTTGAAGGGGAAGGAAGGAAGTTCAAGATGCCAAAGTTTGGAATTTCAATGCCAAAGGTAAAAGGACCTGAATTTGATTTCAGTTTATCAAAGAAAGATGCAGATGTCACTCTACCAGAAGCTAAAGCAGAGGTCAGTCTCCCTGATGTTGAACTAAAGGAACCTTCTGCAAAAGTAGACATTAAAGCTCCTGAAGTTAAAGTCACAACTAAAGATACAAGTGGATCTCCTTCAAGGTTTAAAATGCCAACATTCAGTTTCTCTAAACCTAAAGTCAAAGTGCCTGATATTGATTTAAACATATCAAAGAAAGACACAGATATCACAGTGAAACTCCCAGAAGCCCCAGAAGTTGATGTTAGTCTTGGAAAAGCAGAGGTGTTGATACCAGAAGCTAAAGTGGAAGTTAAAAAGCCTGAAGTCCAAATCAAACCTTTGGATGCTGATGTTGACGTTGAAGGACAAGAAGGCAAGTTCAAAATGCCAAAGTTTGGAATTTCAATGCCAAAAGTTAAAGGACCAGAAATCGATTTCAGCTTATCAAAGAAAGACATAGATGTCACTCTCCCAGAAGCCAAAGCAGAGGTCAGTCTCCCCAATGTTGAACTAAAGGAACCTTCTACTAAAGTGGAGGTGAAAGACCCTAAGGTTGAAGCTCAGTTAGGCAGTATGAAAGAATCACCATCAAAATTCAAACTCCCAACATTTAAATTACCAAAATTTGGAGTTTCTACTCCAAATGTCAGCACTGAGGTAACTGATATGGAGCAAAAATTCAAGATTGATGGCACTGACATAGAGGTCTCCCTGCCAGAGGTTGAACTCAAGGAGCCATCAGCTGGTGTTGTGATAGAACAGCCAGAGGTTGAGTTGGACACAAAGATGAAAAAGTCAAAGTTTTCACTGCCCACGTTTTCCTTTTCAAAATCAAGTGTCAATGCCCCAGAAGTTGATGTCAGTGTTCAGAATGTGAATGTTGAACTTCCAGAAGGAAAGGTGGAAGTGAAAGGAGGGGAAGTGGATCTGAGACCAACAGAGGGAGAAGCAGAAATTGACAAACAAGGAAACAAGTTTAAAATGCCAAAGTTTGGCATCTCATTGCCAAAGGTTACAGGGCCTGAACTTGATTTAAGTCCATCAAACAAAGATATAGATGTAAAAATCCCAGAGGTCAAAGCTGAAGTAAAACTTCCTGATGTTGATCTGAAAGAGCCATCTGCTCAGGTGGAAATCAAAGCTTCTGAGATCAAAGTGATGGCAAAGGACACAGAAGGATCACCATCGAAATTTAAAATGCCAACATTCAAATTACCTAAATTTGGAGTTGGCTCTCCAAGCTCCACCGTAGAAGTACCCGAAATGGACAGAGATGTACAGATCAGTAGAGGTGACATTGAAATGAACCTTGATACCCCAAAGGTTGTTTCACTACCAGAGGTCAAAGCAGAGGTACATCTTCCAGATGTAGACAAAGTATCATCAACAATCACATTAGAAGGGGCGGCTCATACTGACCTTGATGCCAAATTTAAAAAACCAAAGTTTTCGTTGCCCAAATTTTCATTTTCAAAGCAAAGTTCAAAAGAGCTTGAAGTTGATGTCAGTGTTCCAGACGTTGATGTTTCTCTTCCAGAAGGAAATGTGGGAGTTGCACCATCTGAGGTGGATGTCAAGCCATTAGAAGTTGATGTCAAATTAGATGGGCAGGAAGGCAAGTTCAAAATGCCAAAGTTTGGAATCTCAATGCCAAAAGTAAAAGGTCCCGAAATCGATTTAAGTATCTCAAAGAAAGAAGGAGATGTTGCACTCCCGGAGGTTGAGGCTGAGGTTCAGCTTCCAGATGTTAAAATAAAGCAACCATCTGGCAAAGTGGAAATTAAGGCTGGTTCAGGTAATGTCGAGGGATCACCATCCAAAATGAAAATGCCAACATTCACATTACCAAAATTTGGAGCCTCCACTCCGAAGGTTCCTGATGTGGACAAAGACATTAAAATTGATGGTGCAAATCTGGATAAAGAGGGAGCCGTGGTGACAGTCACAGCCCCCAGCATCGATGCTGAAGGCCTCGCTGTAAATATGAAAGTTGAAGAAGGTGAACTTAAGGGATCAGAAAGCAAGTTTAAAATGCCACATATTGGAATCACAGTGCCAAAAGTAAAGGGGCCTGAAGTGGATGTCACGTTACCAGAAGGCAAAGTTGAGGTCACACTGCCTAGTGCTGAAGGGGCCATTTCACTGCCAGATGCACCTACAGTCGAGACTGAAGCCAAGTCAAAACGACCAAACTGGACATTTCCAAAATTTTCATTTTCAAGAACCAGTGGTAAAGCCCCTGATGTTGATGTCAACTTTGAAACACCAACAGCTGATGTTGCATCACCAGAGGTTGAAGCTGAAGTCTGTCCACCACATGTTGAAATCAAAGAACCTTCAGGGAGCATTTCTGCTGAACAGCCACCTGCTGCAGACCTTGATGGCAACTTGAAAAAATCTAAATTTTCATTACCAAAATTTTCTTTTTCAAAGTCAAGTGTAACAATTCCTGAGGTCAGTGCTGAGCCTCCACAGGTCGAAGTTTCTCTTTCAGAAGGAGAAGTTATAGTTAAACAGCCTGAAATGGTGATTAAAGCTCCTGAGCTGGAAGTTCAACACAATGTTCAAGGAAGCAAGTTTAAATTTCCAAAGCTTGGAATTACACTGCCAAAAGCCGAAGGTGATTTAAATGCATCACAGAGAGAGGTGGAGGTCACACTGCCAAATGTTAAAGCAGAAGTCACACTCCCTGAAGTTGAAGTCAAGGAATCTTCCTCTAATGTGGAGGCTGATGCAAAGAAGAAAGATGTTGAAGGATCGCCATTAAAGTTTAAAATGCCAACAATGAAAATGCCGAAATTTGGAGGTGACGTCACTGTAGAAGCACCTGATGTAGACAAGGCTGAAAAAGATGCAGATGAACTAGAGGATGTTACTGTCGAGATCAAAGCTCCAAGTGTTGATATAAAAAGTGATAAACCCAAAGCAGAGACTGAAATTGGCAGTGTGAGTCATGGATCTCCGAGTAGATTCAAACTTCCAACATTTAAAATGCCAAAGCTGAGTTTCTCAAAAGCCAAACCTGAAGATGAACATGGTGACAGCAACAACCAAGGAGATCAGCCCAAGAGAGAAGAGACTAAATCCCCAAATCTGACTTTGACTTCATTTGGTGAAATCCTGAAAAATATTGACGTGGAGTTTGACAACGATTTGATGATTTCAAAAACAGACATAGAGGAAGAAAAGCTTAAAGCCTCAAAGGATGATCATGAAACAAGTGAACCCAAAGGAGAGGAGTTGGATGCAAAGGAAAAGGAAGCAACTATCAAACAAGATACTCCAAAAAGTCCTGAGAGGACTGGGTGGTTTAAGTTCCCCAAGTTTGGACTGTCCTCCCCATCAGAATCTGCCAAGACGCCTGGAAAAGACGAGCCCAAGGATGGAAAGACCCCAGAGACAGGCGAGGAGGAAGTAAGTCCCACCTGCTCTGTCCAGTCGTCAGATGCATTTGCTGACATCAGCTCTACAATGACAAGTGAGCATGTTGGCCCGTCCTTATCTTCCCCAACCAAGGTTACTGTCAAATACTCAGACCCTGAAGCTGCTCCGAGCTTCGAAGAGATGCACAGCAGCGTCTTTACTTCCACCACAAGGACTGAACTGATTTCGGTTGAGCCAAACCTGCCTGAGAAAATCACTATTCTGTCGTCTGGAGTCTCCTCTTCGTCAGAAGACACGCTCAGACTGGAATCTGGGAAAATACACGTCATTACATCAAATATTCAAGCAACCCCAGACTCCCAGCATGCCAAGCTGCTAACTGCTGTTCAAGTCCAATCAGCTGGAGACCCCCCCCTCCAGTCAGAGGCTGAGGAAGCAGCTTCATGGACAGTTGAAGAGCCACAAGGCGGCAAGAGGACGGTCTTTGAGCGGCACGTTGTTCGAGAAACATCAAGTGAAAGAAGTGAAAGCAAAGAAACGATCGTTATAACAAAACAAATCACTCGTATATTCGACTCCTCCGAACCCATCTCAGGTGAGACAGCGACATCCATCCAGCGACTCAGAGACTCTGTGCACTCGGAGAAAATGAGGTTCTTTGACGGAGCCGAGAAATGAAGCAACTAAAGTTAAACATGGTTGGTGAAGAGGTTCACTGGTCATGTTCATGTGAAAACGTGGGGAAAGGTAGTTTTAAAGTTAATCTGGTGTAATCTCTGGTGGTAACTCCGATCACTGGCTGCATGTTCCCGACCTCTGAGCTGATTCAATCAAATCACTATGACAATGTGATCACGTTGATAACCAGAGAAACACATTATAACACACAAGTGATATGTTTGCTTAAGGGATCACGACTAAACTAAGCTCTGCCTTTTGCTCATCAGATCCTAATCTCTGTGGTTTCATAGTTTTTAATGTACATTTCTAAATGGAACTCCTATTAATCCGATGATAAACAAACTGTGCATTTCATTTAAAAGTGGTTGCTGCAATAATCAATCGATGTGACTGACATTCCACAGAATTTTTACAACAGTATCACTGTGAAGTTGAATTGACAGCAGAGAATACCTTCAATACACCAGTGCAGTAAAAATAAACAAAAAGGAATGTGTACATGCATCACCAAAATATTCTTAAAGCGCTCAGATGTAAAGAAACTATAGCAAAGCTGAAATGAAACGCGTATGTTTGTACTGCAGCTGCAAGTATATTTTTTACTAATACTTTGCTACTTAGAACCTAATTTGCTACAATAAAAATTATTATATTGTGTTTTCTTTCACTGTATAGAGTGGGAATATTGACCGGGCTTTGTAAATAGCTTCCAACGACCTCTGGAGTTTTATTTGTTCACTGCTCCTGTTTGTATTCCGATAGGCTTTAACCTGATGTCTTAGCAGAGTTATACACAATAAATTAATAAAGATTATAATAAGCAACAATGTGTTGATGCACAGCTTTGGATTTCCTTAAATCTCTTTGGTGTGTGAGTCTTTTTCAGTTTAGTTGGGCTCATATTTATATGGATGTCTGCTGACCCAGGGATCATTCATGTATTTGAACACTAGAGGGAGACACAGTTCACAAGTGAATCATAACTGTGTTATGTGAATTATCATTGAGCTTATAGTATAGCTTTACCTTTAGGCAGTGATTTATAATACTGCACATGGTACAGGTGACCAAAGTACACTGAGTGTTTCCCCTTTATTTCTACGTTATACTTCTGCTCCACAACACCTGAGAGGGAAATAGTGAAATTAGACCTTGTCCACTGCTGCGCGTGGAGCTGGTTTCAGCGGCTTCTTTCACAGCAGTGACGTCAGAACCTCAGCTCCGCTCTTCCCTGACTTCAACTGCAGAGATGACGTCAGCAAAAAGTTACTGTTTGAGAGAAAACGAACGAGTTGAACTGTTTCTGGGACGCTACCTAACCAACTCAGCGTATGACGTCACAGGATTCAAAAACATCAGCGGCTGCTGGGCCGACTTCTGATTGGCTGCTGCTTTCAGGAACACCTTGTACATTCGACTTTCCAAACGAGTCAGGCGATGTCGCTCTTTGATCAGCGGTTAAACTGAAACTGACCCCGCCACGTGTTTTCTGACAACCACACTGAGCACGGAAATATTGCTTTATTACTCACCAAGTATAGATTCAGAGTTAAAAAAAAACTGAGAGAAAGTAAGTACTTTGATCCAAGTAGGCTACAAAGGTAAGAACTGGCCGTAACACGTGAGTTCCCCTGGATTGGACACCCAACTGCCTTTGCAATTTCCCACGGTCTTTGAAAGCAGCACAGGTCCCTCTTCCAGTGCGCATGCTCAGAACACTTCAATGCAACTTCACCGGTGGCTCAGCACCGCCTGTCGCCCACAGCAGCACCATCCTCCTCCTCCTCCTCCTCAGCAGCATCAGTGTGATGAAGCAGCGGAGGACAGAGACCTTCCTGCTCTGAGACACTGGATCAGCCCACAGACAGGTACCGAGCTTTGATTTCATTCTCATCACTCTTCATCACACAACCTCCATCCTGTGATTCCAACACTGGAGCAGTCTGCTTCCTCACTTTCTCCTTTTTTGAACTTAATGATTAAAAACTGTTCAAGAAAAATCCTGGCAGCCTGTTTTACCTTGTGATGCTCAGTGTGTGGGATTGTTTGCAGGAATCAGCCTGTGGAGGTGGAGGTGGAGCGCAAGCTGTGTTTATTATACTTAAATCTATTTTTACCGTCTGCTCCCAGCAGTGAGCTACCTGTTGTGTGCCAGCCTTCACCTGAACACAACATTTATTTAAAAATGCATGAAGATAAGTTTCAGCAAAGTGCATTTAAGTGCAATGACAGAGGACGGAATGTGAATTTTAGGAGAGGAGTTAAATTAAAGTCCAGAGAAACTGATCGGTGGATCGTTTCAAAACAGCTTCATGTTGAGAAAGGACAAATTTTCTCTATTGTCGGCCCTAGATTTGATAATTTGTGTCCTCAGGTTGTAAAAATTTGATGTTCCCTGCATTTGAGGATGTGAAGCAGGAAAGGAGGACCTGTCTGAAGCAGGACCCTTCCTGGAATTCATTAGAATAAATCTGTGTAATTCTGTGCTGGGATTTAAAACATGGAACTTGAGGAGTGGAGCTGATTTGCTGGTCTAGCCGGAGGATGCCAGGTTTGGGATCTGCTGCCCCTTTAACTGGACAGAGTCCACCGTGATGAGTCTCATGATGGACAGAGAAGAGAGAGGAGGAATTTTAATCCGTGAGGTCACAGCAGATGCACATCTCCGAACAGGAGAGCGAGGATGTGAGGAGACGGTGGCTCAGATCTGAACACTGCATCTGGCTGCAACAACCCATCTGTATTTCAGTGATGTTCCAGTTCATTGGGGGGGGGGGGATTTAGATCTGCATCTGATTATTGTAATTACTGATCAATTTGCAGAATATGTTTCAGTCTGTTGGTTGTAAAAGAAGTGAAGTGCATCTGATCTATTTGCTTCGACAGTGTGAATTCATTATTTCCAATCTAAGGGGCTCGGCTCACCATCCAAGACTGAAACCTATGAATTCATCATATAAATCCAACGTAATATAATTAGTAGTTGATGTGTTTGATCCATCATAACGAGGTAACAAGATAACAAACAACTAATAGAATGATTATCAAACTTATCAGAAACATGAACACTTATTGAAACGATGACACCATGTTTGGGAGGAAGCACCTTGACTTCCCAACATGGACCTACACTTCAGTCTAGTCAGATGTTCTGTCTTCAGAAAGCTTATGAATATGAAAAGAAACCTACGAGCAGTACCACAGGAAACCACACGGGGCAGTGTAGCTGATCAGTTTTCAGACACGAGTTCACCAAACTGCATCGTCTGTTTTAGCGTCTACAGCGTGGAACCCAAGCAGCTTCTGAATCAACGTCATTGACCTACTGTGACCTCCAGCGCCCTCTAGTGGCCCACGAGGCAAACTACTGCTGATACTCACTGAATACACGTCAGGTGTTTAATCAACAAACATCTGATGAATCAAGGAACATGAAATCTTAAGACGATCCAGAAAAAGATAACACTTTTTACACAGCGCAGCTTTCTAATTCTATTCTTCGTGTTTCAGAGATAAGTGACCCCTTTCATTTCTCTGCCGAGCAGCGAGTGAAGCTTCTTCCTGTAAACACTCGTTAACACATGGCTAAACTTCTTCACACCTAACGGCTGAAATGAGGAATGATCATTCGTCTGAGGGAGAAAAGGCTGAAGCTTCACGCCCAACGTCAACATCCAAATCCTTGTGTCTGTTCCGCTTCACATCTCGGAAACACCATCAGGCTGGAGTCGTGTGCGGAGACGCGGGCCTCCTCTCCGCCCTCAGAGCAGCTGAGCCCTTTTCTTCGTTAAAGCAGATATTGGCGTTTTTGGAGCTGCTGCACCGACTCCCTCCAGAGGAACAATGCCGGCCTCTGATGAGGAATAAAGGCGCCATTGTCTCTCTGGGCAGAAGCAATTCCAGGTTTCACAGAGAAGTCGAAGCAACAACGCGGAGCCCGTCTTGGCGGCGGTAATTACTACGTAACGCCACACATGAATGCCCCCGAAATCAGCTCTCAGCGTCGTGCACTCAGGGAAAGTGCACGACAATCAGAAGCGGAAAAATCGCAAATCGCTGGTCTCCGTGGCAACAGCAGCTGCCCGTCTGATTGTATAGAAAGTGGCATTTCTGAAAACTTGTCACAAGTCTGATTTCCACTGGTGCTCAGAGGATGAGAGAGTATTTCTACTGGTATTTCTCCAACAGGTCAATCAGAGCAAAATGATTGTGCTCTGAAGGTAATGGATGCCGCTGCCCTGAGGAACGCCACGAGGGAAAGCTGCTGCTAATTCCATTTTTAATAAAAAGTAATCCACAAAAATGTCAGTTGTTTTTTTTGACCAGCGTGTTTCCCTCCAGGATGACCGAGGTGATGAACTCTCTGGAGCCCGGAACGGAGGACTTCAGTGGGGGGGGCGCCGAGGGGGACGAGGGCCAGGTATCCTTCCCGGTGTGTGTATGTGTGTGTGTGAAATCAGAGTCTGTCTTTTTCTCGTGTTTCATTTTGGAGTGGAGAGCGGTGAGTCACGGGAGCGACGAGCCCGAGGGAAATGTGAGTTGAAACAGCCGAGGTCGTTAGTTCCCCGACCTGCTGTGAGTAAACGGAGAGCGTCTCCGGCAGCTGAGCCTCGAACTCCAGTTGAGTGAGTTAACACTTTTGTTTCATAAACACGGTGAGAGGGTGAAGAGCGATCAGACGTCACGTGTTTCTAAACTCACGATTCTGGCTCAGATATTATTGAATTAACAGAAATGATGAAAGCATGTCGGACGTCAGGGAGATCAAAGTCACAAATCAGATTCTGCTCCAGATTAACACTGTGAAGTTCTAATCCCATTTTTACCGCATTGTTGTTCCTTCTCATGGAGTGCCATTGACTTTCACCCCCCCCCCAACCCAGCGTTAACCTTACATCAGCTTTCACCAGATCTTCCCAGACTCCCATGAAAGGTTTCCCAAGTTGTCCAAGAGGCTGCCGTCCATCGTTGTGGAGCCGATGGACGGAGCCGAGGTGGAGAGCGGAGAGCTCCGCTGGCCGCCGGACGAGCCCACTTCTCCCGACGCTCAAACTGAGGGACAGAGCCCGGAGGGACAAACCGCAGGTGAGGACGACTGTGACGTCTGTCTTCTGTCCCACATACGGACGGCTCCCGGTCCCAACAAGACCAGATACTCAGTCTGTTTTGTGTTATTCCAGATGAGGGGGAGGAGTCGAGTGTGGGGGGCGAGGCGTCGGCGGCGGAGATGCAGGACTCCAACTGAACAAACTCTGTGAAACCCACCGTCACTGTGAGTGTGTCCAGACTCTGACGAGTCAACAACGTAGACGAGCTCTTTGTGTGTAGACCGATCACGGAGACAGAGGAGGTAGACAAACAGATTCCCAGACCCCAGCTCACGGGCTTGGAGCCAGTGTCGAGCCGGTACCTTCTGAATTAACCTGGCGACGCCGTTTTTTTCCTTTTCACGTTCACGTCTGTGCAGATGAAACTTCACGTTGACTAAATTTCCTGCTGTCGAGCAAACGTCTGTAAGTTAGAGCCCGACCGCTTTGCTTTAGTCACGTTCACTGATTCATTGGAATGTATCGTAAATTTTAACTGAGCCACTTTTTATCCGAACAAACCTTCTTTTTGATTTGATAATGAATTTTCTCTCTGCCTCTGGCTCCGAGCCCCCGTCGTCCAGGTGCCCGCGCGGTGTCACCTCCACACCTGGACAGATGTTTCCAAGTGCTGTCTTAAGTATTATGTGCCATACGACTACTGCTGCGGACGGTAGCTGCACAGTTTTTACACTTTCCATGTAGACGGTGTGTCTGTGGCTCACTGCTGTAGTTTGGTGATCTTAGCCTCACTGTTCACTTTGTGATAATAGCTACCATGTTTTTGAGGAGCAGTGTGTAACGAAGAGCAAGTCTTTCTTTGATGGTATTACATGATACGATATATATTCTAATGTGTAGGCAGCGTCTTCATGCCGTAGGTGTTAAAGGGAAAGTAACCGTGTTCTGTTTTACTCAAGATATTGGAGCAATAGGAATTTAACAGCAGTACATTTTGTTATAGAGGTAAAAAGAACCCGTGTATTTTAAGTGTGACGCTTGTTACAGACATGATATTTTTTAAACATACTGGAAACCTAAATTATTGCACAGCTAATAAACTTTGGAAAATTCTTTAAACGGTTTGTTGATTTTTGATGTTCACGTGACCACGGAGACACAACGTCTTCCAGTCGACAATATCAGGACTGTTGGCGTTTGTGACTGTCCTCGTCTGTCTCTCTCGTGCGCTCCCACGTGCACTCTGATAGTTTGTTGATGCTGATGTTCTGTTAAAGGTGAGATTGATGTCTTGATGCATGCGGCCTGAAAGATGGATTCATCTCCGTCTTCTTTCCCCCCGAGCCTCCGCTCTCTGGCTCTGACCTTTCGGCTGACAGGCGACAGCCTCGTGAAGAGCACTTCATCGGAGCAAGTGGGGTCACTCCTGGGAGAACGAGGCGCCGCCGGGAGCCAGGCTAAAGGGGGCGGCGGGGGGGTTAGAGGAGGTACAGTGTCAATTATCTCTGAAATGTCACAAGCTGTTTCTCAGAGGAAGTCTCTCGATCATATTTCTCACATCATTTGCTCAAAGGTGGAAGCTTTTAACATCTGCTCCTGCGCCGCCGTGATCAATCAGAAAAACCCTGAGACGAGATTCTCTGAAGCGGCTCGTGATTATTTTCATCAAGTAATTTCACCGGATCTGATGAGTTTCTGCTTTGAAATAATTACGTGTCAGGGCCAGAGAGACAGTGAGCGGGATTAGGACGATGTTTTCATGCACAACAACGCAGCAAGAGATCTCAGAGGTCAGGAGTGAAACATCACCCTTTCTCTTCTTGCCTCCTTGTTCCTTCACTTTCTCTTTTTTTATTTTCAAGGAGGAAGCATATTTTCCCGTCACACTGGAGCTGCAGGTTAAATATAGTTGTACGTTTCCATGTCTGCTTCATTATGCAGAATTCATTCATGTTCACTGGGGAACAAAGACCCCACGGACGGTCGCCAGCCGCCACTTGTAAACCTGCGCTTTTAAAAGCACCTTTTAACGCCGCCATTATGGTTGAGTGTTGTGTTTTGATGATGTCAACGTGAGCTGTGCCAGGACTTTCATCTCCCACTCCCGCTGGCATCAAACGCTCCCCCGCCCGCCGCCGCCCAGCGCCGCCGCACCATAAAGCTTTTACTGCCACATCGAATGTAGACAATAAAAAATTCAACTCAAACATTTTGTTGATTATAAAATAATAAAATATGTATATTTGTTTAATAGATTGTTTGTTGGTGTTATTAATAAAATAAATAATGAAAAGGTTTTAAAAACTTAAAAAGTTCTTGTTCAATAATAAACTAGTTTGTTATTTTAGGATTTAATGAGATTGATTACATTTTCAGGGAAATGTGTGAAAACGTATTCACTACATTTAACTAACATAAAATTTCTCTTTCTAGTTTGGTCCATGTCCTCGTTGTGAAAGGTGCAGGTGGGAGACGTTTCTTTGAAAAGGGCAGATCGATGACACATAGCTCAGAGATGATGAAACGCTCCTGTGAGCGGCCGCATGCGTGTGATTGTATGAAGAGCACTTAGCGCGTGGACGGCCTCTGCCGAGGCCTCTCAGGCTTCTGGTCGGGCGCCCACGCAGCGTGAAACCGTGTGAGACTACAGCTAAAGAAAATTTAAATAGTTCAGAAAACCATTTTGGATTTTTACCCCAAATATTTTCCCTCATGACTAAACGTGTCTTGACTTCTGCTTAATCAGATAATTGCTCTTTTACATTAAGTTTCATTGAATTTAGAGATGTGAGGAGCTTAATATCTTCCACACTGTCTCCTCTTTCTGCTCCCAGATCTGAACAGATCCTGGACTAAAACGAGCACATTATTCATAATTACACAACCAGTTTGTCATTCAGCTCGCTGGAGAGCGCCTCTTCATTTGTTTGGGAATAATGTTCCTCTCAAACATGCGTCACGGCTCAGGGTTACTCCAGTAACCTTCTCTATGAATAGTAAATGTCACAGTAATCAATTTTAGATGGGGCGGCGCTGCAGGTGGAGCGTGCGCGCCAGGATGGGGGCTGGTGGAGGGGCGAGCCTTCCTCCACCCACTGAACACCGTGAACATCTGCGGCGCCGGGGAGAAACCTGGGTTAATCATCACAAGGTCTGTTGTTGTGACAGTGACATCAAACTTTCATCTGTTGTTCTCCTCGGCTTTGAACTTTCCTCGTCCTCTGGAAGCAGACAGGGTTCTAAACCCACAGATGGCCTGCGATTGGCCGCAGACTCACCCGCCGACAGCGCGAAGAGGGGATGACCCGACGCCGAGGGCATCGGAGCAGCGACGCGTTAGCACTTTCCCCCATTTACACCTCCAGTGCGATGGTGGGATGTCACGCTGCAGCGGAGAGGTGACGCGACTCGACTGCGGAGACTCCTCCATCAAAATCAGCACTGAAATGTTTCCTCATCTCATATATTTCCGTCTCTGACAGGGAAAGTCAGATCCTCGTGTGGGAACCTCATCAAACCCAGGTGAAGAGAATCACGTCTGGAAGAAGATGCGGGCGACATTTCGAGAGCCGCTGTCTTGACATAATCTGCCGTAGAGTAAATGTCATGGTATCAACTCTTCCTGTTTCTGCCTGTTGACCCTCTCAGAGCCTCGGGGCCTCTCGGGCTGAATCTCTGCCTCCCGTCTCCCGTCCTCGTGACACGGAGCTGATGGCGCTGCATGCATTATTTAGAGTCCCTCCAACTCGCAGTGTCATCATAGCTTTTTAATCTGCGGCCTCTCATAACCTCCTCTGCAGGGCGGCATGTCCCCGGCTGTACCGGCAGACCGGAGGTTTGATTCTTAATCTCCGGAAGACGCCGCACGCAAAACTGAATCCCTGCGACCAACAACTGAGAAATACTCAGAATACTCACAAAAATTTTCCCACCTTATACCAGAGGATAGCAGACACCGCAGCTGTCAGGGGGACGTTGGGTTCCAGCATCTCGCCCAAGGACAGACTGGGGAGTCTGGGGAGTGTGGTTAGTGGACGAGCCGCTCTTCCCCCAGAGCCACTGCTGCCCAGTAACAACACTAAAATAATCAACCTGAATATGAGCTGAAAACGCCTCTTTCTTTTTTTACTTTCTCTCCTCAGACTCAAACACGTGTGAGACATGAAGTGAACGATGAGTTTAACCTCATCACGTCATAATGATATCACGGTGTGTGTGTGTGTGTGTGAGGGAGAGAGAGAGAGCAGGGTTGAGTTATTAATTCTTCCTCTGCTCCGCACCTATAAGTTATTTAAATCAGGCTCGTTAACCTGATTTGTTACACGCCGAGCGGCAGAGGATGTGTAACCTGCACCAACCCCCTGTGGTGCTGCACTCCCGGTGACGTCCATATGCTGGCGGAGGCGTCCAGGTGCGTCGTGGAGCTCGCAGCTTCACCTGGACTCTTTCATCGAGCTTGGGGGGGCGGTCACAGGATGAGATAAAAATAGCACGGACATCGTCGTCAGCATGAAGACGTTGAAACGTGGTCACGTTTCTGTTCCACTTCTTGTTTATTTACGTGAAGTACGACACGGTTTTCGGTTTGTCTCTGAGGTGGACGCAGCGACAGTGGCGAGGCTGTTTTCACGCGTGTCCTCATTCGTTCGACCTTGTTGTCGGCTGTATCATTAAACAGGAAAGTTATAAATGTAATATACGGAGGTTGTAAATAAGACATGGTGTGTGTGTGTGTGTGAGTGACAGCCTGTCTCACAGCTGGGATCCCCGACCCTTAGCAGTGGGGCGATGAAGCCACAGGGGCGCAGGTTATTTTGGGAAACACAGAGGAGGAAGTGTTCATTTTCACCGCCACCCAACATCACCCCCCCCCGCCAACCCAGGCCGCTCCCCTCCCCCAGCCCCGCCCCCGTCTGACAGCTCCCTCTGTTAATTTTCACAACCTCAATTAGCCTCCGGTTGTGGAGAATAAAGAAAGTGGTCAGACAAAATCCTTTAAAAGGATCTATTCAGCGTGGACAAGGGGTGTGTGTATATGGGTGGGGGGGTAAAAATACATCTGAGGCTGAGGGTGCGTTTGATGTGTTCACCACACGGCACCGCGGCGGTTCAACCTCCAGGTCTTTGAAGGAAGGCCTGTGATGTTAAACGCCACTTCCACTGTGTTCGTTAAACATACATGTAAATTCCTATTTGTACATTCAAACACCGGGAGCGTCTCATCTCACAGGTGAGAACAGGAGGGAAGTCCCAGGTTGGTTTCACCTATCACAGAGGGAACCAGGGGAGCGTTTGATTTCCATTATCACGGCTGGGGCGCAGAGATTCCTGCAAATTGGGGTGAAGCTCTGCGTTGACCAACTTTGATCTCTTCTCCGACAGGTTTCATTTCACAAATTCAGAATCTGTGTCTGAGTCACAAACAGCTGCAGGTGAAGCTGCAGCTCTCACGTGTTCGCTTCAGAAAAGCGTTTTCAGTGGTCACTCCATCATCGTCGTATACAGTGACTCCTCCAACAGGAGCATCTGCCCGCTCCTCCCTCCCCGCTCCCCCCGAACGCTGCACGACGACGATATCTGATCGAACCCTCCGTTCCTGCTGCCTCCTCATTGTGTGTTCACAGAGCAGCAGGTGTTCACGACTCCAGCCGTCCCTCTGCAACATCTCTCGGCTCCTCCTGGGGGACCCTGAGCTCTCCTCCTGCCTGATGAGAGATAAATCTCTCCATCACGTTCTGCTTCCAATCTGCAGCGTCTCCGAGGAATCCTAATCAGATGCCTGAACAATCTCGACCGGCTCTTATCGGCAAAGCAGAGGAGCAGCGACTCCTCTCCCAGCTCCCTGCAGGTGTCAGAGCTACTGATCCCGACTCTGAGTGTGAGTCCATCAGCAAAGCACAGAGCGAAGAAAGACCGGTTTATCTGATGAGCGCGCTCACAGACACAAGAAATATTAACAATAATAATAAAAACTACCAAATATTTGACTTCGTCCAAGTCCCAACAGCGAGTTTGGGTCTAGCCCCGGGTCTCTCAGGGGCCTCGGCTCGGAGGTGACATGTTCTATGCTCCGATACACGTCATCAGAGCGTCACGGCAGAGCCCGTGTCAGTGACGTGCACGATCTCGTCTCAAGTCATTTCACGTAGGAATTTATCTGAACCTTTTGTCTCCATCTTTTTCCACCTCACATCGGATGAACAGAATTTATTAAACCTGAGTGACTGACAACTCCCCAAACTGTTACATAAGCAGCTCTGTCTCTGCTAACAACACTTTATGCTGCACCACGGGAGCAACGTGCGAGAGCTGGCACGTCTCAGTCCAGCGTGCGTGTGCTGCAAAGACATTTCATTTGAAATCTTCTCTTCGTATTAGGCTCCAGAAACAATAGTTCACTGTCTGTCTCTCGGATGACGCTGAAAGATACTGATGGGGTCCAGCTGGCTCAGTTCCCAACGGGTGTTGCCATGACAACCGCGGCGGTAATGATATCGCGGACCAGGCCATGTTTAGGAGACGGTCACAGCGCCGGGGCCCTTCAGCTCCGCAGCAGACCGTGTTCCCTTGACAGTCTTAACTCAGGAGTCAGGAGCCGCACTTCATCGTTTAGGACGTGGTGCGGACGACCTTCAGATGTCGGCGCGCAGAGCCATGATTTGCCTTGTCTCTCTTTTCTCCTTGATGCATCATGCGTCAATAAACGCTTCACTTTTAGGCATCTGGGTCTTTTTCTTTCTCTCTCTCTCTCTCTCTCTCTGAAAACTTCTTCCACCAACGCACAACATTTCCGTCACGTGTGCAAGATCTCCTCGACAACACAGGAGCTGCACAGCAACTGTTTGTCCTGATTCCTCAAGAAAACTGGAATATAAAGATTTCTAAACAGAGTTCTGTGGATTGGGTTCAGCCCCAGCTCTTCTGGTTCCCTCTAAGCTGAGGATCATGGGTAATAGTGGGCACTCAGTTGCGTTTCAGCAAACGATTTAATGCAGACGAAGCTCCTGATCCACTCCATGACTCTTTCCATTCATTCCAAATAGTTAATTATCATCATTAAACTTCTGTTTTCCCGTCAGACACAAGCTGTAATTCTTGGGTTAACGATGGAGACCAGGAGGTGAATCAGAGCAACACACCAGCACCTCTGCCATCCCCCGGCTGAATTTTCCTCCCATGCTCTGTTTTATCTCATTTCTTCACATTTCTCCTCTTTTCGCATACCACACCACTCCCTCAGAAAAAATCTATTTTCCCAGGAGTGTGAGTGTAAACCCTCACCTCCCCTGAGCTCAGAAAACTGGAAACAGAAAAAAAAAGCTTTCACTTTCTTTGTTTTGCTGAGAAGCTCTGTCACCTGGCCGTCGACTTCCTCTTTCATTTTCAGTGTTTTAATATTTCATTTCAGGCTGGTAACGCTAACGCCTGAAGGTTCAGCTCCCAGGTTGATCCGAGATTTTTGTTTCAGGCCAGTGACGTTTCATCCGCCAGCTACAGTACGACCGGAGGACTGAGATGCATGACAGCCGAGAGCCAGTCAATAAAAGGATGATCGGGTGTGAGACTGACAGCTGGAACCGACCTGAAACACTCCCGGGGAGGTTGACAGACAGAGAGCCGAGCTATATCCAGCCTGAATTTAAATATGCGCCATCAATGGGAGTTCTACCGAATTCACAAAGAGGATGCGAGCGAGCTGTGGAGGGATCCGTTCTGCTGAGAGTGAACGCGCTGCAGAGGAAGCAGAATAGACACGGGAGAAGTGACTGCATGTCAAAAATGCAAATCTACACGGAATCCAAGCTCAATTGGACAACACGTCAGACGCCGCGCGCAGCTGTTGATTATTCAAACCCCGACGTGTGGCCCGAGCTCCGACAGGTCATTTCCTGTCAGGTGCTACCATGTGACTGACGGGAGGAGACCCAGCGGGTCATCTGACAGGCCGACAGAGGGTCTCATTTGCATACGCCCATTTTGGTAATTCTGTTTCTTTTTTCAGGCCAAACGCCGGACACGTTGGTATTTGTGGAATTTCGGGAGCGGGAGCGTCTCGTTCCAAACCTGCGTGGGCTGCGCTTGCTATCGTTTCCACGGTCAGAGCGTTTTACTGGGTTTTTCAGTATCAGGATTCCTCTGTGCTGCGGGGCTGCCCACGGGTTCACAGTGACACGACACAGCGCTGTGGGCGGGAGACGGTGTGTTTCTGCATGTGTGTGGGAGACCGCCACTCTGACAGTGTATAATTGCAGCAGCCCAGTCCGGCACAACACCGTCCGAACCCGACAGGGCTGATAATTAAACATATCTGATTATAATGAGAGGACCAAACAAAAGGCTGCTGCCTCAGATTCAATCACAGTCTTTAAATTAAACTGGGCCCAGAGGTTTAAACAGCAGTGAAATCCAGATAAGATAAGACTGATTCAATAGCACTGCAATTGAACATTCACCGTGCCCTAAGCTGGTGTTTACTAGGACACACACACACACGCACGCACATGCACGCACCCTTCACACCACAGCTTTGTTTCCATTATGCAACACTAATCTGGAGCTTCTGCAATAAACCGCCACTGTGATGCTGACGGGTAGAAATTCCAGAATCCTCTGCAGAACCAGTCTCATTGGAAAACAATGAGGTGCACGCCCATTGTAGTAAAAAGTACCTGGCAGCTCAGGTTTCACGCCACTTGAAATATATGCAGATGTATTTGTTTACGGGAAATGATGAATAATAAATGACCATTTTAATAAATGGTTTGAGTGTTTCTGGTTTTAAAACCTGCGTTAAAAAAATCTCTCTATATTTAACCTTTGTGAAAGAACAAAAAAATAAATAAAGTTTATCGAGTACATTTACTACTACTTAATACACCTTAATACACACCAGTTTAATTCCCCTGTGTTGACTTGAAAGCTGAATAAACTTGTTCAACGTTTGTCGTTACGTTATAGTTTAATTCATCAATATGCTTTTCAAATATAATTACCTTGTGTGGGCCAGGCTCATAAAACATACATGAGGTTTGATTTAAGAGGCAGGAGAAGAAGAAGAAGAGGAAGGGCTGATGGATCAGGGTCAAAACAGGAAGTGCTGCTGACAGTATAGATACCAGCTGGACAACTGGATCATTTCCACAGATCTATAATCCGCTCACTGTATGTGCCCCAACACACACACACACACACGCGCTCCATGGAGCAGCTGGTCACGACGCTTTTCATCTGGACCGGACGTCAGATTTGTGTTTCACAGGAAACGAATGTCGGCGTCTCGGAGTCTAACTTCCATCTGCTGTGATTAGAAACTGAATGAAGCCGAGGACGGAGCCTCACACGCACACGGGCGGGAACAAACGTGGCCCATATCGCCCTCTAGTGGACAAAATAACAGTGAATCCTGTTGAGGTGTGTGTGTGAGTCCAACCTGGACGAACTTTGACCTGACACGGTGGAGGCTGTTCCTCTAATTCAATCTGGCCTCTGAAATGTTTAAAGTGTCCTTCAGTCCCTCGGAAGGAGCAGAACGTGGAAGAGTCGACCTGTTACTTCACCTGAAGTACCTGAGTACTTCACTCAACACTTATTAATTCAACCCAATGATTCATGACTCATAACCTTGAAACTGGAATTTACAGGGCGTCTTAAAGGCAGCACGCTCACATACTTCAACGCCACATTCCAGGATTAACACAAAAAAAAATCACAATCTCCTTGTCAGCTGATCCGTGTTTTAAACAAAACGACAAAAAAAACAGATTACTGCAGAGAATTTAAAACCTGTGGAGGAAAGTCTTCAACTCCTCCTTCAGCGTTTTTGGGCCTAATCATTAACTCGCAGACACACTGGCCACAGCTCAGAGCTGATCTTTGTCTCAGGGGAGAAAGCTGTAACTCCAACCTGCGTCTGTTCCCACCTCTCACACCTCCCCTGGATCCTCCTCCGTCTGTTCGCAGGGACAGAAAGTGAAAGCACGGCAGCATTTGAGCAGGAGCGCGAGTGGCAGGAGAAGCTCACCTGACCTTCACAGGTAAAGAGCTTTTTTCATACGTTTGGCTTTCAGACATAACGTTTGGTTAATCAGCGACAGGCAGTGTTGCTGCGTTCAGGTGCGCAGTCAACAGACTCACTTTTTAATATGTTGATTCAGAATTCATTTAGAGATAAGGACACAATGAGATAAGCCTGTAAAACACTGATTTTGCTTTGAAAGCTCTTTGTAAATAAAGCACAAAGGGTCATTATTTCTCACACTCACAGACATACTCAGCGTCACTCAGAGTTGCTGTTTCCACCTGGATGTGGATGAGAACTGCTCGGGCAGGTGAGCGTGTTTCCTGTAAACAAAACCGACCGCAGCCGCGGCGATAACTAAAAACACCAGCGCTTCACTTTCCCACAGGCACCTTCAACCTCTCCTGTGATCCTCTCTTCTCAGGGCTGGATCAGATTTAAAGGGACCGAGTTTTCAGAAATGGAGGACAAATCCACTGAAAGCCCAGACGAGGACACCATGTCCCTCAAGAGCAACGGGGGGACGCCGACCGATGGCGGCGCGAAGCCCACGCTGGGCGTGATGCGGTCGCTCAGGAGGAGCATACAACGCGCCGCGGAGAAGAGTCCGCTGTCCCCAGGCAAAGGGTCAAAGGTCACACTTGGAAATGAGTCGGGGTCACAGCTGCCTTCATCGCCCAGTGAGTACCAACAGGGTCGTTATGGAAACAGGGTGCAGGGACAGCAACGTCCCCTCAAGGTCAGAGGAAGGATTTGTTTGGTAAACAGAAAGTTTAGTCTGTAGTACAGATCCTCTGGAAAAACTGTTCTCTGGATAGTTCGGACGCTGTCTTCAGACCAATCAGGCATAGGTGGACGACGGCCACTTCGGTTGTTTCAGGACGTACCTACATCAGACAAAATTCTTTGTTCCCTAAATTACAATGTGAAAACAAACTCCAACAAACTGCTGGCAGCGAGGTGAGTTCTCACCACTGTTCCACATAATTCTCCTTGAATTAATATTCCTCACACCTTGGACTGCTGTGTGTGTGTGAACTCACTGGACTGAGCTGTGGGTGATGTGTGTGGGTGGAGAGAGCAGCAGTGTGGGAACATGGTGCAGAAAGAAGAGGAAAGACACGAGAATCATTAAAACACTGAACGTGTGCTGGAGCTGCAGAAACACATCTCTGTGTGACCTCGACTATGGATTTGCAGTTTGTTAAACATCGCTGCAAAACTTAAAGTTTAACAGTGGAAACAGATACAAGCGCTCTGTGCCTGTCCCAACCCAGTCAAATGTTAGATGCATTAATAAAACAAACACAGTACTTTATATGAAATATCACAGTACTTGAAGTGCTGTCTTGAATTATGATACACAGGTGAACTCCAATAAGACTTCATTTCGTTAACAACTGGAGTTGGGGGCGGACCAGCCTGGGCGGAGCTAAGGCCAAAACACCACCGCGCACTTTTACTTTTCATTCTGGAGCCAAAGAGTTTGACTCATTCTCATGCATTCCCCAGAGGGTTTATCTTCAGGCCGGGGATGGGGATGAAGCCAAATGTTGGACCTGAAGTGTAAATATGAACCTTGATTTGTTGACAACAGAGATGTGATTGTGAAACAAGCTGCCATCAAGCTGGAAGGGCAGAAATGGTTTTATTAATACTTCCTCCCTCTCTTCTTCAGGTCCGAGCGCTGGCTCTCCGGCCGTCTCCCCCTGGAAGAACATCGGCAGCCTCTTCCAGAGGAAAGAGGGAGATGAGAGTGACGCTGCCTCCCGACCTCTGAAGCGCTCACACACAGGTGAGGAGGAGGAGGAGGAGGAGGAGGAGGAGAAACTTCAGACCTGGATCAGAACGAGCGTTTCACTGAGTGTTTTCCGTCCGCAGAACCCAACATGTCTAGGTCCGGCGAGTCTTTCGTGAGACGATCGATTCGTCGGAGCATGTTCGCCACCAAGAAGGACAAAGAGCGGCGCAGCCCACAGGAGCCGCTCATACCCGAGGGCTTAAAAGAGGAGAAGACAGAGGAGAAGACCGAGGAGGTGGAGGAGGTGGAGGAGGAGCTAGAGGAGACGTACATGCTGCCAGATTTACCCCACACACCCCTGTCAGGTACAGAGCCCAGAGGCACCCTGGTGACAGTTTGACCTCTGACACAGAGACGTCCCAGCGTCCTGAGAGAGGCTCAAAGATGAGAGACAAAAGCAGCTTTCAGACCTGACGGAGTCCAGACACTTCACAGGGGGGAGGTGCAATAACTTAATTTGTGGCGCCCTTATCTAAACAAGGGTTCAAAGTGCTTCACACATCAAGTCCATTACAAAATGACCCACGACCAAGATGCGTTCATGTCGTCCTTCAGGTCAGATTCAGCTCAGAGCTGCAGGTTTTGAACACAAACCTTGTCTCTGGATCTGGACTCGTAATTCAACCTGCTCCTCTTTATCGGTCTCTGTTTTGGCAACAGGCAAAGATCTCGCACACAGAGGCTCAGCTCCTCTCTAGACACCAAATTAAAAAAAAATCCTCTATCATCCTGGTGGATGTGTTGTGTGTGTGTGTGTGTGACATTAACCCTGCACCGTGTGTATGTGCAGTGATGCAGATCAGTAAGCTGATAGAGATGGAGGTGCTGGAGGAGGCTCACCTGAACCTGCTCGCTCTGCGTCGGGAGTTCCAGCAGGAGTTGGAGCGCTGTGGAGAGGACTCGCCCATAGACCTGGTCAAGAAGGAGAAGGATCTCAACCTCCTCTATGGAGACCTGAGGAGCAAAGTCAGCGCCATAGTGCGCAACGCCAACTCTTTTCCCTCCAGGAACAAGGGCCTGCTGGTCCCCGTGGCCCGCATCATCCAGGAGGAGGAGAGGAGAGCCGAGGAGGTGGGGGGGCTGCCGGACAGTTGGATGGAGGCCTGGAGGGAGGCGGTGGGTGAGGGCGTGCAGGTGAAGGTGGACGGCGTTGCCCTGCAGCAGAGGGAGCAGAACGCCTCCTGGCTGGCCGTGCACCTGGGCCTGCTGGGGAAGGCCGTCGTGGAGGACTTGGAGAGCGTGAAGGGAGAGCTGCGGTGGTCGTACCCGCCCAGCTTCAGGGCCTTCAGCACCTACGTGAAGAGCTACCACCAGGTCGTGGGGCGGCACCTGGGGAAGCTGGAGCAGCAGGTGACGGAGCTGAAGGACCTGTATGCCCTGCTGGACTGGATCATCAACAGATACAAGAGGTCAGTCACAGGCTCTCATCCATTAACCGACCGACGCTGGACGTTAGGTGTAGAAACTTACACCAGGCAGGGGCGGTTTGTGCGGCCCCCCCACGCTGCAGCAGAATAAGCCTCAGGTGTGAGGAAACATCAGGGAGTACCTGAGGATGGTGAAGCAAATTAAAAGCACAGAGTTAAAGTCACGAATCCTACTTCATCCCAATAGAAAGAATAAGGAGAAACTAGTAAGTATTATTTATCTTCAAGTGTGACTGTCTCCCTGGAGGCAGGTTTACAGTCCTAAACATCAAGTAAAACACAAACACATGTACCAAAACAAGTCTGGACTGCACACGTGAAGCTCACAGATGGTGCAGAGATGTTTGGACCGGCGGCTCCATCGGGGGAGTATGCTGATAAAAAAGGAGGCAGAATCAGGCCACCCCCCCCCCCCCAAAAAAATACTGTGCTAGAAACAACATTTATGAACCAAAAATAAAATAAACAGCTGATCTGATCTAAGAAAAAGAGGCACCACACTCTCCTGAGGCCACAATGGAAAAAATGAAATCAGGCCACATCCACATTTCACACAGGTTAGGTAAAGCAGCACCGTCATAGGTTTTAATACCATATAAATCTTTGTGTATTCTGTCTTAGAGGAGACGTTTTCCATTGCATACATTAGCGTTTACATTTTGAACTTTCTTTTAAAAAACGATTTATTGTGAAGATACGACAGCTCAAAGTTCAGATAAACTCTCAGTTCCTCCTCCGACATGACTGGACAGGTTGAGGATTGTTTGCCCGCAGACCGCAGCACAATAATGTTCCTTGTTTCACCTCCACAGCGAGAGGATCATGGGAAACGTGTCGCTGCAGCCGGAGATGAGCAACGAGAGCAAAGACCTGCAGCTGGAGGAACACTTTCTGCGGCAGCTGAAAGAGAAATACTGCCGCAGACTGAGGGTCGGATCCTCTGTAACCAAACATATTCATTTTAAACTTACAAGTTCCTATTTAAACTTCATGTGTTGTTCTACTCTCGCCCCCGTGTTTGCTGCTGCAGGAGGACATGAGCGCTGAACTCAACAGAATCATTGAAATGGAGAAAGAAGACATTTGGCTGCACGGCAAGATGCCGGACCAGGAGGAGAACCTCCCCTCCTCTCAGTTCCACATGGACATCTGGACGGTACGACACAAAGATGCATCTTATATATCATTTTGAAAGTTATATTTATTTTTATTATTATTATTATTGGTAGATCTGTCTCCTAAAGGTGAGTGTCAGACATGAACTAGCCTCCAGTGATATTCATGGAGCTACAACACAGCGTTGTGTCCATGTGGCGGCAGCAGAGAACTTCTCTCAGACTGTTCAGCTCCGTTTTTTTCCCCCGTCTCTGCAGACAGTGAAGGGAAGAGCTGTGAACTCTCGACAAATCGATGCTCAGCTGGAACAGGAAGTCATCACTTGCTGTCTCAAGGAACTGAAAAATTTTCCTCAAAGGTTTGTCACATTCACAAAATCACATGTGCTGAATGTGCGTGTGAGTTCTTAACACATAACTGGTTCCGTCACAGTCAGAGACACACTGGGCTCCTTCCATCAGTCTGCTCCTGACAGGAAAGGCTTGAGATGGTTCTCATATTTATCAGTGGAGGAGGTCAAAGGCTAAACGATAGCCCAGAGCTGCAGGAATTCATAAATCAGACTCAGAAGAGGAAGGTGTGAGATGGAAAGCTGACGGCAGCAGAGCAGAAAAACAAAACAAACCAGAAACAGGATCCAGCTCCTGAGCAATAACCACAGTTGTGTTATTTTCCTATGAGGCAACGTAGGAATACCCCGCGTGTCTCAAACCCTCACGCCTCCACATGTGAAAATCACCTGAGGGTCACAAGCCCATCATCGTCATTAGTCATTATCTTGAAAAGAGACAGAGAGATGAGAGGAACTCGAACCAGAACAAGTCTAACAATTACTTTATTCTTGGGATGTCAGGACTTATACTTCCTTATAAAGATACAATAACAATCCACAGTTCAGCCTCTTCAGTGTTTTTAGTTTTGGTTTCACTTTCTCATCAGAGTGTTTTTTTTATTCCACTTTTCTCTGTGACACCAGTTCGCATAGTTATTATTATTCTCCATGCTCTCTCCTTCATGCTGCAGGTTCGAGGCAGCGTTCAAGCGTCACTGCAGTGCTCTCAAACCGCAGCCGCTCTGGACACACTATCAGATAACCTACATCAACAGCTTCACTGCTTTACAGTAAGTCACATGACTGGGTTCACGTATCCGTATCTTACGCCGTTGAAAACCACATCCTTCAGCTGTTTCATCGAAATCTGTTTTTGCATAATCCTGCAGACAAATAAACAGCTGAGAGCAAACTCACCTAAGAGAAGAAGGATACGTACTGCTGCATTGCAGGAAGTATAAATACTCGTTCTTGTAATGCAGCTAAGCTTTTGGGTTATCTTACTAATGTGAAAACAGGCAGAGAAACTCCTCTGTGGTTAAAGCCACCAGGAACAGCTCTGATGGAGTCAAGGTTTTAGTTTGTGGATAATCCTGTTTCATTTTTGATCAGTGGGTCTGCTTCCTGGATCTTGGTGAAAACAGGCCTGCTCAGACTGGGGAGCACACAGGGCGGGAGATAGAAAGCCCTGCAAGCCTTTTGTTGGGGTGATTCATCTCCGAGCTATGCCTGTCTTTGCCAGGATTCTCTGTGTGGCTCCCAACACATGCTTCCACTTGCTGCAGATGGTTTAGAGGACTAGTTTAATATGCAGAGCAGCGGCCCACACCACCCCACGTGATTTCAGGGAAACGGGGCTGAGAGGGAGAAACGCTGCGTAATGACCAGGAGAAAGAGAAAGTATATTCGAAGCCACGGCAAACTGCCAAGTATCCAACACCCCCTCAGCTGTTTGTGTCAGTCAACGGCCTGGACGGGGGTGGGATTCGAAGTGTAGTGCAAACATACAGTACGCTATAAAGAAGGGGGCAAATCAAGAACACAGAACTGGACAAGAGATTTGAGGAAAACCTTCGTACGTTCAGATGGATACCGTCAAACGATGTTGCAACAAGAGGCCAGAGAGAAAAACTGCACCAAACTTTGAAGTCTCAAGCAGTAAGACATCATAACCTAATTCACAGTAGTGACCATTTCCCGTCTACTAACATGGAGGAGGTGGGGTTTAGGACCTAGTCCACAGTCAGCCAGATTCCTTGACTTCATCATGTTCATCCAGTTAATCCACGTCCTCCTGCAGGCAGCACATGGACGAGTACCAGAGCGCCTGTCCAGGGGAGGTGGAAAACCTCAGGAGAGAGGTGAAGCATCTGATGGTCAGGCTGCTGCAGAGCCTGGAGGACCAGTTCAAAGAGGACGTGAAGGTGCGTTGACCAATTCTGGACATCTACAGGTTCAGAGTTTTGCCAGTGGCTGAAATCCAGGTTGATTTCCATTTCAACTGCAGCTGCTGTTGTCTAGGGTGGTTATAAAAGGGGAACTGAAAAGCAGATCTTCATTTTCCGAAGCTCTAATATATGAAACGATTTGCAAATCAACACCACAGACACACAAGCGCATGACGCAAGTGTGGTCAAATCGTCATAAGATTTAATCCTCAACGCAACAAATTGTACAATCTGGTGAGTTCCACGGAAATCTATAAATAACGTTTGGTTAAAGGGACAAAAACTAAAGAGGTGTGGTCAGATCATCTCTCAATTTACACAAGACAAAAAGGTGAACCAGGTTTGAGGTTCTTCTTTCTCTTTTCTCCAGCCGTACCTGAGGCGGATGATGACGAGGAAGTGGCTCACCAACGACGATGACTTTAATCACCTCTACAGTCGTACAAAGCTGCTCGCCAACGACTGCACTCTCATAACCCCGACACACGTCCAGGTTCGTTTGAAAACACATCAGTGTTCAATAGCACTGAGGCCTTTAATGAGCCCAAGCTCCTTCAGAGTTATTCCTGGTTTTAACGACCATAACAGATCCACAATACTGGATGGAATATTACAGAGATAAGTGTTCGTCAATGCTATTTGACTTTCCATGACCCGTTTGGGAGTTCCAGTGAATCATTCCAGGCGCCACTGTTAGTAAGAACCCGGAAAACATGGACGAATGAATAGAAGGAAGTGGAGGTGCCAGCTAATGACATGATGAGAGTTACTCATGTGAGGGACATAAAAAAAGTGAGGGCACCTCCCAACACCTCGTGTGTGTGTTTCCCGGAGATAGGAGTTTGCGAGCCGCATGCATTATTACGTGGTGAACGAATACATCAGCCAACTGATGAAGAATAACTACTCCTGCAAGAATCGGAAGCACGAGAGGGCGGCAGCCAAGATCCGTCTGCAGTGGAACAAACTGGTACAAGTGTTTCGGGACATGGTAAAAAAAAAACATGAACATTAATGATTTCTTTCATTGCTCTAACGATTCAAAGTAAAACCATTTTCTGCCCCAGATGTCGACTCATGAGTGGCTCAACTCAGCAGGAGACGACCTGAGCGACATCATCGGACAGAAAAACAAGACGGACATAAAGGATCATCTGAACCCTGTGGTGGAGCACTACCCTGACTTCAGGTGAGAGTTGGTAAGAAAGGAAAGATGGGGTGGTCCTCTGAACCAACAAAGAAAAACACCTGTCTGGATAAATATGGACTTTCTAATTCTCCAGAAAAGTTGATCAGGTGATGACACATGACTGTGTTGAAAGGTTGAGGGGTCAGAATCAACAGAGAAGAAAAAAATCCAGTGTGAAGACATTTAACCAACATCCTGATTTTCATTTCTTTGTGAAAGTCTTACACAAAAAATTGTCTGAGATTCCCCTTCTGTGGTGAGTTTCCCCTTTTTAAAACGCTTCTACACCACAACTCGATAAAGGTTCCTTAAACACTGTTAAACGCTCTGAAGATGCAGCTCTCCCACTGCCAGGGGGGAGGAGCTTGACTCTTCCCTGGAAATTCATGTTTGATGACACAAGTGCACGCCCCACTGGGCCGATCACTGGAGGTCATAAGGGCATCAGACCTCGGCTCTGATATGAATGAAAACAAGAAGCAGACTGCAATCATTGACATCTCTTGTTAAAGGAGCGAAACTAAAGCGTCACATGGAATATTTACTGTACTGTAAATTTCCCATTGGGGGACCAACAAAGACGCTTCTTCTTTTCTTGTTTGCTAAAAGTCCATCCTGCTCCTAAAACAAAGAACACACTCCATTGAACTTGACTTTCTGGTTTCTGGTGGAATTTCATCAAAAACACAAGTTGGTTAATTAAAGACAGTGAATCAGCCAGCTGTTTGTTTCATTTGGAGGAGGATCACTTTTTAAAAATGTGCCTCACCTTAAACAAAGATTAAGCACAGGGATCTGAAAGTCCTGTTAGGGCAAGTATATTTGAAACTTGCCAGTCTCCACTCAGACCATGTCTCCTCCTTCAGAGTCTCAGTCAGAAACTCTGAGCAATCATCATCAACAGTGGAGAAAACCAAGAGTCTTCTCCACCAGATTCCTGCTCTGAAGGAAACATCTCATCTCTTCATCGTGGGCAGCGAGACCAAACTGTTTAGAAACACATTTCTCAAGTCAGCAACGATAGAAATGATCCCTGAAAGTATAGTCTTGGTTTGTTCTGGATGGTTCTCTGAGTCTTGCATCTACAGACGTGGACCTTTAGTCCTGGTGAGCTGCATCAGAGCGTGACACCTCCTCCAATCACAACTCTGTCCATTTTTAGTTTTGTGAGAAAAACTTCAACAGGTATACGTATTTCAGAAATAGTACATATATTTCAGAGATGCTTAAAACTGACATAATGAAGATGAAGGTACTTCATTGGTTAAATTAGTTTGTTCAGACTTGGTTCCACAGGCAATGTGTCAGATATCTCCAAAAAATCTAATTTGACTCACAAAGATTCACAAAACAATGTTACACAGGAAGATGCTTCTTCATAATGAACCATGAGCTACAAAACTTCTCCCATACAAACATCTGGAGGTTCTTAGCTTTGTTCATCAACATTAACTAAGAGCAGCTGACCACTCAGACCATGTCTCCTCCTTCAGAGTCTCAGTCAGAAACTCTGAACAATCATCATCAACAGTGGAGAAAACCAAGAGTCTTCTCCACCAGATTCCTGCTCTGAAGGAAACATCTCATCTCTTCATCATGGGCAGCGAGACCAAACTGTTGAGAAACACATTTCTCAAGTCAGCAACTATAGAAATGATCCCTGAAAGTATAGTCTTGGTTTGTTCTGGATGGGTCTCTGAGTCTTGCATCTACAGACGTGGACCTTTAGTCCTGGTGAGCTGCATCAGAGAGTGACACCTCCTCCAATCACAACCAAATGAATCCTTTGATTCTGTTGCTCACTGCTGCCATAACAATCATGTTCCAGAAAAGCTGCAGAGTGATGAATAGGCCTGACTGATCTGTGTTGCGTCTGTCTTGTTCTTCATGCCCTGCAGCAAGAAGCACCTGATCGCTGTTCTGAACTTCAGAGGTCTGGTGAGAGGTCGAGAACACCAGCTCATCCTGCAGAGATTCACAGAGCTCAAGAAAAATCTGGGCAACGCCAGCGGCAACAAAAACCAGGTGTTGTTCGGTGACATGCAGGTCACCATCAACACAGACTGCCTGTCCAATCTGCCACACTCCTGCCTCAGCTTCCTGCTGCCGCTCAGCTAATTCAGCACGGGCGACGGACTGACAGAGGAGGCTGGCCAGTCACTGATCTTCTCGGCCGGTCTCACTGCCTTTGGTACAAATTACAGTTTGCACCATCAGACAGCGGAGTTAGATCTACATTTTACACAGAATGAGAAAAGACATCTTATTATTGTTAGTACTGTTATCGTCATTTTATTTTCACTTCAGCAGGGAGGATGTTTTCACTCCTGACATGGAGCAAGAAAGAAGCAGTTTCATTTCACTGGTGGATCAGGATGAAGAAGCAGATCCAGTAATTATTGGCACTTCCTCTAACATAGTGAGACACTGTGGTTTGTTTTCCTTTTCAGATTTTACTAGAGTACACAGAGAATAGTTGATTAAAAAGCAGGCATATTGAGAGGATGGGACTTTGAGTGTATATTTTGTGCAGATGAAAATAAAATATTCTAGTATCATATAATCAGATCCTTTTGAATCACTGACACACTACACCACACATGTATATTAATAAACATCTGTAATGAAAGATGACATTTTCGCAACAAAGCTTCAGGCAAAAACTAAAGAAGCCATGCTCACTGTAAACTTCGACAATGCAAGACTGGAAGTGTTATTTTTAACTGAAGCTTGAGAACCACTCAGACCATGTCTCCTCTTTCAGAGTGTCAGTCAGAAATGCTGAACAATCATCAACAGTGGAGAAAACCAAGAGTCTTCTCCACCAGATTCCTGCTCTGAAGGAAACATCTCATCTCTTCATCGTGTTACACAGGAAGATGCTCCCTCAGGGTGAGCCATGAGCTATGAAACATCTCTCATACAAACACATGTGCAAACCTCTGGAGGTTCTTAGCTTTGTTCATCAACATTATCTAAGAGCAGCTGACCACTCAGACCATGTCTCCTCCTTCAGAGTCTCAGTCAGAAACTCTGAACAATCATCAACAGTGGAGAAAACCAAGAGTCTTCTCCACCAGATTCCTGCTCTGAAGGAAACAGCTCATCTCTTCATCGTGGGCAGCGAGACCAAACTGTTTAGAAACACATTTCTCAAGTCAGCAACTATAGAAATGATCCCTGAAAGTATAGTCTTGGTTTGTTCTGGATGGTTCTCTGAGTCTTGCATCTACAGACGTGGACCTTTAGTCCTGGTGAGCTGCATCAGAGAGTGACACCTCCACCAATCACAACTCAGTCCATTTGTAGTTTTGTGAGAAAAACTTCAACAGGTATACATATTTTAGGACTAGTACTTATATTTCAGAGATGCTTAAAATTGACACAATGAAGATGAAGGTACTTCATTGGTTAAATTAGTTTGTTCAGACTTGGTTCCACAGGCAATGTGTCAGATATCTCCAAAAATCTAATTAGACTCACAAACATTCACAAAACAATGTTACACAGAAAGATGCTCCCTCAGTGTGAACCATGAAACATCTCTCATACAAACACATCTGCAAACTTCTGGAAATTCTCAGTTTTGTTCATCAACATTAACTAAAAGCAGCTGACCACTCAGACCATGTCTCCTCCTTCAGAGTCTCAGTCAGAAACTCTGAACAATCATCAACAGTGGAGAAAACCAAGAGTCTTCTCCACCAGATTCCTGCTCTGAAAGAAACATCTCATCTCTTCATCGTGGGCAGCGAGACCAAACTGTTGAGAAACACATTTCTCAAGTCAGCAACTATAGAAATGATCCCTGAAAGTATAGTCTTGGTTTGTTCTGGATGGTTCTCTGAGTCTTGCATCTACAGACGTGGACCTTTAGTCCTGGTGAGCTGCATCAGAGAGTGACACCTCCTCCAATCACAACTCAGTCCATTCGTATTTTTGTGAGAAAAACTTCAACAGGTATATGTATTTTAGGACTAGTACTTATATTTCAGAGATGCTTAAAATTGACACAATGAAGATGAAGGTACTTCATTGGTTAAATTAGTTTGTTCAGACTTGGTTCCACAGGCAATGTGTCAGATATCTCCAAAAATCTAATTAGACTCACAAACATTCACAAAACAATGTTACACAAGAAGATGCTCCCTCAGTGTGAACCATGAAACATCTCTCATACAAACACATCTGCAAACTTCTGGAGATTCTCAGTTTTGCTCATCAACATTAACTAAGAGCAGCTGACCACTCAGACCATGTCTCCTCCTTCAGAGTCTCAGTCAGAAACTCTGAACAATCATCAACAGTGGAGAAAACCAAGAATCTTCTCCACCAGATTCCTGCTCTGAAGGAAACATCTCATCATCTCTTCATCGTGGGCAGCGAGACCAAACTGTTTAGAAACACATTTCTCAAGTGAGCAACTATAGAAATGATCCCTGAAAGTATAGTCTTGGTTTGTTCTGGATGGGTCTCTGACTCTTGCATCTACAGACGTGGACCTTTAGTTCTGGTGAGCTGCATCAGAGAGTGACACCTCCTCCAATCACAACTCAGTCCATTTTTAGTTTCGTGAGAAAAACTTCAACAGGTATACGTATTTCAGAAATAGTACATATATTTCAGAGATGCTTAAAACTGACATAATGAAGATGAAGGTACTTCATTGGTTAAATTAGTTTGTTCAGACTTGGTTCCACAGGCAATTTGTCAGATATTTCCAAAAAATCTAATTAGACACATAAACATTCACAAAACAGTGTTACACAGGAAGATGCTCCCTCAGTGTGAACCATGAGCTATGAAACATCTTTTAAACAAACTTATAGAAATTCTTAGCTTTGTTCATCAACATTAACTAAGAGCAGCTGACCACTCAGACCATGTCTCCTCCTTCAGAGTCTCAGTCAGAAACTCTGAACAATCATCAACAGTGGAGAAAACCAAGAATCTTCTCCACCAGATTCCTGCTCTGAAAGAAACATCTCATCTCTTCATAATGAAGATGAAGGTACTTCATTGGTTAAATTAGTTTGTTCAGACTTGGTTCCACAGGCAATTTGTCAGATATTTCCAAAAAATCTAATTAGACACACAAACATTCACAAAACAGTGTTACACAGGAAGATGCTCCCTCAGTGTGAACCATGAGCTATGAAACATCTTTTAAACAAACTTATAGAAATTCTTAGCTTTGTTCATCAACATTAACTAAGAGCAGCTGACCACTCAGACCATGTCTCCTCCTTCAGAGTCTCAGTCAGAAACTCTGAACAATCATCAACAGTGGAGAAAACCAAGAATCTTCTCCACCAGATTCCTGCTCTGAAGGAAACATCTCATCTCTTCATCGTGGGCAGCGAGACCAAACTGTTTAGAAACACATTTCTCAAGTCAGCAACTATAGAAATGATCCCTGAAAGTATAGTCTTGGTTTGTTCTGGATGGGTCTCTGACTCTTGCATCTACAGACGTGGACCTTTAGTCCTGGTGAACTGCATCAGAGCGTGACACCTCCTCCAATCACAACTCAGTCCATTTGTATTTTTGTGAGAAAAACTTCAACAGGTATACGTATTTCAGAAATAGTACATATATTTCAGAGATGCTTAAAACTGACATAATGAAAATGAAGGTACTTCATTGGTTAAATTAGTTTGTTCAGACTTGGTTCCACAGGCAATGTGTCAGATATTTCCAAAAAATCTAATTTGACTCACAAACATTCACAAAACAATGTTACACTGGAAGATGCTTCTTCATAAAGAACCATGAGCTACAAAACTTCTCCCATACAAACATCTGGAGGTTCTTAGCTTTGTTCATCAACATTATCTAAGAGCAGCCAACCACTCAGACCATGTCTCCTCCTTCAGAGTCTCAGTCAGAAACTCTGAACAATCATCAATAGTGGAGAAAACCAAGAATCTTCTCCACCGGATTCCTGCTCTGAAGGAAACAGCTCATCTCTTCATCGTGGGCAGCGAGACCAAACTGTTTAGAAACACATTTCTCAAGTCAGCAACTATAGAAATGATCCCTGAAAGTATAGTCTTGGTTTGTTCTGGATGGTTCTCTGAGTCTTGCATCTACAGACGTGGACCTTTAGTCCTGGTGAGCTGCATCAGAGCGTGACACCTCCTCCAATCACAACTCAGTCCATTTGTATTTTTGTGAGAAAAACTTCAACAGGTATACATATTTTAGGACTAGTACTTATATTTCAGAGATGCTTAAAATTGACACAATGAAGATGAAGGTACTTCATTGGTTAAACTAGTTTGTTCAGACTTGGTTCCACAGGCAATGTGTCAGATAACTCCAAAAATGTAATTAGACTTGCAAACATTCACAAAACAATGTTACACAGGAAGATGCTCCCTCAGGGTGAGCCATGAGCTATGAAACATCTCTCATACAAACACATGTGCAAACCTCTGGAGGTTCTTAGCTTTGTTCATCAACATTAACTAAGAGCAGCTGACCACTCAGACCATGTCTCCTCCTTCAGAGTGTCAGTCAGAAACTCTGAACAATCATCAACAGTGGAGAAAACCAAGAGTCTTCTCCACCAGATTCCTGCTCTGAAGGAAACATCTCATCTCTTCATCGTGGGCAGCAAGACCAAACTGTTTAGAAACACATTTCTCAAGTCAGTAACTATAGAAATGATCCCTGAAAGTATAGTCTTGGTTTGTTCTGGATGGTTCTCTGACTCTTGCATCTACAGACGTGGACCTTTAGTCCTGGTGAGCTGCATCAGAGCGTGACACCTCGTCCAATCACAACTCAGTCCATTTGTATTTTTGTGAGAAAAACTTCAACAGGTATACGTATTTCAGAAATAGTACATATATTTCAGAGATGCTTAAAACTGACATAATGAAAATGAAGGTACTTCATTGGTTAAATTAGTTTGTTCAGACTTGGTTCCACAGGCAATGTGTCAGATATCTCCAAAAATCTAATTAGACACACAAACATTCACAAAACAGTGTTACACAGGAAGATGCTCCCTCAGTGTGAACCATGAGCTTTCTCAAGTCAGCAACTATAGAAATGATCCCTGAAAGTATAGTCTTGGTTTGTTCTGGATGGGTCTCTGACTCTTGCATCTACAGACGTGGACCTTTACTCGTGGTGAATCATCCAATAAACCTCCTCCAATCACAGCATCTTAACTGACATAAGAAGCTAAACGTTACACCTCATTCTGAACAAAGCCTCTTTCAGTGGCATGTGTACATGTTTCCACTTGTTTTGGCCACTGTGAAGTTCTGCTTTCCCCTAAGATCTGCTTCTCACACCGCTGGTGCTGATGCAAGTCTGAGCATGGGATGTTCTAATGCTTTCACTTTTCATTTGGCTCACTTATTTTGCACCAGGGATGGTTTGCAGTTGTTGTGACACTATGGAATATATGCAATAGGGACGATTATTAAAACACAAGCCACTTCCCTTTCTGTGAACAGAGCTGTGGAAACAGCTCCTCGGTTTAATAAATGTTGAAATGTGATCTTCTGCAAAGCAGCATCTTCATTCCAGACAAACAATAAAATGTTCAGTCATTCTCAGAAAGAAAAATTAATTCCTTCTTCAGCTAAAAGGAAATGTGAAATGTTCTCCAGCTACATCTGCAGTATTTTTTTTACACACTGTACCTTTAATCAGATTCGGATAATTAAATTATGTCCCTCATGAACGAGGCGAAGTTAAATGATTTATTTGGTTGCCACGGTGTGCGTTCAAAAGTTCACCATCTGCCTCTCAGGGGAAATGTGCAGCTGCATGAGCACAAACCAATGCACTTGTGCTTTAACCCACATCCTGACATCAAATATCATTTGTCTTCCATCAATCACGTTTCAGTGTTTGCTCGACCTGCCACAGAAACACAGGAATATTTCTTACCTGTGAGCGTTGCCAGCTTCGTGAACCATGTGTCTGACGTTCCGCCGCTGGTTCCACAGAGGATCCTACAATGTGTCCACACAGCAACACACAGGTAACACGGTTAGTTATTCTTACTCTTGCACCCCGCATCCTGTAAACATTTAATATGATGCATTCTAACCTGAACAACCTTACAATGCCAAACTTCAATTTTTTCTGAAGCTCCAAAATCTTCAACCGCTGCAACAAACTTTACCAGTTCATCAGTTTCTGATCTGAAAACCTTGCTGTTAAATTATGATTAAAGGTTGAAGATTAAAACGCAGTGTAAATAAACTGTATGTTTATTTGGTTTTGACCAGGGCAGTGAGTGAGGAGGAGATTGACTGTTATGAATCAAACACATCCTCAGATATTAACAGCATTAATGTCTGAAATGTTTTTCAAGCTGAAGCCATTCAAACTTGAGAATCTGCTGAAAAGACGAGGAAGACTTAAAAACAGATCTCCAGCAGGAAGCTGGGCAATGTGTGATGAGACATCCTGTCATAAATTATTATTGCACTAAGTGGAACCTCTGACAGCGCGAAGGACTCGCATAAAGGTGTGGAGCTGAATTTCAAGGAACTTTCTTTTCAATCGAAAAAAGCCTGTGCTGGAAATTGCCTCAGCACTGGTTGGCTAAAAAAAGCCTGTGTGTGTGTGTGTGGACTCTCTGCCTCCCTGGTGGAAGCAGGAGGAGCTTGTTGCTGCCCTTTATAATTCTGTGCAGCTGCAGAGCAGCTAACAGAGCAGCGGCTGAGAGATCAGGGTGAGTTCCTCCTTCTGGCAGCTTCAGAACATCTGATCCGTTTGTCTGGAGCCGACGATCCGGACGATGATGCGTGTTCCTGTCACATCTTATTAGACTGTGTGACATTTAAAACTGCTCATGTGAACTCCTCTCATTGTTGTTGTTTGAATGTTTTTTTGTGTTGTCGTATTCATGAGATTGTCTCTCAGTTGATTCGCTCATTTCATTTATTTCAGGCTTTACATTGTTCACTTTTCCTTTCTCCTCTGTGGTTTACTGTGATGCGGATGTGGTTTCATAGTTATAGTCATGAGACTTGCTTTTTGTTGAACTTTGATACATTTAACCATGTTTAATTTTATTTTTGTGGGGGGGGGTCAAAATTACTTTGGATGGAGTTTTATTTTGAAAGTGTTACAGAAAGCTGTGTTAGCTATTATAAATTCATTAGCTAACTAGCTAATGCTTTGATGTTTCTTTTCATTGAAAGTATAATAATCCTGTTTGGTGTCATTTTAAGATGAAATTGATGACATAACTAAAACACAAAAACAAGGACAGCAACAACAAATGCTTTGCCAAACTTGTTCTTGCTAAACTAGCTCAAGTAGCTAAAGTAGCTAAAGTAGCTAAACCAGTGAGCTAGTGCTAATTAGCCCAGACGCTAACGCTGAAATGTCTCTCACTTGTTGGTTTGTCTCTCTGTTTGTCCCCAGGCTGCTGTCCCAGTTTCCTCTCTCAGTTCAGGATGCGAACCCGGTCGAGCTCCACACAGTCAGAGGGCAGCTTCCTCCCCAGCCCCGGGGGCAGGTCTGCGGGGGAAGGAGCAGCAGCAGGAACAGGCTGGTTACACGGAAGGTTCCAGAAGCTGTTCCGACGGCCCAGAGCTGCGGACAGCGGCAACATCAGCTCCATCAGCTCCACCGAAGGTCCTCTCCTGCCCAGCAGCCCCCAGGAGCCCCCGACACCAGGTACCTTCCATTCTGTAATGACATTCTACTGTAAGTTGCGTAATGTAGTATTGCTTTGCAGACATGAAGTACTCTGCATTTAATGCAAAAAAAAATAAAGACATTCAATTATTATTTTTATATATTATTGAAATGATTATATTAATATGCTATTTGTTTTTAATTCACCATTCATGCCTTAGTGTGTGTATATATATATAATAAATTTGAGGACTTTAAATGTGTAAAATACTTTAAAATATTATGTTTTCCGTTCATTTGGGTTCATTGCACTTGAAAAGAAATAGCTCGGTGATCCCAGCTCAACGCCGTCTATAATTAGTCCTCTGAGAGCGTGACCAGGACGCTCGATGAAGAGACAAGGGTTTCAGACATTCATTCACTAATTCGCTGATCTGAAAGAGTTGTTTAGGTTTAGATAAGTCGTTCCCGTCTTGAACTCGTCTTTGTTTTTGTCTCCCAGAAAAGATCCTCACATTTGAGGAAAACCTTGAACAGAGCCGCTTCTCGGAGGCCAGCAGGCAGCTGATAGAGAGAGAGGAGCGTATATTCAGGGAGGCGCCCGAGGCCGAGGAGATTCTACATCACAGGGAGGAGGTGGACAGGCTCTCTGCTGACCATAAACTCCTGGAACACAGCGTCCTGCAGACTCTGCAGCGCAGTTTGTCTCTCAACACGGAGGAGGTCAGCGCCGAGGCCCTGACGTCCGCCGTGGGGGCCATTCACCAGGAGGTGCGGCAGGACCAGGAGTGGAAGCAGAGGGATCGGACACTGCCTGCCTGGAGGCCCAGCGGCTGGAAGAAGCTCCATGACGCAATAATCCGCAGCTTGGTAAACGATCATATGGAAAATCCCTCGACTCCTCCGGCCACCCAGGTTCAGCAGTCGTCAGTGGAGGCCAACCTGTGCAGCATGGGCCGGCAGCTGATAGCCGACATGCAGGTGGTGGTCAGCGCGGTGAAGCCCTGCTACCCGGCAGACGTGAACATCTGCGACTTCTACGCCAAGATGTTCCACCAGACCATCAGTGCCCGAGTCCAAGGGATCGCAGAGTACGGCCTGGAGGAGAAGGACTGTACTTTCCTCCTGCGCTGGGTGAACGAGTTCTACCCAGAGTAAGTCGTCAGTGCACTTCTGGTTTTATTTTTGGATTTAAAATGTTTAAACTCGCGGACAAAGATCAACAGGCTTCTCCTCCTCTGCCAGGCTCTTTCAGAAGCCATGGCTGGCCGATGAGGTCCGCGTTGAGGCGCTGGGGAAGCTGCTGCCTGAGGAGCTGCTGACGCCGCTGGAGGAGCAATACCTGAGCAGCAAACAGGTAGCAGGAGCTTGGCTGGATTTCAAACTTATTCAAACTCTTTTAATGTCTACATCTGTGGATCTGAGAACATTCCGTGTTGTCTCGTCTTCAGAGTGAACTGATGAAGTACGTCCGCCGCATTCTGGACGGAGAGCAGCAGAAGTGGAAAGACGGAATGGAGCCGATAACAGAGGACGGCTGCTACGACAGCCCGGTGGCCTACGACATCATCCAGGTAAATGATCAAAATGGCCACAGCCAGCATGTGAGAACGCACCAGGTGGTTGTGGAGGAGCAAATGAAATAATAATAATAATAAATAATATTACTTTAGTGAGGAATAGGGTGTGAGCTGTTTTCTCTCTTCACTTCCTGTTAACTTGAGTTCTCGCTCTGTCTGTAGTTCATCAACGGGATGGTGACCTCAGCTGAAATAGTGGTGGGAGACCTGCAGAAGGCCCGGAGCATTACCTGCGAGCTGGCTGATCTGATGCACAGGTAACGTTTAAAGACCCTTTCAAACTGTACCTAACAAAACGGCCGTGCAGGTGAAAATCAACTCAGCTCTCACCCAAACCCTCTCCTGCAGCTTCAAGCTCTTCCAGGACGAGGTCGTGAAGCAAAACAAAGACAACAGCAAAGCGTTCGTCATGGCGACCCTCGGCTCCGTCGACCAGTTCAGGTGCGTCCCTGACGCTCGGCCGATGGCGTTCCAGGTCTGCTGTTTCGGCGTGAGCTGACGACGCCTCTGTGTTTCTGTCTGCAGGGATGTCCTGGAGAGGAACGGCCACCTGTTCGAGGAGGACGCGCGGAGACACTGTCTGCGTATTCTGCGCGGCATGAAAGAAACCGCTCACGTGTTTCTGTTGAGCCCCGTGCACAAAGCCACCAAGGTGAGTTGATCTGAGGAACTTCAGCCGGACAACTGAACTGAAATAGTCATTTTTCCTCTTCTCTGCCTTGGTTTAAAATGTTAACTGGTCGTCACGTCTCCACGCAGCCACACTACTCCAAACTGGGAACCAACGACTGGCTGAATAAGCCAGTGTTTGAGAAGCTGCTCGTCAGCCTCAAGAAAGAGTGCGAAGAACTGCAGGGTTCTAAAAAATCCTGTCACCAGGTACCTCAAACACACTCTTCATTTCAGAATGAAAGCATGGAGAGTCTAACTGTGAACAGGATGAGTAGTAATGTGTGTTTTCTTGACCTCTCGCCCCAGGAGCTGATGGGCCAGCTGCATCAGGAGGTGACAGCGGAATACGTGAGGAGGCTCCTGAAGGGCAAGGTCAAGCTGCGGGACAGGAGCCAGCAGAACAAAGCCTGCTCCACGGTGCAGGACAACGCCGAGGCTTTGCACAGGTGTTTCAGGGAGATGGTGAGAGCTCCTCCTCAGTGCTCATGACACACTCTGTGTTTGCTGGGTCTTGTTTTCGGGCTCGACCCACAAAAACACGCAGACCTATGTAATTACGTGGTTCCGTGGTGCGACGAGGTATTTGTTTGAATCCTAACGTGGGCTCGCTGTGACTCCCTCCGGCCTGTGGAACACGTGCAACTCAGGAAGTCACGTTCTTTGGAGAGCGTGCAAGTGGAGAAGAGGTTGTGATAATATCATTGGAAAAAAAAAAAAAAGTGGAGTGCTCTCCAGTCACATTCTTGATGAGCAAAATCTCTTTCCACGTGAACGTCTGTAAAATACTTCAGATCAGACAGATCCTCCGACATGAGGACGACTGTCTGTAAAATACTTTGTCATAAGAAGAACTTCTGGGAAAAACCCCCAGCATTTATCCCCCTCTAAATTCACTCGGGTGGGATTAATCACCGACGGGGGGAAACTCCCACAGTTTCCTCACTCTTCCATCGTGACTATTGGGAATGAAATCCTCCCGTGTGGATCGCTGTGGGAGGAACCGCTAACTCACGCAGCCGCTCCGTCTTTGCAGGGGTCAAAGGAAGACTGGCTGAAGGAAATCCTCATGGCCATTGCAGAAGTGCTGAAACTCCAGGAACTTCCCGCCATACAGATGGCAGTGGCGTCCCTGGGAAGTGCTTTTCCTGACCTGAGGTAACATTTCCCGACACAGCACGACACAGTTCAGTAAACGAGCGAGGATCGCTGTCCAGACAGGCCACAGGAAGAGGGCGGTTTACACGACAGTGCGATGAGGATAAATAAACCCAGGGAGACGTCCGCAGTGTTTAGATATCATGACACGCATTCTTTCAAAGCGGCTGAGGGCAGACAGGAAGCTGGAAGAGCTGTTGGGGGATAGTGTTGAGGTGGAGAGGTTCTACGAATTAGATTTTGATTCCCTTGCTGCTGAATGTTGACGTTATTCTCCTCTCCCCTCCCCCCGCCCACAGTGAGAAACATCTGTCCGCTCTGCTCAAGCTCAAGACAAACATCTCTAAAGACGACAGGACGACGGTCAAAGACACTCTGCAGGACACTCTGAGGCACGCCAGCGTGGCAGACTCACGCTCGTTTTTCTCCAAGGTTCATGTCAAATGAGGAGCCGTGATCCAGCC
>JAFBJW010000208.1:86741-273270 GCA_016785235.1 Pseudorhombus dupliciocellatus | reverse complement strand
GTATAAGCTAAACTTTGTAAACATGGTGCTTTTTACTGTGTGTACTTTTTGGGGTCTTGTGTATGTTTGTACAGAATGTTGTTTTTACGATAACTTAACTTTCTAAATAAATGGTGGTAAAATGTGAGCGTGGTTTGAAAGCAGTAGTATTACAGTATTCCACACATGCAGTACTCACCAGCATTTAAAGGGTCAAACGCGAGTCCCGGGGAACTGGGTGTCGTCCTGTGGAGTTACAGAAAAAACAGGCGATAACAGGAATGTGGCTTTTCCCACAGGTCAGAGGTCGAGGTTTAGTAGGGGGGGGGGGGTGTGCGGGAAGGGGGGGGGGGGGGGGGGGGGGGGGGGGGGGGGGGGGGGGGGGTTTAAACCACTGATCAAACACCAAGCGTCCTTCCGCCGGCACTCAACACCAACATTCAGGCACAATTCTGGGAAATCGTTGCTGGTCCGCAGAGTTTATTGTTATTAACTGAAAGGTGTCGTTAATGAGCGTTACTGCGGCGAAGGGAAGGATGCGTGTGGGCACAGCGCACCGCCGAGCGCCATCATCAGCCTGTTGTTTCTTTCCTGGAAGTCCAGGAAGTGAGAGAGAGAGAGAGAGCGAGAGGGTCACTGATCTGTACCCGTAAACTAAACTAAAAATAGTTTGTAGAATCCAAGTATAATGAATTAAACTTGTGTACTTCAACTTGTAAGTTTGGTCCATGTCCAGTCTGCTACTGTTCTTATCATCCGTCTGCAGCCTCATGACAGAGGACACCCCCCCCCCCCCCCCCCCCCCCCCCCCCCCCCTTTCAGGTTCCCCCCCCCCCCCCCCCCCCACACACACACACACAGGTTTAATTACCTGGACCGACCTGAGGACACGTGTCTCGCTCTCCTGCAGCTGAACCGCTGCAGAGTCAAGTCTTCGCATCATGAGGAAGCAAGTGACCTTCGCAGAGACCCAGATGATCCATGGGGGTCCCACTGCGTCCGGGTGAGGCCTTCAAACATGACTCGTTCGTTCTGGGTGTGTTTGCTTCAACGCCACTGAGATGATAAACAGAATACGTTGTGATTTTGATATTTACATCTGCGAAAGACAGGATTTTTTAAAATGATATGTCATTAAAATGATCAGTTGGGTTCTTTCTGTGGCAGGAGCTCAGAGGTGAATCAGTCGAGGACGGGTGAGTGAAGATTCTGGTTTTATTTGAAATAAATAAGAAGGAGACACAGAGAGTGGAGTCATTGTGTCGGGTGTCACATGACACACACACACCACCGTCTCCTTGTTAAAGGAAACAAACACGTGTCGTTTCCTGTTGGCTGTGAAACCTTAGAGTCCGGCTCGGTGGAAAAGAGGAGAAACGTGATCGGGTTCAGACCTGAGTCACAGGAAGGAAACTCGCTGACCTGATTCCAAACCAGCTGCTCTTTGGCTGGATGCTTTAAAAAAAGATCCACGAACAAAACTCTTCATTCTTATGGTGATGAAAAAACTCAGTGTTGAGTCTGAAGCCTGAAGGTCTCCAGATGTTTATTTACTGTTTAGCAAGATGGTTGACGATGCACAAGCTTTATTTACTCCTGGGATGGTGTCCCAGGAGACACCAGTCACTGTTTGTCTCTGGTCACAGGGTTAAAGGGCATGGGTTCGATCCCCAGCAGCGGTCTGAGAACCAACAGACCAGCAGCTGAAACACAAATGACCACGATGACCGCAGCGCCGCTCCTGAAGGTGAGCTCCCCCACAGCGTCCTTCACGGGGACGTCCACGAGACGTCCTGTCAGACGCACATTGACCTGTGTGACCTCCTCCTCCTCAGCACTCGGCCCTGACTCCAGCTCAGAGAGAGTACCTGTACACGGTCTCCGCCTCCTACAGCCCCGCACACGTGCGCGGCCTCATCGCCCAACACTACGTGAACGTCCTGCACAGGTGCAAACGAGCAGGTGAGGACTTTAAAAGACGTTTGGCCTCATATTTGATCAGTCAAACATCTTCTTCTTCTTCTCTGGACGCCGGTTCCAGGTTTGAACACCGAAAGCCACGACCGGGCTCTGACCTCACCCGACAACGACGGAGAGACACGTCTGAAAAAACCATCAGACATTTCCTCCAGGGCAAAGCACAAGACGAGTACGAGTGCACGGCATCCTGGGAAATCCTTTCTTCCAAAAATCCCCCAAAAGAGAGGAGCACACTGTGAGTTCAGTATCGCCAATACTTCACCCAGTAATCAGCGAAGTATTTAGAGAATCAAACACACAGATGAGGAAGAGGTCAAGAAACGAGCAGGAGGTTTTTCTTCTGTCGTTGTTTTAATCCCTAAATCAAAGTTTATGTTTTAATGTGTCAGGACCAGGCTGCAGCAGGAGGAAGAGGAGGAAGAGGATTCTGTGAGGGAATGTTTGAGACGATGCACCAGTGTCAGCAGCAAGGACATGTATTCATGTGTATATATATATATATATATATATAGTTTGGAATGTGAGATGCTGAGGTCAGGATGCCTCTGGTGCCCTCCAGTGTCGCCAGAGAAAACTACGTCCTGGAAATAATGAACAGGATTTAATTTCACTTTCAGGATAAAATACAGCAGAAATTAGTTGATTTCTCTGAGCTGCAGCTGTTTCTCTTTCCTGTAAATCACGAGACAGCAGATGAGGAAATGAGGAAACCTTCATAGAAATATTACGATCAACCCTGACACTTTTGTATGTTTTTCTTATTCTGATTATTTTTCTGTACTTTTGATTATTTACTCCACGATCATGCTGCTGGGAATAAAACAAGTTGGGAACCTGAGCCCTGAATGATTCCAAGTTAGAGAGTGAAAGTCATTCTTTGTCCTCCCAGCTTTCTACCCCAAACCTCCTCCGCCCTCCGCTCAGCACTGGTGAAGACAAAACGGCCACAGAGTGAAATTAGATCTTTATTGTGGGGAATCAGACTGAATGACCGACTACATGACGCTAAAGTCCTGTTTGTTACATGATCAGAACAGCAGGGTGGAAGAAAAAAAGAAACGATCAAAGACAGAAAATGGCACCAAATGATTCTTGCGTAAACAAACACGTGACGTTATTGCATTCTCTACAGTGACCAGAGGACAGCTTGGAGTCAAGCAGATGCTGATGACATATAAACAATATAATACACGCGTCTTTCAGAGTAAAGTTTGGATTAAGATCGTGGTGACTGCGAGGTGTGTGTGTGTGGGGGGGTGGGGTGTCAGGGGGCGGAGGTGTGCGGTGGCCGCTGCCCCGTCTCCCCCCCCGTTAGAAAAAGGAATGAAATGCAAAACTGAGCCACGTTAACCCAAATCTCCTCCTCGGGACGCCTTTAAGATTTCTTGTACTCGATCCTCTCCACCTTCACGTCGTCGCCGATCAGCTGATAAACGTACGTCACCACAGTGGACGCCTGGATGTCCATTAATACGAAGGAGGGGATGATGTTGCTGGAAGGAAAGAACACAGATGACAAGACGTCCATCTAATTCCGACAGCTAGCGATTCCGCGTTCCTTCTCCTACCTCTCCAGGGCGCTGTACGCTCCTGTGGCAGAACCCGGGTTGATGTAGAACTTGTTCTCGTTCTCAAAGGCCTCAAACTTGTGCGTGTGGCCGGAGATGAGGATGTCGACGTCCAGCTGTCTCTGCAGCAGCGCCAAGCTCGCCATGTCGCCCCAGGGAATCACCTGGTGCCCGTGGATCAGGCCGATCTTAAACTGGCCCACTGTCACCACCTTCTGCTCCGGGTAGTTCAGGTTCTGAGAGCAAGTGCAGCAAAGACGTCTGTTCAGTTCTTGACCTAAATAATTCTTTATTTAAACATTAGTCTGAATTTCCTGAACTCACACGCTGTTGTTCAGTTTCAGTGTGACATCACAAGTGTGGTTAGGTTGCGTCACAGAGCTTTGTCAACATGTTTAAAAAAAACAAACTTGGAAGCATGTTTCCCACGTACTCCTCTTTAGCACAGCATTGATAGCAAGCATCAGCACGATAGCTGTGTGTTGTGAAACTGGGATTGTTGTCATGACGACTGAGCCAACGCCACCGCCGCTTGACGTTTAACTCAGCGCATAGAGACGATTTCTGCGTAACATCAACTCACCTCATCGAAGTCCCCTCGTACTATGTGGACGTCCCCAGCGAGCGTCTTCAGGTAGTCATAGCTCTCCTTGGTGCAGAGGTTCCCCGTGCACAGAATGTGTTGGATCTTCCCCGGGACCAGCAGCTTCTTGAACTTGGCTGGCAGCGTGTTGCACCGGTGGGGGATGTGCAGGTCACCTAACACTAGGACCAACTGACCACAACACACACACACACACACACACACACACAGGTGAGTTAAAAAACAATGTGACGCTGCAGAGTTCACACTGAATGTTGTGGCATCTAAAAGATTTAGTGGGCTGAGGATCGATCCCTGCAGGATGCCGCTGGTCATTTTAATGTAAACAAACTCCACTGGAATCATTGATCTCGTCTGTTAGTTCTTATGAATAGTTCGTCTTCCATCTCCTCTATCACCAAACATTAGTTTACTTCACCCAAACAGCAACATACAACAACTGGAGAACAAGCAAGGTCTGTGAGACAGAAGCCTCATTGATCGTCTGAATTCAAACTGGGTGGGAAATACTACATCTGGTTTATTCCACACACACTGGAAGAATATGGACTCAGTCATTCTGATTTCAGACTCACAATGACAGACACATGACACAATGACGATTAGAGTCAAACACCAGCTGAGTTAAATTAAACCCTTAAATAAGAGCAGAACTCAACTGAGTTAATCTGTTCTGGATAAAGTTTGATTGGATTTTACACCGTAGCTGAAGTCTGTATTTCTTTAGCTAAATGACTCATAAGTAAGATTTCCTGCAGGGTGACAGCCGAGTGGTGGCGCAGGGAGACGCAGAATCAGCGGACCTCCACGGCCCCTCTCCTGTGTTAGTGTGGCAGGCAGAGGAGCGAGCAGAAACCAAGGATTCCAACACAGAGCGAGGGCACTTACCCGGTGACCAGCCTGGTTGATTGGAGACAGGGGGGAGTGGGTGAGATAGAGAGGAAGGCGAGATGTGCGTGGAGAGAATGACACGACGAGGCATGACCAAAGATTGAGGTGTTGGGGGAAAAAAAAAAAACAAACAAACAAGAGAAGAGAGAGAGAGAGAGAGAGAGAGATTGGGAGAAGAGGGGAAAACTGAAATTAGAAATTAAAAAGGTGAATGGATTAAGTAGACAGATATTAATCATTCAAAATCAAATAAGAAAATTAAACAACAATGTGGTTGAATCATCAGTTAATGGCGGCTGGTTAGTGATGATGAAGCGTCGCCTCAATGACGGTGATGATTTGATTGTGAGCAGATGATAAATCACATTGTCAGGGCGACCACGGTACATGACATGGCGTGGAAAGGCTGGTATCACGTGTTCAGTCCTGCGTGTATGGTGGGGGATTATTACTCAATCGGTAACTTTGGAAAAAAACTATTCATTTATTTGTATTCAAAGTGAACATGGTGAAGGTCTGTGTGTTAATGAGACAAATGAAGGAAGCTGAGTGATGAGTGTGGGAAGTTTTAGCCTCACAGCTAAACTTTAAATGGAGGAAGTCGGTGTCACATTAATCTGATTCCTCCAACCTGATCAAAAACAACATGAGGAAAAAGAAAACAGAGTGAGTGAGTGAATGAATGAATGAAACACTGAATGGCCGTCGGGTGGTTGTGATGATATTTAATGTGAATCTAAAGTCGTGTTGACATGGTTGAACCTGTAGTTCTGGTTTAACATCAGCGCTGCTGCTGCTGCTGCTGCTGCAGGGAGGAAGCCTCAGTGCATTGGTTAGCCTGTTAGCCTGCTAGCTCTGCCAGCTAACCGGTTAGCAAACAGGAGAAGTGACACAAATGTCTCGAAATCAGCGGAACAGGAGACAACGGCGGGTCGCGGGTCACTGAGACGGGCCGGGGACACAATGCGAGGGGGAAAAGTGAGCTGCAGCCCGTTTCTGTCAGTGTTTGGGACTAAACTGTTCATGTGTCATGTGACCGCGGATCCGCCTCAGCTCTGACGCTTCCCCGTGAAACGACATCTGGATCGGAACCACTCGGCGCACTCCACAGGAAGTGGCCGAAACGCCTGGAGGACACGGGTGCGAACGCGCCGGAGGAACGAAGTCGAGGCCTTTTCGCCATTTCATACTCACCATCTTCCGATCCGCTGCGAGACGAGTCGACCTGAGGAAGCGTCCGCGCACGTCACGACGTCAGCCAATCACAGGAGAGCAGGCGATAGCGCGAGTCAAGCTGGCTTTGATATTTCCTGTGATCCTTTCAAGTAAAAGCACAGGCATCTAACGGGAGCCGGAGTTCGAAGCTCTGTAGTCTCCTGGAGCAGTTGCCGTGCAAAGGTCAAATGAGGGAGCGCAGACAGAAACGAAACTCCGCAAAGGTGACGCAAAACTGACTCAGAGTAAACACATGGAGAGGGAATAGTGGCAGAGAAGGGATGCAGAAGGATGCAAAACAGTCGCAGGATGAACACAAATAGAATAGTCTTTATTGTCTGCCACGGAGCCACCGCACACCACAGAAAATAGTTGAAAACGATGAAAACAGGGACAACACAAGGGAGAACTAGTAAGACAAATATTAAGTCAAATAATGTCCACACGCATACACATATATCTACACATATACCCATAAATATACATACACACACCTATATACAAACTTATACACACAGGTAGCTTGAATAAGGTTGTAAATATGGGTGGCTGTGTTAAGCTCCCAAGTACAGAGTACTTCAAATGTTGCAAAACGCATAGTTACCCGTCCATTTATATTGTGTTCTGTCCTCCCCAGTCCAGTCTCCTGTCAGCTTTTCTCAACCCCCATCAGCGCGTGGGAGCTTTTACTTTGAAACGGGCCGTTGAACCGGAAGTGTGTGTTGGTCTCTCGGCGTTGCCCCTGAGCTCCGAGTCAAAGCGCAGAGAAGCATCAGAACATTCGAGAGGTGAGAGGAGACTAAATCATCCGCCGGGTTTCCACCGCCTCGTCCGGACGTAGGTCCCCCTACGCGTGTCCGTGTTTTGCCCCGGGAGAGAGTCGCTAGCTCATCGGGCTCCGGCTAACGATTGAATTCGTCACGTTGTGTCCGACACAGCGCGTCGACAGAGCTCGGCTAATAGCTGACGTTGCGTTAGCATCTGGGCTCTGGCTATTTCCAGGAGTTGGAACTCGTTACGACACACGGTGACACGCAGCCAGCCGTCACGGGGGAACGTGAGCGCGTAGCAAAGTGGTGTCGCTCTGTTTCACGACCCTGTCCAGGAGGTTTGTCGTGTGTTATCTGTATTTGTGGGGGTTAATAATTGGGAACACGTGTGAGCTTAGCATCTTAGCTCCCCGTCGAGGTAACGGGACGCGGTGACGGTTGCGTGGTGTCGGTGTCGTGACAGCCGCGGAGGATGAAGAATGTCCGATGGTGCTAACGTTAGCTTCCGCTGTAACGTGAGTGTCTTCTCCCTCCCCCCACCCCGAAGGTCCCCCCGAAACCCCGCGAGGACGATCCAGAAGCCCTGCCTTCCGTCTCCGAGCCTGGCACCTGCACCGGTTGGACGCTCTCGGGTGTGGGACTGCGTGTCTTCGGGAGCCGCTAAACCGCCAAGGAACTCTGCTGCAACCCACACGACAGCCGCCGCAGCCATCCAGCTCCGTTCACTGCGTCTCTTGGACGATCAGCGTTGTGTTTATGTCTTTGTTTTGCGAACACGGTGAGTACCCGGGGCTCCGTCTATCGCCAGTGTTCTCAAAGGTGCCGGGATAAATGTGGTGCGGGGCTGCCCCTGCTGCGTGCGTGTGTTGTTATTGCAGTATGACATGTTTTCTGTGCCACTGTATCAAAATGGCGTCTCCCATTCCCGTCACTCGTGTGCAGTGGCTGGATGACGCACTCTGCACCAAGCATCCAGCTAAGCTAACTAGCCTCCACCACCACCACCTCCCCTGAAATAGCCTCGACCCGTGGCCTTCCCCTTCACCTCCGCCCGGGGCTCCCGGTGCCACCGAGGTGCCCGGTGCATGTGGAGCCGCCCTGACATCCTCCGGTCCGGGGATCCGCCGTCAGTGGAGGGGATGGAGGTGGTGGGGGGTGTTTGGCAGCCGCTGGGCCTCCTGTTTGTGACCTATTAACAAGAGCAGGCCTTATGTGACTAAAGCCAGAGGCCCGCATGTAAGACAAAAGGCTTTTTTCTGTATTTACATGATCACAAAAGCTCTGCAGTGCGTCCAGTGCAGTGGCCCGGTTTTATTTTTCCTCTTTGGTCTAATCTGCTGAGCTGGCTTCCTCACTGCCGGATCACATCGATATTTGCTGGATTTGCGGTATGTTGGCAGAGCGGAGGCTGGAAACTGCTCCCATACATGTTGGGAATCAGTCCAGTTAAGCTCGCACTGGTTTAAAGTTGAGACATGGAACGAGGAGCTTTTTTTTTATTGAATACTATTCCAACAGTTAATGATCATCTTAAATTAGGATTAGCTGCAATGAAATGGGCCATGATGATCAAACTAAACCATGAAAAAATGGAAGTATTTGTTATTGATGCGGAGTATTGGTAAATATAATTAGAATATTCAAGTATTATTGCACATGAAAGCGACCTGTTCCAGTTCAATTGCTCAAGAGCTCAGTCAGGTGTCAGCAGTAGACTCTTCCATTAAGTGCACACAAGGAAAATTCAACCCTTGTTTCCAGCGGCGTTCAACCTTGGTGAACTTTGACCTGTGATAGTTGCCTCGTGTGTGTGTGTGCGTGACGGTTTCCCAACGCAGCAAAATACCGCAACTCGTCAATTGTCACTGTTGGGGCCAGGGACGTCCACACAGTCAGCTGATGTGCTGGACGTGGTGTAAATAGTTAAAAAGGAGCTTCCCTCTGCTTTTAGATCTGTCTGTTGTCAGGTGCTTTGTTACGATTATTGTGAGCTCATTTTTAAACATTAGAAATAGGTGAAATATTGACTTTTGTTTGACTCCTTTAGAAACTTCCTGATCAGATTTTAAAATACCTTTACAGATGACTTATGTTTGTATAATCTGTATTAGAGTGTTCTATAACTCCCACGGAGATGCTTCTAGATTTTCCTGATTAAATATTGATCGTCTTCTGTCCCTCTCTCCTCTTTCAGAGCTGTTGCGCAGCCGTTGGAACCTGTGTGGTGGAAATCTAGCCTTCAAGCAAGGAGCTTGCGGCCACAGCGGCACAGCATTTTTCATGTCAGAGACCGAGCACGCTTGCAGTCGTTTATGTCATCCCCTCTTTTCCAGACAGAAGATCCCGAAAAATCCCCAACCAAGATCCTTTTATCTTACTGATAGTGCTAACATCCAGCCAAAATGTCTGTCAACGTCAACCGCAGCGTGTCAGACCAGTTCTACCGCTACAAGATGCCCCGTCTGATTGCCAAGGTAACCCCCCCCCATCGCAGATATTCTATGCATTGATTCTGATTACAAAGTTTAAATTTAACTTAACATCAAACCTTGTTATGTGTTTTCGATCCAGGTTGAAGGCAAAGGGAATGGAATTAAGACAGTGATTGTCAACATGGTTGATGTTGCAAAGGCACTGAACAGGCCTCCAACATGTGAGTAACACGTGTGTGGTTTCTTCTCTTCTGTCTCTAAAAATCAGTCTTTGCTTCACTGTGACCTCTGATGTCGTCTCTGCTCTCCCCCGCAGACCCGACCAAGTTTTTTGGTTGTGAACTCGGCGCTCAGACCCAGTTTGATTCCAAAAACGACCGTTACATCGTCAACGGATCCCACGAGGCGAACAAGTTGCAGGACATGCTTGATGGGTTCATCAGAAAATTTGTGCTGTGCACCGAGTGTGACAACCCTGAAACTGATCTGGTACGTATCTGGACGCCACACTCGGTCGTTTAAAAGGCTTAAAATGAAAGCAGGGACGTCCTGGTTTGTTTTGGTTTTGACTGCGTGTGTTTCTCTCGCAGCATGTCAATCCCAAGAAACAAACCATTGGCACTTCCTGTAAGGCCTGTGGAAACCGCGGCATGCTCGACACCAGACACAAACTCTGCACGTTCATCCTCAAAAACCCACCAGGTGAGAAGGAGTATGTGCTTGTCATGAAACTTTGGCACCCTAACTCTTACAAACAATCGCATTATTTTTTGCTTCTCTGACGACAGAGAGCACCGACAGTGGATCCGCATCTGCAAAGAAAGAGAAGGAGAAGAAGAACCGCAAGAAGGACAAGGAGAATGGCTCCGGCAGCGGAGAGGCTGGGAACCAAGAGAACTTTAACGCTCCTGAGGCTGTGGTGGGTTTCTGTCTGAGCTATTTGACCCATAAGAACTTGTGTTAAGGTCCCAGCACACACTCTCATCAGTTTAGGGAAAGTCGCTGGCCACAGTTCACTGACCTAGTTGAGACGCTTATCTTTGTTTAAATACTCAGTTTGTACACAAACAGAATTTATTATCAGCGTCGCCCAGTCTGCGGCCACTCGTTATCAGACGGTCACTTCATGAAATCCCTCACATGCTGGCCGACTGTTGGTCTCTATTGCTGTCATTATTTATCTGTTAAAACTGAATTTGTTCTGCGGGTGTTAACTGAGAAATTATGTTAAACACGTTGATGCCGGCATCTGTTCGCTCAGAATCTGTTGGTGAGCAAAGAAACATTTGAGGGAAGTTCTGCCAGTTCCATTTTGTTTTTCTAATCACACACCTGGTTCACAAGCGCTTTTCTTCACCTTAAGAAATAACAAATACATGCATCTATGTAAGTTTGTAGAATGATCACATACTGGAATCTGATCTGGCGATGGACAGATCTCGGTCAGATCAGATCGTTGTGTTTAGATCCCTCTGTGGAAAACTTAAAACTTGTGTGTGTAATCCTCCAGGATGGAGACGACGACGACGAGGACTGGGCCGAGGAGACTACAGAGGAGGCGCAGCGGCGGCGAATGGAGGAGATCAGCGACCACGCCAAGAACCTGACGCTCAGCGAGGACCTGGAGAAACCCCTGGAGGAGAGAGTCAACCTGTTCTACAACTTTGTCAAAGTACGAGTTTCAGAATTCTACTTATTCACCAGCAGCATCTGAATCCTGACGAAACAAAACTTTGTATGAACTTTTTTCATTTTGGATCGTTGTGTGAACAAAAGCCAGTAAATGTTGTCTCGTGTCCTTCAGCAAAAGAAGGAGAGTGGAACCATCGACGGGGCTGATAAGGATATCTTGGCGGAGGCAGAGCGCCTGGATGTGAAGGCCATGGGCCCCCTCATCCTCAGCGAGCTGCTCTTCAACGAGAACATTCGCGACCAGATCAAGAAGTACAAACGCCACTTCCTGCGGGTAAGTTGATCTTCGCGCCTCTGAACACTTGTCTGGGTCAGGCGTAACATCACAGTTTTAACCTCACGAGGAGAGTGCTCCTCTGACTGTCTTCTGCCCTGTGATTCCTCTGCAGTTCTGCCACAACAACAAGAAGGCCCAGAAGTATCTGTTGGGAGGCTTCGAGTGTGTCGTGAAGCTGCATCAGGTCCAGCTGCTGTCGCGAGTTCCCATCATCCTCAAAGACCTGTACGACGCCGACCTGCTGGAGGAGGACGTCATATTCACCTGGGCAGAGAAGGTGAGTGTAGATAAGTTACAGCCGCACTTAAAAAACATGAACGTTACTCAAAGCAGTGACCAGGTAGTGACCACGTTTGGGCGCTGAGAACATGAACTGATTCAAGCGTAAAAAAGCAGCAGTATTTATCCGGTTAAATATTTAACTTCATTCGGCATTACATCACATACATTACATCTATGTTTTTTTCTTCCCCAGGTCTCTAAGAAATACGTCTCTAAGGAACTTGCCAAAGAGATCCACGCCAAGGCTGCTCCGTTCGTCAAATGGCTGAAGGAGGCCGAGGAGGAGAGTGAGGGCAGTGAAGAGGAGGAGGTGGAAGATGACGAGAACGTGGAGGTAACAGACGTGCTGTTTAGATTTGCATCTCTCTCTCTCTCGATGTTGTATGGCTTGTTTTCCTGCAGCAGCTGAGCACTTTGTGTTCCGTGTCCTCAGGTTGTGTACTCGTCCTCGGCCCGTGAGCTCAAAGTGGAGACAGTGAAAACAGGCACGCCTGAAAAGGAAGAGGACGACCTCGACATCGATGCAATCTGAGACTCCGGCGACGCTGATGCTTCTGTTGTGTTGTGGCTTTGACTCACGATGCCCTGCACGACCTAAATGGCTGGCCTCTTCCCCCCCCCCCTTTACTTACCTGCCCCCCCCCCATCCCCTTCCCCTCCCACCTCTGCTTTGTGGCATGGCTTAACATAGCGCTTTACTTGCTGCACATTAACGCTAAACTAATTTGGAGATCTGTTGTGAAATGAAGTCGATTTGGGGATTTTAATCAGGAGGTCTGGGATCATTTTGACTGCACATTTTGTTGTTGTGTTTTTTTTTTTTTTTTTTTTTTTGGGGTCCCTCTATTTTTCCAGTCAATAAAGAATGAATGTTTTGCTATCAGCACACTCTGGATTACTTTGGATTGTGTAATGTTTCGTTCACGCAGGTGATTTTCACTGAAATTCCACGTTAAATTCTACAGATCCACAAAAACAACATGGATGGACAGAATACCGCTGACCCTAGATTCTGGTGTGCGTTTGCTTCTTCTATCATTAAATTGAATATATTTGGAGTTTTTGAGTGTTTGTCAGATGTGAGATGTAGCATGAAGTGATGGGTTCTGGGACACATCCAGATTCTCTTAGCAGAGCAACACCTGCTGTCGGTAAGAAACTGGAGACAGTCTGTTAAAGAGAAGGAGAAATGAAAGAGAAACATCTTAAAAAATGATCATATTTACCTCAGACAAAATATCCAGTTATAGAAAGAGGAAGTGGTGTGATAACCTCAAGAAATTGTCTTTATACAAATTAAAAAAAAATGAATTTCCTGAAGTGGAGACAGAATAAATGTCAGTAAAGTGTGAAGATGCATTCAAAGACCTTGACCCGGAGCACAGATTCCAGAGTGGATGGCTGCGACCACAGACTGTTTGGTTCTGACCCGGTGTCAGTTCCGATCCAGAGACTCAGCTGCCCCGCTCACTTCCTGCCGCTGCCTTCAGTTCCAGTGGGAAATAACCATACTCACGTTTCTGGGCGGCACATCCCAGAATCTGCCTCTGAATTCCCTGAATTCTCACAGTAATCTTTATTGAAAATTATAAAATATAAAACACTATCACATTAAAAAAGCAATAGTATATAATGAAAGAAGTAGTGTTGCGTCAGTGTACAAATGGGGATTTCGTAATTGAATAAAAATGAAATGTAATGATTTACATGATAATACAACTTAGTGACGATCCTATTCCTCACTTTGTTAACACTGCATTTCACAACCGCTGAATTTTACTATGACTTTACTGATTATTTAAGAAAGCACTTCAGTCCTAACCCTACATTATGCTTGATACACATCATAGTATAATTCACTAATAGTGGATATTACAGCTGAGCTTTGTTTGACTAATCTGGGAACATCTTTAATGAATCATTGTCACGACCCTACTTGTCTTTTTGTTCCACACTTTACTCCAACATTCTCCAATGCTTTGTTTGACCGCTGACCTCGAGTCGATTGGAACTCGTAAGATATTGTAATACGTTTAATCGACTACTCGAGGGAAACCGTTTTAAAAAACAACTGCTGTTGGTTGGACGGCTCGCGAGGAGCTGACATATCCGAGCTTGGGAGCGGCCCCTGAACGCAGCCTAATCCAGCCCCGCCGCGGAGCCGCCATTTTGGTTCCACCTAACTCAGACAGCTTCACTTCGGGCCACCGGAGATGGAAGAAACCGAACCGACGGCGAGTACCTCAGCCGCCGACACCGCCTGAACCCCGGTAGGAAACATCCAGCGCGGAGCCTCGACGCCATGGCTTCTTTTTAAACTGGTATTTTTGAGGAAGGGGAAAAAGCCCGGAGCCATTTTCGGTTGGACAGCGCCTGAGCGTTAGTTTAGTTGAGGGACTCGAACCCACTGGACAGACGGACGCTGCCTCGGGTCGAACTCACTTTCGTGCTCGGTGTGGACCGACACAAGCCTCGTTTCCTGTCGGTTCATGTGCTCCAACACGTCCGCTGCTTCTCTGAAAACCGATCCATGCGGAGGCAGCTCGATCCGCGGAGCGAAGCACAGAATCGGGGTTAGTTTCGAGTGTGTGTCGGTGGATTTCTGGACCTAAGAACCGGGACCGGAGGCGAAGATGTCAAACAAAACTCCATTACCCACAGTGAACGAGAAGGTGACGGAGACGGTAAGAACCCAAGTCCGCTGCCACTTTAGTCCGCTCCGGACGCAGCGGCTCCACTTTATTCTCTCGCGTTTCCTGTGATTTGTTGCGTCTGTTCACACTGTTTCTCCTCGGCTCCGCCATCGCTCCCAGCTTCCCTTTATTCTGGGTTTTATCAGAGAAGTTCTGGGTAAAAGCAGCTGATCGGAACCGGAAGTCTGGACCTTTAGGCCCAAACACAAAGTGAACTACAACACTTTGCTTCATCTGGCAGGCAACAGTGCTCCCCGTCCCCGGGCCTCATTGGCTCGCCCAGCTGTCACTCAAGGGGTTCCACCGCTCAGCTTCCAAATATGGGCTCATTAGTCCCGCCCCCTCGTGACCAATAGAATCTTCAGTGTGAAAAAAAACTCTCAATGGAAGTGAATAGAGCTTCCGGTGTGGATTTTCAAAATTAAACTGAGTGGACGCACACAAACATTTCATCGTTTTAATGTCTAAAATTAGAAGCGTCGCATCGTGGGAGTCACAGCTCCTTTTACTAAAACCTTTAAACCAGTAAAGTACATATTGTTGTTCATGGAAATAATGATGTGCATCGACACTTAATCAGATGTTCTGCTGTTTGACATCTGTTTTTAAACAGATGTTCGTGTACACCTGGAATGTGACCGTCCACTTCTCTTATTATTAAAATCGAATGAACAGTCCTTCTCAATATAACTACAGATAAATATAAGTTCAGTCACATTATCATGTGACGTCCAGAGCTGGAAGTGACAACTTCAATAATACAGTTCTCCCCTCCACACCTTTATTGTTATCTCAGTATAAATATATAATTATACATCTGTCCAGCTGCTTGGATATAAACCCTTTTTTTGTTGTGCATCCCAAATGATTAATAAGTCAAATGAGAAAACAATTGGTAGATGACTGAGATGATTTTAATGATTAAATGATATTTTGATAGTAGTTATTTTGTCCGTTGTTTCAATACTTAACTTTCAAACCTTCAGTTCAGATCGAGCTGCTAAAGTGACCTTAAGGGTTGTAACAGTACTGCAGTTAAGACTTTCTAAACCCTCGTGCCTCTGTTGAATTCACGTTACTTTAAAAGTCGTTTTCTCACCCCTTCCCTACCCCACCATATAATCTCCCCTTTTCTCCTCACATCCTGCTGAACTGCAGCCACATAATGTGCACATGTGATTTCATCAAAGTCTCATGATTCGTCATGGCAGCAGCAGAGAGTCAGCTGGAGAAGAGACAATGCACAAGTGGAGCGCTGAGGCCGGCGAGATATGGTGAAACTTTATTGATCTGTGCTGTGGAAAATGAGACGTTCAACCAGCTGCAAATGTGAAAAAAAAAAAATCAGTTGTACTGTGAAACAAAGAGTTAAAACTGAGAAGACAGAGCAGTCGGTGAATTAAGAGCATGAACGATAGGGTGATGAATTCATTGGCTTTCTTTTGATAAGCAAAGATATTAAATAATTGTGTTTTGGTGAGAGGTTGTTTGTCACATCATAATACAGGTTCTTTGTGTTCTTGGACTTTGTGGGTCAAACTAAGACTCATTAGATAACCTTGCCTGGTGCTTCAGGATGTTGTGGTATTCTTAACCGTTCTCAACCTTTTCCTTTATCAATGAATCTGCAGATTTGCATGAGTTAATTGATTTCTGAGCGAACCTCAGTGTCTCACTTTTCGCCCTCAAGTCCAGTTGCAAAGTAACCCTCCACAATGGGCACAGAGGAGCCTTTATGCCTCCAACACTCGAGGAAGCAGCTGACTAGAAGCCTTTATTTTGAAAGGACAGACTGTGGTGTCCGGTTTGGGTGCATCCGCCTTTAATCAGACTTGACTGGGATCAGTGCACCCCCTCCTCCCGTCTCCCTCTCTGTCTGTCTGTGGTTCCCGGTGCTCTTGAGTTGGGGAAATCTGGTGTTGTGGGAATCTCTATGGGCATCATCAGCGGGGCAGAATCTTTTTCCTGCTGAAACATGACGGGCGCCCAGGCAGCCAGGAGACACCGCAGCTTTGTGAGTAGGAAAGGATCAAATTCAGTCTCTCTTTTTCTGTCAGAAAGTTTTCATGTGGAAACTGGAAACATATTTGTTTATGTGTGTTGCTCTGTCCTTTCTGTGGGAAAACAAACCTGCGTCCCGATCTTCACAAGGCTTTTTCTGTTGTTTGTCTTTGCTATTCAACGGTGACCTTATCCCAGCTGATGGTGTTTTTCCCTCCTCTGCCATCACTGAGGAAGTCTCAGAGTGTGTCTCTGCTGCTCATACGAGGGTGTAGATAACCTTTTGCGATTTTTGTGGTTATTTTTACGTCCCCCTGTGTCTTTCAAATATCATTATGGACGTTTTTAGTGTCTGCAGCGGTAATTAAGCTGACTATGACCTTGTCTTACCTTGGTACCTGATAGTACTGTTATCTGCTGTGATACCCCCATTACTCTCAGGGAGATGTTGGTTGTGGTGTTTAAACAGCGTCTTGAAGATTTAATGACGTGACAGTAGAATGCTCTGTGGACTGAGAACATTCAGTAGATTTGTCATCACATGGTTTCATATACAGTTAGGGGCGCTCACAGCTGAATGTTCACACTTTTATTGTGAATGTTCCCTCTTCATCGCTGTCCCTTTCACTGTGGTCGGGGTGAATGGGGTCAGTTTGGGTGGGGACGGGAGGGGTAGACCCGGGCGGAGCAGAGGGCACCGCCACTGTTAATGAGAAAGCAGCAGTCGATCTAGCTGATGGTTTATTTAGTTGTTGGGACGAGGGGGTGCCTTTGATCACAGTATCCCCCCAAAAAATCAATCCCTCAATCAGTGGCGTCATCAGAGCTGTGCAACAGCACCACAATGAAGACGCGGCCCAGAATGCATCAGGTTGTATGTGCGTTTACAGTCTTTGTGAAATATCCTGAGGAGTTCAGTTTCAGGCACATAAACCGATTCTGTCACTTCTGACGTTGGCTGAGTTCAAATCCCACTCAGACTCAGGGAGGTTGACAAAGCTGGTTGATAAACAGGATTTTCCAGTGTGAGTAGCAGTGTTGGGCCACCTCTGCTAGTATTTGTAATACTCACTGACGTCACGTCGGGCTGCACCTAACCCACCTTTACTCGCTATTCAGCTTCCCTTCATTTTCTAATGACTGAAAAAAGCTGAAGATTCCAAAGCCTAAACTGATTTCTGGACATTTGTTTGTCTAGACTGGGATTCCAGAAATGATCATAAAAACAGTGCTGATGTCCTTCAGGGAAAAGGAAGCAGAGATTGTTTCTCACCACAAATGACAGATATTTAATGAGTGCTCATGGTGTTTAAAGTGTCGTCTGCTAATTACACAGATGATGAGACATAATAAATTAAGATGTGGGTTGTTTACGAGCTCTGTTAAATCATTTTGCCAGCGTGAATCAGAGCAGCAGCGTGTACACTGCAGCATCACAACCCTGTTTAACTTGTATTTGTTCCTGTGTGTTCTGCTGCGCTCATAAAACCACAGGATTAAACACAGCGACTGTCACGTAAGCTTCTGTTCAGTTATCTTTATAAAGCAGGTTCATATACATTTATGAAGAAGAGAAACAGAAAACAACTGGTGACAAAAATGGGAAGTTTTGCTCAGTTTGTGTCGAGCTTCTATGGCAGTATGTTGTTGCTTTAAACCGGACGAGACAAAGAGGATGACATGAGGCAACAGAATGGCACTCAGTGGAGCACATACCTCCACCAAGGCCCAACTGTCTCCTGAAATTCATTCAACTTAAAATGCACAGTCGTGGAAATCAGTGCCTGAATCGTTTAATGGTGAAAACGTAACATAAATTAAAATTAAACAAAAGGTTTTGTATAAATCTGTTCTTCTGTCAAAGCTGAACTTCCATGGAGAATATAAGAAGTTTTGACACAAGCATAAAAACGTCACATTTCTTCAGTTTAGTCGACAGTTGCTTGAACGTGATCCTCCTCAGTGTGTCCAAGTTCAGAACCAGCCCAGTTTAAACTCTGGATTCTGTTCAGGAAAATTCAGATCTGCTCCAAAGTCAACAGGGAAGTTCCTGAAGTGTTTCAGAGCGGAGACAATAAGTAACTCAACTAACAACGTGGGCACCATCGTTTTTTCAGACGTCACAGAGCAACCCGGGACCCTGGGATGATTTTCCTGTTTTCTGACATTTCATGGATGAAATGATGACTAAACTGTTCAGTGGGGATTCTCAGACTAACGCACTCCCCTGATATTGAGGCTGTGATGGCTGAAATCTTAAAACCTCCACCAAACGCTGCATCGCTCGTCGGTGGCAGGTGGAAGATAAACATCTATAGGACTATAAATATCACGAGAGGAGCAGCAGGTCACCATGAGTCACCCTCCGTGTGATACACGTGGATGTTTCCCAGCATGCACGAGTCCTCCAGTCTAAAACAATGTGTCTTTTTCCACAGCACACGTCTCACAGCAATGGGCGCCAGGAGGTCGGCACGCGCTCCAGCCGCACCGGCGTGCGGTCGCGCAGCTCGGAGGAGCCGCAGCAGCCCCACGTCGGCAACTACCGGCTGCTCAAAACCATCGGCAAGGGCAACTTCGCCAAGGTCAAACTGGCCCGACACATCCTCACCGGCAGAGAGGTGAGGGACGCTTTATGCGATGTCGCATTTTGAGCAACCTAAATTATGAGACACACATCCATTTACAAATTCTCAAAGTGAATCTCAGCTTTATTTATTCATAATGACGTCTGTGGTAATTCACACACTGAGCAGGAAGTGAGATCACAGGTCGTCACAGGAAGCATTTGACTCCTGCGTCAACAGAGAGCTGCCGGCTGTAAACACCAGGTCTGAACGGGGCAGTGACGCCGCCTCAGAGTCGTTACGTGGACGACACTGAAACTGCTGCAGTTTCAGTGTCAGAATCACAGCGATGGACCCGTGGTCAGATTTTAAAACAAAGCTCCGAGCAGCTCAGACCAGGGGCAGGAAATGAAACATCAATGCTTCTATTGTGGCGAACCAAAACGTGTCCGTGCAGTACATCCCATCACAAACTGCTCCCTAATGTCGCTGCTCATTCCGTGATCAGACGCTTCCTAATCTGATTCAGAAGTTTTCCATTTTTAGACCGCTGCATTCTTCAGACTTGTGTCACATTGAACAACCTTTTTAAAAGTAAGAATTGTTCAAAAGTGTTTGGGACTAGAATGAGTAAAATATTAAAACCAACACCCTCATGTTTTACCAGACCTTGTTGGCAGTTTTCAGCCGCCGTTTATAATTGATGAACAGAAAGAGTTGGCGTCTTCTGAACACACTCTTCCCCCCCCTCCTGATTCTGTCGTTAATTATTCCTCACTGCTTTGCCTCACTTTGTCGTGAGGAGGATGTCGAAACCTCTCTAAAGCGAAGGCAGCGTCTTCTCTTTGAAAACAATGTGTTTCCAGTTCTGCCTCGGCTCCTTCATGTCGGTTTCTGTTCCTGAGCGGCCTGATATCAGTTCCACCTTTTTCACTGCTCTGTCTATCCAGCTCCGTTTCACTGCTGTTTTTTTTTTTCCCCTCCACAGGTGGCAATTAAGATAATAGACAAGACGCAGCTGAACCCAAACAGCCTTCAGAAGGTAATTTACCCCCCTTGTCTCTCTTGGTTTATTCTCTCACGCTGTGGCAGAATTCATTTACTAATTCATGACGCACGACAGATTGAGTATTAATTGTGTAAATGGGAAGCAGGGCATGCTGGGATAGGAGAATGTGTTCTGCTTAGAGCTTCCTGCGGTGAATTCAGAGCTTTGCTCTTGCAGTGGAGGACGTGATTCAGCCCCGCTCAGTGTCCCACTTCAGTTTAGCATGAAGCCTTTGGACTGTAAATCTCAAGTTAGGAGATAGTGTCTGTGTTCGGCCCATTTAGAAAAAGAAAAGCAAGCGTGAGGGTTGTAGCCAATTTAAAAAGAAAAGGCGTTTCAAAGTTCAGCTTTGTCCCCAGGGAGGCTTTTCAGCTGGAAGTGGTAATTAATGTTGTTTCTGTGAACATCTGTTAGTCTTCCACAGAGACTGTCTTCCTCCTCTTCATCCACCTTTTCCAGCTCCTGCTGTTCGCTTGTCATGCAGCCGGGGAGTGACACTTTTATTTTCCTTGACAAATCAGGGAGCAGGTTTTATCTTTTAAAATGCAAATTTCTCAGGCTGCCAGAGAGTGAACGTTCCAGTTTCAGAGTTGAGAGTGAGCGGCCCATGATGCCTCCCTTTTAATGCGTACGCTCATTAGCAAGGGAGATGTGGTTGTTTTGATCTGTGCCACTGTGCGTTTTGGCTCCGTCTCTCGGCGTGGACGTCATTTCAGGGAAGTCAGGCCGATATCGACGTGGCTGCTGCAGCTCCGGCGGCTTTTTCTGCTCGTCAGACAGATAGGAGGGGACAGGGCAGAGCTCGGCGGCGGCGGCTGCGGCTGGTGGTGTGACGGTGATGGCGTTGGGTGTTGATGCTCAGCTGGCCCCCGCCGCCCGGCTCCTCTCTCCCTCGGCCCTCTCAGCGGTCGGCTAGTGGTTTTCCATCAGTTTTTCCAAAGCTCCATTGATTCTGGCCTTTGTATCTGAGGCCCGGGCCCTTTGGCATTGACTGTGACACTACGCTGACAAAAAACACTGAGTCATGACAGCGGCGTTCACGCAAACACAAAGCGTGAGGCTTTGGTCGGCACTGCTTGTTGTTTTTAGGTGAGAGCTTTGTTAAAGTCAAGGAAAAAAAACCAAGCGTCTCTATCCGTCATGTTGTTTTTCCTGCCGTTCCAAAGATTTCCTTTGTTGGTTATTTTGAGGAATTGGAGCAGCCTTGAAAAAAGAAACTACTGTACTTCTTAGTACTTTCTCTCGATCGACACATTAAATGTTCACGTTCCTGTCACGTGTTTCTATTTAAAGGCCGCCTTTCCGTTCTCCGTCTTTCTTTCCCGGCCGGTGAGACGGAGATTCAGAATTGAAGGAAATCCTGACATGGATTTGATTTGTGGCCTGGTTCTGAGGTCGCTGGTGCTAAACGAGTTCTTTGACTTCTTTTTAGGAACGTATTCATTTATTTTGATGAGAAAATCTATAGCACTGTGACGTCATCATGGTCCTAATGAAGCAGCCAATTAGCTTAGCTTAGCATAACATCTGGAAACAGAGGAAGTTTTAGGCTGAAGAAAGTTGCTGGTCCTGGATAACAACAAGATCACCACATTATGTTGTACAGATTAAACATATGAACATTTACAGTGACGTGCGGCAAACCTTCCTGACCTTTTAAAGTTCAGAAAACTATTTTCGGGATCAATAATTGTTCTTATCTGAGGACGACCTGACCCGACCTGAATAGGAGGAGGAGGAGGAGGGTGATAATGATAACCAATCTACAACAAAGTCACAGAAAATAGAAAATGTCTCCTTTAAAACTGCCCAGGCTATTTAAAGCCCTGGGGCGATGAGTGTGGACTGAACGTCGCCGAATCGTGATTTGTTGCGTTCGGGTTCAGGCGAGGATTGTTTTCCTTTTTGGATTTGTCCTCTGAGTCTGCTCTGTGGAAGCAGCCAACCTGCATCGGAGCCGGCACCGCTGTGTCCTGACCTGTTATGTAACGGGAGGAATTGGCGAGAGGCTGATAGCGGAGGATATCGTCTCTGAAGCCTAAATGTTTATTTTCAGCCTCTGTTCTTAATAGTTGGGAGGAGCTGAGTCGACGCTCACATCTGTCACCAGCTCCTGGTGATCCGGCACCTCCCGCTCTGTCCTCGTTCGGCCTGAGGACGGTCCTTGTTGTCGCGTGGGTCGAAGGTCAGAGAGGGAGTGTGACACCTGGACTTCTTGATTAAATGTAAACAGACAGCCGAACGGAGGTTTCTCTTCTCATTAAGTGGCCTTTGACGTCGTTTGTAGCACCAGTCATGGCAACACTGGACATTTAACAATAATAAAAAAAGTCTGCTTAGTGTTTAAGCGAAGCCCCAACTTTGATCTTTAATGGTGGCTCTCCCTGCAGGCGTCCTCACTGTTGTGGTTTTCAATGTGCTCAGTGCTTCCTCTTATTTACCCAGAATGTGTGAGCTGCCGAGGTCTAATGCATCCTGCCACACCTTCATGTCGAGACACACCGACCGTATCTGTGTGAACGTTTGCCAACATGCACATTTTATTTGAAAGAACCAACAGGGCAAAGGTCAGACAATGCTCCTCCTCTAGTTTTCATAAGATAGGGTTTTGATTTCTTTCCTTTGGCCTATTTTTACCTTTTCAAAATCTCGCTCAAGACCAGAAAAAAATTGGCTTCAACTACCAAATAAGAAGAGAAAAGATTGCTTCTTTTCTTGACACCTGCAGCGGCTAATCTTAAAACGTCTTTCTTTAAAGGGCCCAAACAGCTCACAGACCGAACCCCTCTGGTTGGACCGAACAATAACACAGAACTTGTGCTGAGGGTGAAACTGCAGCCTGGATGTTTTTCTCTGAACGGAAACAAACTCTGGGGTCAGTTACAGCTCAGAAAGAACGCACTGCTCTTCGCTGATGTTACGGGGCCGTAATCTGCTCGACTCGGAGCCTCTAACCTGGTGGGACGGAACCAACAACCATCAAGTAAATGAGCCCACAGGATTTTGTTTACAAGGCTCACATCACATGTAATTGAGGTCATGTTAACCTAAACAGGAAGTCGCAGCAGGGGAGAGTTCCCTGGGAGATGTGGACTCCCAGAAACCACAGGCGTGACCTCACCCCCACGCCGCGTGCCAGGTTATTGATCACAGGGCTGTGCATCGTGGCGCTGGCATGACTGCATCGCCGGCAGGGTTATGTCCACCACCTAATGGCTGTAATATGTAGTGAATCATCGCTCCCTCTGTTTCCCCACTAATTCTGTTTACTGCATCACATACCTGACAAAGTATTCCCATACTCTTGTTTGTGTTGGAGCGCTCGTATCTGCTATGTAGGGCAGAACACGCTGTGCCAGAAAGAGAAGGAGGCGGTCTCTGGGCCTCTGAAAGGAGACGTTCGAATGCTCGTCTCTGACCAAGAGAGGGACGTCCTGATCACATTTGGCCTGCAGCTCAGCTGTCATCTGTCCCAAGGTTGGACAGTTTGTCTGTGTCCTGTGTCCACACGGTAAACCAGCTCTGATTTATCCCACGAGCTCTGCGAACTCAGGAGGGTGGGGTTTCAGTTTAGCGATGGACGGAGCAGGAGACCTCAGACTCACTCCTCCTCGTTAGGAGCCAGACTCGTCCTGGCTCAGTTTGTTAACATGGCTTCCAACCCGGTCGCCTCCATCCCGAAGGCCTCGCTGACCTGAGTTCATAATTAACCCTTCGTTTGCCTCTGAAACAGGAAACAAATTAGGTTTGTTATCTCATTATCGACTGACAGCCGGCGTTCTTCTGAGAATTTGATTGTTTACGCTACGACTGTAGAACCATGTGACACACACAGAGGTAAAGCTGGTTTCTAGACATGCACACGTTAAGTGATTAATTCTATTCTCAAGTCAACAAATATTTTGGCCACAATCCGTCAACAGGTAACTTACATGAAACATCTGCTCTGCTGTGGACACTGTGGACACTGTCCAGAGAGCAGGAGGGACACTGTGAAACATGAGCGTCTGTCCTCTGCTGTGTGTTGCTCAGCGAGTGGCACGACTCTGAATGTGAAAACATCACCTGCTGTTTGTCACCATCTGCGTGAGAGGCCGACGTGTCCACAGGTTCCGTTCTGCCATCAAACTTGTCTTTGCTGTCACTGAGGCAGCGTTGTTTATTTCAAGAAATAAAATCACAGTACCAGTAAGATGTGTCTGAGAACTGGCCGCCCTGCTCGACGATTTGCTCGTCGTGCTGACGCCTCCCGCCTCATGAAGTATTGATGCCTTTTTATATTTTCATGGAAGGGAAGAGGGTGAGGTGTAGTTAACAGCGGATCAATAATAAATAGCACTCAGATCTTTTTATGCCTCGTACAGGAGAAGACTAAAAAGCATTTTTGGCCGTTACAAATCTGCCTGTCTGGTCGCTGTGAATGCTGACGGGGGGGCAGGGGGGGCAGAGCGTGTGGCGAATGAGTGGGTTATTATTAGCGTGAGGTGGGAAGATGTGACGCTGCATGTTGAACTGGATTCAGATCCTCTGGTGTGTGTGTGGGGGGGGGGGTTCTCCAAGCATCTCTCACGCTGGTTCGATCCGACGCCGTGCTCCGGGGACTCCGGTTGTCACGACGATGTGGCGGCGGATAATGTTGTGACATTGGCGAGCACAAGGGCCAGTGTTCTGTGAACACATGATGTGTTGAGAAGGGCTGCATTGTCTTTAAGACAAAAACTGAAACCTGCAGAGTGAAGTATAAAAGTATTTTCTGTGTTTTTTTTCTTCCTGTGTTTCAGCTCTTCAGAGAAGTTAGAATAATGAAGATCTTGAATCATCCGAATATAGGTGAGTGGATCAGGGAACGCAAACACAAGAGTTCAGTCTCTGTGTGACCTTTGACCTTTGTCACATGAAACACCGACACGCTGCCAGCCACCAGCTCATCTGTATATTTAAAGTGCCCCTGAAGCACGCTCGACATTTTCTGAAATGCATGTGACGCTGAATTAATAATACCCTGTCCTCCATTATTTATTACTTAATAAATAAATTGTAAGGAAATGTCCGAACAAGAACCTTAGATGAAGATAAAAGATTTAAATCCTCACAGTTGCGATGTTTGTTTGGATCCACACCAAATCTCACACAAACACACAGAAAGCAGTTTTTCATCGGTGTCAAAGAAACGTTAAAGGAGGAAAATCTCTTGGTGAATTTGAATCCAAACCAAGTCCATGAAGGAAGGAATAGTTTTATGCTGTGTGCCCATTAGACCCAGCACATACAGAGGGGTCACCGCAGGTCTGGATTGCTCCCTAATTACTTTTAATTTCCTCTGCCCTTGTGTTTTCTCCTGAAGAAATGTCATTATAATTACCAGGATGATGTGAAGCTCTTCCCAGCTCATACTCCCTCACACACTCCGTCTTTGTCTTCCTTCCCACCTTGTCTATATTTAGCTGCTAGCCCTGAGCCCATCATCACACAATCTTTTATATCTTCGAGCTGTACACGCTGCAGTAAAAAAACCCGTTTAGGACAGTACAGTAAATATTGAACGCTGCTCGGATGATCACGACACCGGTCCACGTGACTTCCCTTTTCTCCTTGGATTCTCTGGGTGTCTGTTCCGAAACACTTTTCTTTTAGTTCGTGTTCATGAATTTCTTACTGCCTCTCTCCCGTCTTCACACATAATTGAATTTCTAATTTCCCCTCTCTCGTCTTCTTCCTGTTTGTCCCTCTTACAGTCAAGCTGTTTGAAGTGATTGAGACGGAGAGGACGCTGTACCTGGTGATGGAATACGCCAGCGGAGGTGAGACGGAAACTAATCTCCATTTTTTATTTATTTTTTTTGTGGTGAAACTGGAAAACAAATGTGTTTTCTCTGATAGCGTAAACAAAGCTGTGTACACAGCTGCCAGGGTCCAGGTATAATTTGACAAATGTGTGCATTCATAATTTAGAGATGTCTTAAAGGAACAGTCTGAATACTTTTTATTAAAGGAAATCAACTTAACTGGTGGTGGAGTGGTTTGATGTTGATCCTGAGTCTGTGTGTGTACTGTGACCTTGAATAAGAAGTAGCAGAAACACGGTAATATGACGTCTGTGAGAGTTACTGCTTCTTATTTAATGCAGCGTCACACACCCCGGATCTCAACTGGCACATTTCAGCTTTGATTTCCTGGACATGCTCAATTCTGAGCCAAGTAGAGACGAAGGAGGAGCAAATCACGTTACCACTGAGATAGGAACGCTGATCACAGGCTAATCACATCAGATTCTAAAAGTTCAGTTTGTGGGGTTCAGTCGCAGATGGAACGCCAGGCTATCAGGTTCACAGTGCTGCAGCAGCATGCACCATGTGACCACTAAGACTCCAAGTATCTTTACTTGACTTCGCTGAGCGACCTTCTCCTCCTTCCTGGTTTTGATCCCTAATCTCGTCTCCGTGTTCTGCACACTGTGTTTTCCTGCGGCTCCGACTTGTAAAGTGTTATCGGGCACATTCTGTCTTTAGCAGTTGAGTCAGAGGCCGGTGATGAATTGTTGCTTTTCTGAAGCCGTGAAGTACGGAGACTCTCACTGTGCCGCCTCTGCAGGTCAGCCCCGGGAGAGTGGGAGGGCTTCGAGGATTCAGGGAAAGCGGGGGAGGTGCCTTTGATTTTTTTTTTCTGTGTGTGTGTGTGTGTTCTTTTTTGGAATTTATATAGATACACACACTCAAGGCACTCAAGTTCAATTAGCACACGAGCGAGCGCGGTCACGTGTGGAAGCGTCTGCTGCCGCAGCACACGGCAGCAGCTTTGTGCCTCCAGGAGAGGCTCAGTGTGGTCAAGAAACCCCCTGGAACCACGCACATGGGTGATGCTGCAGCTGCGCTGAAAATTTAATCATGAAGTTATTTCCGTCTGCTTGTGACTGACTTTTAGTTTGTCTCTCGGCTTCTCTTTATTCTCTGACTCCTCGTCTGTAGTCTTCCTCAGTCTCCAGCACCTGACTCTCGTCCTCTCTCCTCCCTCTCTTGCAGGCGAGGTGTTCGACTACCTGGTTGCACATGGAAGAATGAAGGAAAAAGAGGCCAGGGCTAAATTTAGACAGGTACCCAGCTTTCTCCCCCTGCAGTGTTCTGGTTTCACACCTCTGCTCCCGGCTCAGCCTCAAACGGGCCGTCCTGTCTTCAGTCCTCACAGAGACGCCGTCGTAGCTGAGACGAGACGGATGAGAGACTTGCCTCCGATTATCTCTGAATGACTTTCACACCAAGTCCAAAGTCACTGACTCATGCTTGAAGAAGCAAACGAGGGTCATGTAGATTTAGGAGCCACCACTGTTGAATATGCAGATTGTCTCTGTCTCATTGTTTATTCTCTGCATTGAGAGGCGGCAGAGCGTGCTGTAGCTCAGCACAAAGGTCGACCTCATATCCTCCTCTACCACATCCTTCAGCCCTGTCTGAGAACGCAGCACAAAGTGAACCCTGCTCCTCCTGTGTCTGTGCAGATTGTGTCGGCCGTGCAGTACTGCCACCAGAAGCACATCGTTCACAGAGACCTCAAGGTGAGTTCAGGAGAAACACGCTGCTGTCATCATCAAAGAAACATCAGTTTAAAAATGCAAACAAGAAAAACAAATTCATTGATGGTATCAATAATGATTCAGGGTCGTTGGATATTAAGTGATTTGATGTATGATATTTGCTATCTTTAGTCTGTATAAAAACTATAAAGAGTTTCTAATCAGTGTCTCCACCTCTGAGTCTGGTTTCCTCTGACTCACGTTGGATGGAAAGGTCACGGTGTGGAGAGCTGACGTCAGTGTTTTATTACTCATCTCTACTCCCATATTCCCACCGGCCACTTTAACACGGTGCGTTTAATACCAAAACGCTGCAGCTGCGGCTAACGAGTCCCCGCTTTGCCATTCTCTGACCTAACCGGCGCCGTACGAGCGTCTGCACACGTGCAAGCAGTCAGACCTGCAAACCGCTCACATGTTCTCCACCGGCTGGAAATGAGCCGTGACGCACTTTTCTTCTCCAGGTCTAAATATTCATGCTCCTTTATTTTTGTGGAGGCGTCACTTGACGTAGAGGCGCCCGTGTACCCGCTCTGTGGACAGCTGTGCGTCCACACTGTCTCCTTCGTATGCAAAGTAAAACACGTGTCCTTGACCGCCGCATCGGCCTCGACTTTAGGAGAGAGAAGGCGTTATTGTTTATTTGGTCTCTGCAGTCTCCAGCCCAATGGTGACGAGTGTTGTTTACCCCTCGTGCAGCGGGACGCCCTCAGCGTGTCACTGCAGTCCTCTGGCTCGATGGAGTTTTCTGCTCGTTTTGTCTCGGCTCCCTAATTAGTTCTTCGCCCACAGCTGCGAGTGAGCAGATGTTTGTCTTGAAATCTTTGAAGAGTTTCGTTCACATACGAGACGTTTTCAGTTTCCTTCCATCGGCTCAAACCGAACCAAGCGTTCTGGGATCAGCTCAGACACTGATTGACGGCAGGTATGACCCCTGAAGGTCATTAGTTTGAATCTGTTTGATATAATTCCACAGTCAGACACAAAAGCCTTTTTAATAACTTTTCTTAATGAGTTCCGTTGAGCCTGGACCTGAATCTTCAGGTGCATTAATCACGTTCAGAGTTCGACAGTTTGAGCGTCCTTCAGACTTAAACTGCAATAAAGTGTCTTAACTGGAAAAGATAAAGGAGGATCACGACCTCTGACCTCCTTCTGTCCGCAGGCTGAGAACTTGCTCTTAGACGCAGACATGAACATCAAGATCGCAGATTTCGGCTTCAGCAACGAGTTCACTATGGGCAACAAGCTGGACACGTTCTGCGGCTCTCCTCCGTACGCAGCGCCGGAGCTGTTCCAGGGGAAGAAGTACGACGGGCCGGAGGTGGACGTCTGGAGTCTGGGGGTCATTCTGTACACGCTGGTCAGCGGCTCGCTGCCCTTCGATGGACAGAACCTCAAGGTGGGGGACTGTTGTGCTGATGTCATGAGTCGCCCTCTCCTGGCTGCAGACGCCATGTTTGGGCTCTGCGGTTTAGCGGTAAGAACATCCGTCACGTTCCGCGTCTCTGTCTAACCTCCTGCAGGAGCTGCGGGAGCGCGTGCTGCGAGGGAAGTACCGCATCCCCTTCTACATGTCCACAGACTGCGAGAACCTCCTCAAACGCTTCCTGGTGCTCAACCCGGCCAAGCGGGGTACTCTCGAGGTGAGGGAGGACGCAGAAAATGTAAATATACCTCTTAGTTCTTCACACTCTCCCCCAGCACGCCTGCACCGGAATCGAATGCCATCTACCCTCCACTTTCTTCAACAACCCCCCCCTTCATTCATTCTGGTCCCTGCATCATCTCTGCCGACGCCCACAGTGTCCTGTTGTCTGTGTGCGAGCAGCCCACTCTCTCCTCTGTTCTTTCTGATGTTGTAACCATGAATAATACATCATCATTCACGTGTTCCCTCCTGGCTGGAGATGGGACAGAATCGTTGCTCAAGGTCACAGTCAAAGCTCTAACTAATCACAATTCAATTTGCCACGATTGCTAATCGGACAGCGGAAGAATTCAGGCATTTAATTTCACCGAGAGCAGCTGCTGGAATTAAACTGGTGTTTTATGTAAGAGGCCGAGAGGACGGAGAGTTGTTCCACAGATCGATGACAGCACTGAGAAGTGTTAATGATTATCTTTAGCCGTTCGGCCCGACGGCCAGCAGGAAAAACATTCACTCAAAAAACTCAATGTCTCCTGGCAACGAGTGGAATCTCACGATGTCTTGTCTCTGATTGGTCGGATTCCATCTATAATTATCTTTTTTCAGTGAAACAGTTTTCTGGCTGCTAGTTGAATTCTGTGGCTCTACATGTTGCTTTGACTCTGGAGGTCACGCGTGTCACACGTTGACCCTGGATGAGAACATAACCTGTGGTTACATCACAGCCCGACCAGAGATAATTAGTTTGGCTCCAACCCCCAGACAGCAAATTGATCAGGTGTCCATGAAAAAATGAATTTGAAAACAAACTAAGCGCAGCAAAGAACTGGAAATCACTACGGACGCACAGTGAGCGACACGTTTCTCTGAGTAACATCTGGACAAACAGGGAGGGACGGTCTCTGCTCAGAGACAGGAAGTGATGTATTATCACACCCCCTCGACTCTGTCCACAGCTCTTATCCCCACAAACGTCCTTGACGTCTTCGCTGCCGTCTTCTTCTTGTATGACCTCGCTTTATCTCCCAGGAGATACTTCTTTCGTTGTATTAATTCAGTTAGAAGCTTCATTAACCTGATTTAATAAAGTACAGACACAACAACCTCTGTGTGTTAATCAAAGGTAGAAATTCAGTTTAACGGGAAGCGCTAACGAGAGAGCGACACAGCCGAGGCTTCACGACGTTGAGCAGACGCGTCATCAACGTTAAACATGACACACGGCGTCTCATTAGGTGCTGCTGTGGCTGCAGGACTGAAGTGTCCCCTGGAGCACGGACCATCTGTCCTCAGAACATAAACTTTACGCACGCCGTTGATGATGCCGTAGGTGGCTCCTGGAAGAGGAGACAACGACACGAATGGAAGAAAGTTTCTGCATGTCTGTGTTAATGTGAGAAGAAATGACTGTCATGTCTCTGTAAGGGTCGGTCGCTCTGACTGTCTCCGTCTGTTTCTGCAGCAAATCATGAAGGATCGATGGATCAATGCCGGGTTTGAGGAGGACGAGCTGAAGCCCTATACTGAACCCGAGCTTGACATCACGGATCAGAAGAGAATAGGTAAAGCAAAAAGCCGTCTGATTCATGTCGAGCCGCTGGTGTTGCAGGTAAAGAAGTGTCACGTAACCGCGTCTTTTTATAGAGCGCCCTGACCGTCGGGCCTGTTGCGCCCTGTTGTGCAATCAGAGTCAAAATCAATCTGTGGTCCGGGGTGGAGAGCGCGAGGCATTAAACATCAGTGTGATTGCAGCTTTGCAACCAAGAGGAGGTCTCATTATCTCAGAGCCAAAGAGCTTTAAAAGAAGAGATGAAACGTGAGGATGAAGAAAAAACATGCATGCCAAGAGACAACAAGAGTGAAGCCTCCCCACCGAGATCAGGATGAAAGCTGTAATAGGAGGGGGGGGGGGGGTTTACATAACAGCAGCTGGGGTTGGCTGTCGGTGCACATGTGTCAGGACGAGCTCACAACCGACCCAGAAAAAGAAGAGGAGCGATGAAAAGAAAGAGAGAGAGCGAGAGAGAGAGAGGGGTCACTGGAATTTTGGACATGCAAAGAAAAATAATCCCATGAAAACTGGAGGTGGAGAGAGACATCAGACTCATTACCATGGAGGCCATTAAGCCGTATTCACTGCATCAAACGTAGATTTATAACATTTGCTCTGACTTCCTCCACATTTACATACATACACACATACATTATAAGTTCAGGGATAGTTGTCTGTTAACCTTAATACAGCAGCCTCCAGAGTTAATGATCCACTGAGAAAACATCCTTCTGAAACTAAAGCTAGGAGGAGGAGGAGGAAGGAGTGACAGAGATGGATGAGAAGAGATGGTTATCACAGATTCTGCCTGGTGACAGCGGCAGGGTCTGACGTCACGCAGCACAGTTAGTGTCAGTTTCCAGGTAAAGGAGACGACACGTGACCCTGAGAGCGACTCCATTAGAGTCTGTCAAAAAAAAACGTGTGAAAACAAGTTCTAAAACCTCAGTTGATATTTGTAATATTCTGCAGCTTGTGGGAATGAATCACTGGACGATATTATTGGACACCGCTGTCAGGTTGAGCTGAGCAAATCAGAGCGGCTCCAGAATCAGTTTACAGTCTCCATCTTATGGCTTCAACTCGCTCTCTGCCACGTTAAAAAATGAATAGGGGGCGTGCAGCGTGGAAGTGAAAGCATAAAAGCTTTCACCTGATGCATCATGGGGGGGAGGGGACACAAAGGCTCACTCAGCCACACGCAGAGATAAATGTTTCAAGGCCCAAGCTGCAGCATCAGGAGGGTTACATGTCAGAGTCACGTGTGTGTCCACCCGCCCAGACACACACACACACACACACGTGCTCTCATACAACATCTCCCACCAGTGACTTCCTGCTGCTGAGAGATGGAGGCGGAGCTGCAGGCTGCTGCTATACGCCTGGTTCATTCTACACACATCCTCTCAATAAAACGCTGAACGTGTTGTGTTGCAGATGTGATGGTGGGGATGGGCTACAACCTGGAGGAGATCCAGGACTCTCTGGCCAAGATGAAATATGATGAGATCACAGCCACCTACCTGCTGCTGGGCAGGAAGGCCTCTGAGGTGCCGACATCGACGCCATTCATTTCAGAACTCTTACTCCATTGTCCAACTTCTCTCCACGTGCACTGACTCCATGTGCCCGTGTGTCCTGCAGCTGGAGCCCAGCGAGTCGGCCTCCAACAGTAACCTCTCTCTGGCCAAACCCAGACCGAACAGCGAGCTCAACGGCCAGTCCCCCTCCCACCTCAAGGTGCAGAGGAGCGTCTCTTCCAACCACAAACAGAGGCGCTACAGTGAACAAGGTGAGGAGGACGCCATCATTTTCGTTCCACTCGTTCTGGTTCCTGGAAACGGCCCACAGCTCTAACTCTTCCCCGTAACAGGCGTTAAAAGCAGCAGCCTCAAACCAGTCGCACGGTGGAGGCTCTTTAACCTTCGGCTTATTTGCTCAGCTCGGTGCCGCCCGTTGTAATATAACGCTTTGTCAATAGCTTGAGTTTGTACGGCTTCCTGTCAGAGAGCTGAGCCCGAGCTGAACTCAGATAAATTAAAAAATGGCTTATTTGTCCTTTGCTGATATTTGAACGTTAAAAATGTAATGCAACATAAATGCTTCATGCATTAAAACATGAGGGGTTGTTTTTTGACTCCCAGTACTCTGTGTAAAAATATACTGATGTGCTGAAGAGCCATCGCCCATCACTTCAAATCAATATCAGAATTATTCTTAATCTGAATGTAGGCCGTCTCCTTTTAGATCAAAGCACTTAAATTAAAATAAGCCTGTTCAGTATTTGATGGCGCCCGAGGTATCAACAGCTTCTTTAAGTCACATCTGTCTCTGTTTTTCTTGTCTCGCGCTGCAGTCGGTCAAAACGCTCCTCCGGGGATGGCGCATCCGAAGAGGAGTCAGACCACCGCGGCGGAGAACAGCGCGAAGGAGGAAGGAGGCGTCCAGCTGCGTAAACCCAGCACCCCGGGCGGCCGCGGCGCTCCGCCCGCCAGCCCTCTGCTGGGCAACGCCAACAACCCCAACAAGGCGGACATCCCCGACCGCCGGAAAGGCGCCACCACCGGCCCGAGTGTGAGTCCAGTCATCCAGTCAGCTCCTCGCGGACGGATGCACGTGTCTGACGCGACGTTTCTCTCTGCAGAATAACACCGCGTCGGCGGGGATGACCAGGAGGAACACGTACGTCTGCAGTGACAGGAACAACACGGACCGCCTCTCCGTCATCCCCAACGGGAAGGAGAACAGGTGAGAGGAGGTTTCTATTTCAGACACTGACACTTAGATCTCAGATGAAAATAAAGATGTTTTATTTTAGTTTAAGAGACCTTTGGTTGATTAATCTGATTAAGCAGGGAGACAGAGCCTCACAAATCAAGACAAGTGTAAATATTACCAGTGGTCATGACGTGTTCAAGTCTTTGGGCCCAGATTAGTTGAAGGAAAGTCCAGACAGGTTCCCCCCAAAAGATTCTCTTTGTTTGCTCCCTTCTTTTATTTTCATTCTATCTTATATTTACTTTCCATTTTCTTTTCTTATTTTTCATTTCTGCCTGTGTGTTTGTGCTTTGGTTTGGGATGTTTTTTTTCCCACTGTGGCATGACCAGCATGACTGAGATGGCTTGTGCCACTAGCCCCTCCTCTGCCTTTGCGGCTGCTGCGTTCGGTGCCTCGTCCAGTTCGGTGCGGCTGAGGTATCAAACCGTCGGCCCTTTGTACGCTTGCCAGGCAGGCTGGGCCACGCTGCCGCACTCCTACTACGATCTGGACTACTGCACGCCCAAGTAAGACGGCAGGGCCTCCGGACCACCCCCCTGTCTGTCTCTGTCTCTCATGTCTCAGCCCCTGTCCGGCCCCTCGCTAACCCACACATCAGCCCGCTTCACGCTCTAACACCACGACTAAACCACGGGTCCCACGTCTCCTGCAGCCAGCTGTTCACACACACACACACACATGCATCCAACTGGTTTCACTTCAGTGTCTGAAAGTCCTGTTCGTCAGAGCAGAGCAGGTGAAACTAAAAATGAGCGTAGCCTCTACTGAATAGATGCAGGTTGTACCTGTTCCTTCAGACACTGATGAGTGGAAGCACAGCTCTAGAAAAATATAAATCCACACACTGACATCACGCTTTGAAAACAAGGCGTTCATAAAACTGTGTGTGATGATATTTTTCCATCATGCCTCCGCCCACCATAATAAACCGAAGGATCCCCCCCCCCCCCCCCCCCCCCCCCCCCATAACAAGCTGTCAGCTCTGTTCCTGATCCCTCCTCCATCCTCTGCCGTGAACTTTGACCCTGATCTTCTCCACCTGGATCCCTCACCTGTTCGTCTGCGAGCGCGACGGCTGAGCTCCCCCGACTGTCTCTGTCTTCACCGATCAGGGACACAAAGTCACTCTTTCCATTCTGAAGAGCTTGATGTCCAGGGCGGGAAATTCTCAACATGGCGCTCGGCTGATGAATTGATGCAAGTCACCATTTACATTTAGAGTTGGTTGAACTTGAGTCTCTCGTAGCTTCAGCTCCTGGGCTTTGCAAGAGGCTACAGCTTTAGCTTTGTTCACACACAAAACAAACACCAGGTGGCACCAGAATCTACCGTAGGGTCGTCGACATTCAAACTAACTCTATGAAAGGCAGAAACAAAACAAACAGCAGGTTAAGGCAAAAGGTCTCAAGACAAGTGAAAAGTTTAAAGTTGATTAGTAAAAACGGATTTATTCTCTCGTCACGTAAACGGGTCGTCTCAATCCATCAGCTGCTGAAATGTTTGAATCTAATTTGATTTCCTGCCCTGTTCTCATCTAACATGCAAGATTCATTGATCTTTAACTCGATGTTTGAATGTATGAACAAAGGGTTTATAGAGTTGCAGAGTTAATTGTTCCGTCGCAGCAGTGGTGAAGACGTCCTCTGCTGAGACTCAGAGCAGAATTCAAACCAGTTCATGAAATCAAACAGTTTTTCTCGATGTGGAAACCCTGTCCCATCTGGGTGTAAACTGTCCCCCGTCTCATTCCGTCCACCTCAGCAGCGTCGCCGTGTCGCCCAGCGGCCAGAGGAACCCGGTGGCGTCGACCCACAGCATCACCAACGCCACCACGCCCGACCGACTCCGCTTCCCCCGAGGCACCGCCAGCCGCAGCACCTTCCACGGGGGCCAGCTGAGAGACCGCCGCACGGCCACGTACAACGGGCCGCCGGCCTCGCCCACCCTCTCCCACGATGCCACGCCTCTCTCCCAGACTCGCAGCCGTGGAACCAGCAACCTGTTCTCCAAACTCACCTCCAAACTCACCCGCAGGTAGGCGAGGGGGACGCCTCACCCCAGGACGGCTGTTTACTCTAAAATCATTTCCGTGCACTTTTTAAACCGTTTAAATGTCAAGACCCTCGTCAGGAGGGAAACAGACGCAGCCTCCCGCCCTGCTCTGCACAATCTGCTGTGACTGGGTTCCAGTTTCAAACCAATCGACACCTGTGCAGTCAGAATGATTCAAGCTTTGGGGGGACGTCACTGTCCTGCACACTGCGATTGAGTCTCTGGTCTTGGTTGCTGACCGCTCGCTGCCTGGCCGCTGCCAGAGAGAAATGAAAACCCCATTAGACCTCCAGTCATGGAAGCTGATGCTGCTCTGAGGGATGGGAACATATCACAGCGCAGATCATTGCCCGCACTCTCCCTTCTTCACGTCAGACTCAGAGACGCAACAGAGGCACAGCCAGGGTTAGTGTCAGTGTCCCTCTGGTTCATCCTCATCATCCAGACTCTCCGGGCAGCAGCCGGGCAGCGACCTCCCTCCTGCAACGACTGACCCAAAATGAGGAATTGAAGTCATTTGATTATCAATGAAAAAAACAAACAAACAGAAAAGAATCTCCCTCCTCACTGTTGATGATTCCAATCACCCCATTTTTGTTCACTCGTGCAGATTCCTCATGCCTCCCCTCCCTCCCTCCCTCCCTCCCTCCCTCCCTCCTCTCACGTCTCCTTCTCCATTTTCACTGTTTCTTTGTCTGGTTCTGTTGTAGAAACATGTCATTCAGGTTTACCAAAAGGTAGGACTCTTGATCTGCCTGTCGCTCTGTGCCAAACATAACGAACAACAACTGAACTCAACAGACGTGTGGGGCTGCTGGCACTGAACTAACACAACGCTTGGCAGGAAACAAACAAACAACTTCCTGGGTACATTTACTCACACGGGTTATCATCAGATTAATGTGGTCGGACCTCTGACTCCATCCTCTCGCCCGCAGTTCATCCGTTCATAGTTTTACACTCATCACATACTTTGGAGAGTTGGAGTAAACGTTGATGCTGAATAGAGCTGACGTAAACAAGAAGCTAAAGCCAGTCTGGCTCTGTCTGATGGGAGCATCTCACTGAGCAAGAGAGAATCATTCATGAAACAAAGACACGAGTTTAAATTGTGTTTTTATTTATTTACACAAATCACAGAAGAACGTCCTGTTGGCGTTAGATGTGTAGCTGTGTCGCCCCCTCAGACCTCATTAATAATTCACCTGCAACATGTTAATTAGCTTCTAGTATAGTAGCTTCTCTGTTTTAGTGGCAGCCAGGCTAACTCCTCCATCCATTTCTAGTCTTTGTGCTAAGCTAAGCTAAAAAAGAAGCTGTTCCTGGCTGCAGATCTTCGAGAACAGCGCGTTTATTCCCGGCGTCAGCGGCGAGCATTAATCAGGTGCTAACTGGTGTGTAAATGTGCTGGCTGGCCGTGGCTGGCGTGAGCGCTCTCCTCCATCAGTCAGTCGATTAACCAGCAGCAGCAACAAAGCAGCAGCCACTAATCAATCTGCCCGTGCGTGCATGGGGTCGCTTTCCACAGCCGCCGTCGATGGCGCGGTCCGTTCCCTCGCCACAGTGCTCGGTCGCTGCACGTCACCCTGCTTCATAATTCACCATGAAACAGCTTCTCAGGAGCGTTCCAGTGCAGTTGTCACTCGCGTAGTATCGGTGAGCATTCGATGGTTGGTGCACCTGGTGCTGTGTCGGGGGAAGCTTGGACCTCTTCAGTGGGTTTTTAGTTCTGAGCATTGGGTTCTTTCTTCATCTTGACCATCGGGCGTCGGAGGTTGATTCCGGTCGTGGTACGTACCCTTGAATCGTAAGGACAGCGTTTACTGTTCTCATCTCCTTCAAATCAGCAGCAGCTCAACTCTAACACGGTGAAGAGCTCACTGGCCTCGATGTCAGACTCTTGGATGGTGTCACATGTCCCAGTGACAGCTCAAAGGAAAGAAAGTTATTTTAACAGGGACTTAAGTTTGGGCCAACAACGTCAAGTCGGTCTCCATCAGACCTGAGTTTCCTCCTCAGCTCTGGTGTTTCCCCTCTCATCCTCCCTCTGATGAAAGCGGCTCGGTGGATTAGATGTGATCAGACCGTGGTCGCTCGGCAGCGCCCCCTGGTGGTTGTTTCTTGAACCTGGTGTCCGTATCAGCTCTGGTGTCCCGGTCTTCGCCATCCTCTCATCTCACTCTTTCTCACCCCACTTTGGTTTTGTGCTTGTCCTCATTTCCAGAGCTCTGACTCTGACAAACTGTCGGGAAAGTTTTCACTCAAGTCAAAAAAGAAAAGTTGATCAATAAAAACATTGTCAGGTAAATAAACCGAACAGAAATATGAATTCCAAATCTGATTAATATTTCACTTTATTTTCCGTCTGATGAAGTCAAATACTACTGTCTTTCTCTCGATAAGTTATTGATAGTTTTTAGTGTAAAGTGATTGATTTGAGAATTAAAACAGGATTCAATGAAATGAATTGATAATGTTGTGAGAAATGTTTATGATGAATTTAAAAATGAAATGAATGAATGCGAGTGAAATAGAAGCAAAAGATTAATTGATTTTGTTTTGATCATTGTTCAGGATGAACTATGATCGTTGATGTCACTAACAGTGTTTTTATTGAGGTCAGATTCACTTTGACTTGACTGCTAATATTTTTACATTTTGTCAGTTCCGAGCCTCTGACAAAAATTGAAATGACCATTTGGGACCAAAGAGTTGAAATCCTTCCCTCCCTCAGGACGTTGTCGGTTCAGTCACCCTCTGCTCCCACCTCCTCCTCCTCCTCCACTCCTCTCCTCACAGTTTGTGTGTTCTTGTCTTCCTAACCTTCCTGTGTCCTTTAACCTTGACCTCTTGCTGCTCTTCCTCTCTGACTAGGGTCAGTATTGACCCGGCCAAACGGCAGATGGCCAAAACAGGGCCTGCCATCCCCTCTACCCAGGGAGGAAAGACCCTTAGTAAGTCTGTCCTCCGGTCTCTTATCAGCCTTTCCTTCCTTCCTTCCTTCCTTCTTGTCATCCTTCCATGGGTTTTCCTTTTTCCACCTGTCATCATGTCATACATTTAAATATTCTTTCCCTCTTCCTCCTTTTCTTTCTTTCTTTCTTTTCTTGTCATGTGTCCATGGACAAATTTGCCGTCTCCTCAGATTCACGTTTTTTCTTTCAGATTCAGGAGCGGACGATATAGAGAGTTGTAGGAAGATGAAGATCTAGAGTAAGGGGCTGTTTCAATCCCTCCACTTCTCCTGAGATGAAAGTGTCGGTTATGTGGAGGGACTCCCCCTCTCACCCTTCCTCCTTCTCCTCCTCGGTCTTGTGATCTGTCACGGCCTCTCTGATCCCAGGACCTGCTGTCAGTCCTGTCACTTCCTCCTCCACTCGTCCTGTTTTTCTGTTTTCCGTCACGTCGGAGGAGCGAGGAACTTACCTGGAGTTTATCACTCCGGCGTTTGTCTAGTTTTACTCGGAGGCTGCTTTAAGTCTCTGCGTTGCCTCGGTGATGAGCTGACAGTCAGTTTAACGCTTTTTACCCAAACCATTGACGTCGGAAATAAAATCTGCTGCTCCAGCTCGAAAACGCAGGGGACGTAGAGTTTGTTCATTAGACGTGATCACATGTTTCTGTACTGAGTATTTCTGCTTCCTGTGGTCGGAGCTGCTTCCCCTTTAGACTTTTATTGTGAAGGAAGGTTTGGTCTAAAACAGAACTTTATCTTCGGCCGGTTCTTCCTCTAACAGTTGAGATGAAACATGGCCCAGTTTAAACTGTGTGACGCTGCTTCTCCGTCTCTGTTGCTCGGCGACTGTTCCTCCTCTCGTCTGCTGCTGTTGGTTTCACTTTGGGTTCACTTCACTGTCACTGCTTATTTCTGTCCCATGACTCCTCCCCGGTCTCAATGGAAGCCAACCCTTCCATGTGTCTGTCCTCTCTCTTCTGTTGGGTTTGGTTCTGCGGTGGTGGATCGTCGTGCTCGTCGTCTCTCCTCCTCACTACACGTCACATGTTCTTTCTTTTTTTTTTTTTTTTTCTCAATTCACCTGAAGTTGATCTGAAATGATGTCGTGCACAATCCACATCTTCTTTCTGTTGTCTCTCCCCCCCTCCCCTCCCTGTCTGATCTTCTCATGCACCTCAGAGTCTCAACCGAGTTTGAGAGAAACGGGAGACTTGAGGGCTCAAGGTGAGGTTACACCCCCCCCCCCAACATGTCCGTCCACCTTTAAGGCTTCAGTTTGTCCTCGTCTGCAGATTTGACTCCCCCCCGCCCCTCCCCCACCTGCACTGTTTCTCCTGCGGTGTTTGAGTTCCTCCGAGGATTCGGACGTTTGTTGCGGTGCATCGAGCTTCTGCCTTTGAGTGTTTTGGCCTTTGCGTCGTGTTTTAAATGATTTGCATGACACTGCACATGAGAGCTGCTCTGTTAGCATGGCATGTTCGTGTTCCTGTCTCCCTGCACCATGCTCCTGGAAGCCCCAGAAACCTGCCATTTACGCCCCCACCCCCCCCCCCCCCCCCTACGCCCCCCCCCCCCCCACCACCCCCCAACACTGACGAACACGCGGACAGGCTGCGTGAAACCGAAGCTAACTGTCCTTTCTGTGGTCTCCTCCCGACAGTCGCCATGTACCTGGGGATCAAAAAGGGGAAAATAAAGACAGTAAACCTCGCTCCCTCAGATTCACTTGGAGTATGAGGACCACCAGCTCCATGGAGCCTTGCGACATCATGCGGGAGATTCGCAAGGTGCTCGACGCCAACAACTGCGACTACGAGCAGCAAGAGAGTTTCCTGCTTCTTTGCGTCCACGGGGACGGGCGGGCCGAGAACCTGGTCCAGTGGGAGATGGAGGTTTGCAAGCTGCCCCGTCTCTCGCTCAACGGCGTCAGGTTCAAGCGGATATCCGGATCATCCATCGCTTTCAAAAACATTGCTTCCAAAGTTGCCAACGAGTTAAAGCTATGAACAAAAGGGTTTCAAAGTATACATATATATATCTAGAAGTATTTAAGCTGTACAATCATCCAAGTAGCAGTTTCCAAATGTCTCCTTTTTTAAAACAAAATACAGAGTATGTATTGAATATGATAATGTATAGTTTAAGGCTTTTGGCAATAATCACTGAATTACCTACTAATATCTGCGTCTGTTGTGGCCACACGGGGCCGACATTAACGAGTTGAATATGATTTGTCATGCTGTGAATGTGGACAAAAAAAGCATTTCTAGTCTTATTTATTTAATCTTTTTTGTTTCTCTCTCTCCTGGAAAAAGATCAAAAATTGACGTAGCATTTTGTTTTCAGTGTAAATAATGTACCTTACTTTCGAGACGGCTTCACTGCAATACTCATTTTGTTTTCGTTCGTTCTTTTCTTTTGTATCTCGTTGGGAGGGAGATGGCGGGGAGTCCATGTAAGAGCCCACGTGGTTAAAAGTTCACTCACGTCTCAATTAAAGTGTCTGTCAACTTACACGTCTCACGCCCATCTCTGTGTCCGGGCACGCTGTTTAAATGTTCAAAGGAAACAACGGCACGTGTAGCTGGTTTGTGTAAATAAAAGATGACAGATTAAAGGCCTGCTCGTTATTAAACACGTGTATCGATGCTGGAAATGGGTTTTCACTCTTTGGAAACTCAGCTTCCTCTGAAAATGACAAAGCTCAGTCGTGACCGAGAAGTTTGAGAATGTTTTGATCAGCAAACGTGTTCTCCACGTGATGGGAGTCAAACTGATCAAAGTCAAAGATGGAGGCTGGTTTTAGTTTGATGTCAGATTTTGTTCGGGTTGAGTTTAATTGTTGAAAACGGCGTCATGTTGAGTGACGGCTGTGAGCAGCCTCTTCTCCATCTTTAAGAGTTTATGGTTCTTTTGTCGCGCAGGGTGAGCACGAAGAGTTTTGTCTTTTTAACGTTCACCTGAAGCCGTGAGGACCCGTCAGTGCTGACGAGACTCATGAGAAATCACCACACGTTCAACGATCGCGCCAGGAATCAAACTTCAACCAGAAGTCGTTTTTTTATTTCTTTTCAGATCCATCCTCACAGGAACCGTTTCATTTAAATACACAAACAAATCCAAGCTGCGTGATACAGAGTCAACATTCATTCAGACAGGGGAGCTAGGGATGGAGAGGAGGTGGTGGAGGAGCAGGAGGAGAGTGTGGAGGTGGTCAGGCGTCAGGACCACTTCACTTCTGGGCGGGGATCAGGTCGTCGATGGACTGGCCGCTCTCCAGCTTCTTCTCCATCTCCACCAGCAGCTTGACTCCGTCCACCACCATCTGCACCAGGTCCACCTCGGAGAAGCCCAGTCTGTCAGCGTTGGAGATGTCGAAGACTCCGCCCACGGCAGCCGTGTCAACGCCCCCTGGTGATGAGACCAATGACACATCAAGAACAAGGTCAACCAGAAACAAAATGGACGCCCAGCAGGATTTAGCCTCGGCCGTTCTCGTACCGGTTCCACGCTTCTGGAGCCTCAGCCTCTTGAGAACATCCTCAAACTTGGCGTGTTTGCTCATGTTGGGCAGCTTCACGTGCACGCCCGCACGCAGACCCGTGCCCAGGTTGGACGGGCAGGTGAGGACGTAGCCCAGGTGCTCGTTCCACATGAAGGCGTGGCCTCGATCCTTGAACAGGCTCTCGATCTGGAAAACGACAGAAGAGAATCGGTCACACGGGACCCGTCCGAACCGACGGACGCCGACGACGACGCGGAGGATTCCTGCCGACCTTAGTGAGCCCGGTGCAGAAGCGGGTGAACACCTCCTTCATGTTGCCTCCCTTCTGCATGGAGATGACGCGCAGGTGGTCCTCCTCGTTCACCCACACCAGGAACGTCTTGTTGTCGTTGTGCCTGGAGACAGAAAGGAGGAATTCAGCCTCGTCCCAAAGCGACGCTAATGAAAAGCTCGGTGACAGGCGGAGCCTCACCAGATGCCCCTGGCGTCGGGCCAGTCACGGGCCATGCCGGAGGCCAGCAGCAGAGGGGACACGGGCTTGTCGAACAGGAAGTGGTCGTCGATGAGCTGCTGCTGCTCGGCGTCCGTCATGTTCTTCAGGGCGTAGTAGGTCCCGTTCAGGTCCCCGCTCAGGGAGGACAGAGCTGCACAGAACCAGAGACCCAGTTTAAAAACCAGAATTAAATACTTCACATTAACCTCTGGAGCCAGGCCGCTCTACAGAGGCAGCCATGTTTTGGTTTTAACAGTAGCTCTGACTGGACAAAATAAACCTGCCACTGGTTCTGTTGGTTTAGCTGCAACACAACACGTCGCCACTAGGTGTCACTAAACTCTCATCCTTTCACAGTGAAACGTGAGCTGAACAGGAAGTACAAACTAAATCTCAAGAACCAGTCATGTGACCAGAAGGACTCTGGTATAAAACAACTAATCTTATAAAATCAAACATTCAAATGTTTTCAGAAAGAACTGTGATTTGTTAAAATGAAACTATGTAGATTTGAGCTGCAGCCTGTAAATGTATAAATGCACATCAAAGCAGTAAACGTGCACATTTGTATTCCCTCCACATTCCTCGTACGTGTCCAGGATGAACACATTCCAGAGTGTAGCTGCAGCGTCAGAGTCTCATTTACATTTGTGTGCAGTGCAGCAATGTGTTATTCCACCTGCTGCCACTAGAGGGAGTCCACTGCCACAGAAACGAGCTCCCTGTGCATCACTGTCACACCACCTTCTTATTTTTTACATAACAATGATTCAGCTGTGTGTGTTGTCCTGACAACGTCATCAAAAACGACCTCAGCTGTCAATCACCCCGTGACCTTTACCTTCGATGGAGAGCGTCTCCACAGCGCGCCTCTCTCCTCGGCTGCAGTGCGGCGGCAGGCAGAAGCCACGCACGCTGCGTCCTGTTCGCACACGGGAGCTCAGGACGTAGTTGGGGTCAAGGTCGTCACCGCCCTGAAAGAGAGGGCACAAGTCAGACCCGTGCTCAGCATCAGGATCCGGGGGGGGGGGCTGTTGGCGGCTGCGGCCCAACGTACCTGCAGGTTCTCTGGGTTGAGGTCAGTCTTGTGTTTGTCTGTGGGCTTGTAGCCACCGTGGCGGTCCTCGATCACGGGGTCCAGCAGCTCCTTGAAGACCTCGTACGTCTCCTCGTCGCCGGCGACACAGCCCACGGTCATGATGAAGGGGTGGCCTGCACACAAGGTCAACAGGGTCAAGAAGGCAGGGTGGGGGTGGGCCTCGGGACAGAGGACGCGGCGTTACCGTAGCGTCTCGTTGGTGGGGGTGGGCCTCGGGACAGAGGGGCCTCGGGACAGAGGACGTCTCGTTGGTCTGCAGAAGGTAGGATTGGAACCACCGGCCTGAGGCCTCTCCAGCCTCAGCTGCCTTCAGAGAGAGGAGGTGCAGCAGGAGGCCTCAGGACGGGCCTCCTGCTGCACCTCCAGCAGCACAACAAGCCGCCACAAAACCGGAGAGCGACGGCGGCAGCGGATTATCGGCCGCGGCCGTGCACACGTTACGCAACGCTGCTAATCTTTTACAGTTTCTCCATAAAGCTGCAGCGATGCTGTGGAGGATGGGCTGCAGCGGTTTATCCTTCCACAAGGTCACAGCACATAGGAGGCACGGAGCTGCCATTACTCACACTCCATCACACACGCGCACATACACACACAGTCCGTCACACACCAGATGGCTGCTGCACTGAAAAGCCTCGGGAGGGGGGATTTTTTTTCTTTGTTTTAATTTTTTATACCTGGGTTGTCCACCCCAGTCTGGATGACATCATCCAGGGTAAATCCGCTGGGGGTCTGTTTGCTCCTCAGCTGCTCGTACATGGCCGGAGTCAGGACCTTGGCCATGTGGTTGTTGTGTTTGCTGAGGTCCGGGTACTCCTGCTCCGAGGAGAACTTCATCTTCAGCTGGTTGTGCGTGTTCCCGAAAGGCATGGCTGCTCCCTGCAGGGCGGAGGGTGATGGAGGAGGAGGAGGAGGTGGAGGATGAGGAGGCAGCGAGACAAAGGGGACAACAAAGACATTTTGTTTGTATAAATGCGACCATGATGAATCAAGCTGCACAGGCACGTGCATGTTACATGTTGCAGAAAGGCACATTTTTCATTTTTTGAATTGTCTGAATTGCTCCTCCTGTAGTGAGGAGCGCACAGATCCCTGAGGCCACCTCCACCTCCACCTCCCCCCTGACTCCATCAGTTCAGTCTGCGGGAATCTGCTCTAAGACGTTAAATCCGCTGGAATCTCCGCTTACCTGTTGACGTCGGATTTGTGGATTACTACAACTACCAGGGGTGGAGACGAAGATCCCTATGTTTCGGCCGAGGAGCGTCACAGATCCGCGGCAGCTCAGTCCTGCAGCTCTGCGCTCTGCTCCGCCGCTCCTCCGCCTCTTATAGGCGCTCAGCCCTCCTCCCATTGGTCGGTATTTGCGGTCCATTCATTCCATTGGCTCCCCCATCACACCGAGATTCACATCCTGCACAAAAGAGGATAGCTCTTTCAGCCATTTTGACTTGAAGCAGCAGGAACACACAGGTGATGGGGACCGGTTCAGTCACATGAGAGGACCTGATCACTCAGGACATGTCAAACAAATCTGCATGGTTCGAAGGTCACAGAAAATAAACAAACAATATAGATTCAAATCCATATAGATCTATAGGTCTAGATTTATAGAGACCGTCTATGGTCTCTACTCTCATCTTGATCATGTCTGAATTAATACAAATATTCATAATATTGTTGCCTGTCTTATACAGTAATGTCTTATAAGTACACTCAGTATTTATCGATTTAGATTTTTAATCCGCATTGTTTGATCCATGTAACAACCGGGATTAAAATCCCAAAAGTTGAATCTTCCATTGTTTTACATTAATTTCATCTGTTTTCCATTTATTTAAAACATTCATTTTCTAACTCCCTCTGATCGAGTGGATCTGTGAATCTGCACAAACCTTTTCCACAACAACGCGGACGGTAAATCGCAGATCTACAAAGTATATGAACTTCCGCTTTTAATGCACAGTGTGAGCGGAAAGAGATTATAGATCACTTCCGGTCTCAGCCATTCGACTTTCCCGTGAAAACAACACCACGTGTGTGAATGAATGAGATTGTGACAGTTCTTCTAACGAGACGCACACAGACACGGACACGCGCACAGCCTGTCGTGTACTAACGTCAGCGTGTGTTCGTTTCCTCCGGACAAGGTGAGCGAGCGTTTTAAACTCCGCTTCTACACCGGTAGCTGCTGCTAACGTTAGCAGGGTTGGCTAATTAGCATGTCGGGAGCTAAACGTGTCCGATGTGCGAGGTAGAGGAACGTGACGTCACTGTGACCCTCAGCTGACACTTTTAATGTGACTCAGGTCCTAACTAACACGAATGACACGTAAGCGGTGTTTAAACTATGGTGGTGCCCCAACGACCTGCAGTTAGCATGTTAGCTAGTTGAGCCCCATCAGTGGAAGAACACAGACTCTCAGTGACGCTGTTTGAGTGTGTGACGTCACGTGGCGTTACTAAACCTTAAATGAAGCTTTACGCATCTTCTTAATGAAGCTAGCTGTTCCCTAGCTGTTCCCTACGGCGGATACTCTGCCAGTTAGCATCAGTGGTGGCTAATGCTACAGGGAAGCTAACTCACGTGTCCAGGTGAGTTTCCTCTTCAGGTTGTAGGTGTGTCCTTCTGTGGCTGTTGTCTGTCTCTGTCCCCATGTCTCTGCAGTTCATATTTGTGCTTCTTAACCGTCTCTTGAATTGTAATGAATATGTAAATATATGAACGGAGACATCTTCTCTTTTCTTTGTTTTAGAAATAAAACCATGAGAAGTTTGTGTTTCCTCATTTTTAATGTGTTGATAAATATTCTGATTGGTTTATAAACCAGCCTCCATCTTTACCCTCCCTGCTGCAGAGCGGCGTGGTCACCATGAGTTTTGTTGAGTACTCCGACTTCATTCAGGACGGGGACGTCGCCATCGTCTACCTGGGCCACGACTCCCTGATGCCCGTCAAGGTGCAGAAGGGCGCCCAGACGCAGACCCGCTACGGAGCCATTCGCCATTCCACAGACCTGATCGGCCAGCGCTACGGGTCGAAGGTCACCTGCAGCAAAGGCGGGTGGGTGCAGGTGCTCCACCCGACGCCGGAGCTGTGGACGGTGTCGCTGCCGCACCGCACGCAGATCCTCTACACCACGGACATCGCCACCATCACCATGATGCTGGAGCTGAAGCCGGGATCCGTCGTCTGTGAGTCAGGTGAGCGTGGAGAAGAAAATGAGAGTATCTGGTTCTGCTGCAGCGTATTTAGGAACTGGACGTCCACCGCAGAGGTGATGGCTCCAGACCTGAGAAGGAACCAAAATCATCAAAAGCAGGAATCATGTGGTAGAGTTATGGAACGTGAACCAATAACCAGTAGCGATACTGTATCTCTCATCGCAGTCTGACACAAACAAGGGCGTTAAAATGGCTGCCGCAGCAGAGTGGAAGCCGAATACTGCATGAAAGAGGGCTCTTTATTCTGACGCCACGATGAGACTCATAAATGTTCAATGGCTGATTAAATGTTCATGCTGGAAGCCGAGCGAAAGCAGCAGCTCTCCTCGGTGTCGACACAGGATGCGTTCAGGTGCAGCTCTGTTGTTGTGGTCTGTCTGTCAGGAGGGAAAGAGCACATCTGCTGTGAGCGGCGGCTCAACTGTGACTGAACGTGAAGCGTTTCACTCCCTGTAACCGCAGCTGTTGGTTCCGCACGTATGAAATATGCAGCTGAGCACGTCCCGTTCAGACGCACATGAAGCTGTTGTCAGTAACGTTCCATCGCTATGTGATTAAAGAAACGGCTGCTGACCTTTTGCCTTGAACTCCTGTCTCTCTGATTCTGAAATTGCAATTTCAGAGTGCGTTGGTTCTCCCAGTCTGGGGTGTGGGGGTGTGGTGCATTGCTACATACATATTTTACTGCTGGCAGCTCTGCAGCTCTACGTCACGTCATTGATTGTACTTGGTGAACCGTGTGTGTGTGTGTGTGTGTTGAGATTGCAGAGGTCTCAGGGGTGATGAATGGCTTTAGTGGGGGATCTGTTGAGTCAGCACTCACTCTGCAGCTGCACGATCTGCATCCAGATCAAATGGCCTCTCTTCCTCTCTCTCTCTACGCATGTTTATTAATCGGCGTGCATGAACGTGCATGAGATTGCAACCCCAGCTCTGGTCATGTTGTCACCCCTGGGTCCAGAGGAAGGCCGGCAGAGCACATTGAAAGCGCGTTCATTAAACGACATGGAGCGTTTCGTGAGCTGCACGTTGACAGTCATAATGAGCTGAGCTGTGGTGACTCATCATCATCACCTTCGGCCTAGTGGTTTATCACCAGGAGCGCTCTGTTCTGTGGAAGAGACGTTTTGTATGAACATGGAGATATCAGCTCAGCTCCTTCCTCTCTCTCTCTCTCTCTCTCTGTGCCGACGTGGCGGCCGGCTGAAGGAGCCTTCGGTCGCACGGAGGAGTCACCTTGGAGCCAGGTCGTTCCAGAACTCGCTCTTTCTGGTCGACTGGCTGCACGTTTCATTCTCTCCTCTATCGGTGTTTCACATCAGACGGGTCCGGCGTGAGTGTACTCAGTAAATATTGACCACAGCCCGAGGTGTGTTCATGACCTCTGTACCGGAACGAGGAGCTCGCTCTTTAAATGGCTCAGCAGGGATCCTGCTCATTTTCAGACGCGACCTCCAGATGAAGTCAGAGATTCTCTGCAGAGACTCTGACGTCTTCAGAGCCCAAACTGAGTCTGGGGATGGGGCGAGATACTTTCGCTTTGCAAACGGCCTCCAGGGGAATTGGGTTTGTTGACCGCCGTCCTGGTTTCACTCCTTGTGTGGGGGGAACAAAAACCAGAGATGAGTCAGAGGCCAACAGTTCGATCTACACTCAGTTCCTCCCTCCCCCACTGTGTCTGCGTACAGTCGCCGTCTCATTGCCACGTTGTCCCCGAGATGTTTAGCATCAAAGCTCATTTGTGATGTAGGGTTGAAATATCAAACTTTAAATCTGTGGCCGAGGCCGGAGACGAGGCGTCCATCTTTATTAGCGGCCTCTGTTTGCTGTCTTTGTGTGATATGAAGCACAGACGCCTCTTGTTCTCCACTTCCTCCTCGGGCTGTTTCTCCAAGTTTAACTCAGACGCTGGTTTTCCTTCAGCTCTGTAAAAATACACGGGCGACGCGTCTCCTTCTCTTTTTCTGTCTCATCAGAGCGCAATTTCTGCTCCCCCCCCCCCCCTTTTACGTCTGGCCGTGTGTCAGTCTGACTAACGACCAGCGCTCAGTCTTGTGACCCCAGCCTGAAGAGCCGCGTGCAGCAGCTCGGGTACGAGGAGCCTCGGCCCCGTCCTGTCCTCGCAGCGCAGAGTTAAATACAGTCATTCCCGTGAGATCCAGATCGCAGCTGACTCTGCAGTCTGATCCAGAGAAGGGTCTGAGTGTTTTAGTGTCTGTATAACAACAGAACAGGGTGAGGTTACAGTTCCCAGATCAGCTCTGTCGGAGCCTTTAAAATGGCCGTGTCAACCGGTAGTTTCAGCTCTTCTTCATGCAGCCGATCATCTGGTACATTGGAGAGTCAGTTAACCTCCAGACAGGAAGGCTCAATCTCATTTATTTAAATGCAAATTGAATATTTGGTTATTCAGCCACTCGTCCTCACAGTGCTCTCTCTCTCTCTGTGTGTGAGGGACGGTTGTTTTCGTATTTCCCCTCTTTCAGTCTGTTTTTATTTCCACCTCTCTCCTTTCGGTTCACTTCAGACCGGGTCCACAGTTTGTCCATTAGCAGTCTCGGAGCGTGCTGTGCAGCCGTAGCCAGGCGAGGCGCGGCTGTGGGGCGAACATTGCCCTCTTTGTCGCCGCGCGAACAAAGGCGGCGGTGATGTAATGAGAGGAGAAGGAGGGAGGTGTGGAGGATGGGATGTGCTGGCCTCGAGCATCAACGCTCTCCTAGACGTAACTGCAGGTCACGTGACCGGGGGTTATTCTTTTGTAAAATCGCACACACACACACACTCTGTCAGGCCGCTGCTCTCTGGCTGAGGAGGCCCACTCAGAAATGTAGCGTCCACTTATGACCCAGAGGACAGAGAGAGGGGAGCAGAGTGGGAATGTTTGTGTGTCGTGGTAACAGCCGAGAATCTTTTGCTGTGACTGAGACGCGGTCGAGGGAAGATCCCAGCATCGTTTCAGAGACTCAACAAGGTCCCAGTGTCTCATCGCATCTGAGACTCCTCCTCCGTCCCTGCTGACCCTGGGCGAGGGGGCGGGGACAGGACGGGTCTCCAGGGTGTCAGAGAGCCTACATGCGACGTGCACGCGCACATTCACACCCATGTTCAATTCAGAGTCCAATTAACTTTGGAATGTGGGAGCGGGCCCGAGAAAACACAGAAAGGAGGTCAACATACAAACGACACACATTGTTCAGCCCCAGGGTTTGAACTGGGAACCATCTTGCTTTGCAGCTAGCCACCGTGCTAACACAGTGCTAACCCCCTGGTCGACTTCCCTTCGTTCGTTTGCAGTCTTCCTCTCACTGAGGATCTGGGCTTTTCATGCCACATTTGATTCATATCGAGCGACGGTACAACATGTGTCTTGTGTTGCAGGGACGGGCAGCGGCTCCCTCTCCCACGCCATCCTGCGCACCATCGCCCCCACGGGACACCTGCACACGGTGGAGTTCCACCAGCAGCGGGCGGAGAAGGCGGCCGAGGAGTTCAAGGAGCACCGCGTGGGTCACCTGGTGACCGTCAGGAACCAGGACGTGTGCAAAGACGGCTTCGGGGTGAGCGGCGTGGCGGACGCCGTGTTCCTGGACATCCCCAGCCCCTGGGAGGCGGTGCGGCACGCCAAGGCTGCCATGAAGAGACACGGTGAGACGCACCATCAGTCACACTGTCATGTCACTGCAACTCCCATGATCCTCCACTGCGTCACCAAACTCTGGGTGGGGTTATAGTTTGGACAGAGGTTTTACTTATTGTACATTTGTGTGTTTAAGCGTCGTCGAGGCCAAAGTGTGATTTTAGTCTTTTAATGAACGCCTAAATCAAACTCTGTGTCGAGTGTATCCCATGAATGTTTGGATGAGTCACCACCTCCTGGTGTCGGCTGTTGTGAATCATCCTGGTGCAGCAGGAACATCATGACCAGGACTCAGCATCTTTTTAAAACGCCGGCCTGAGAATCCCAACTCCTCCCCCCCCTCCCCCTCCCATGACTGCAGCACCTCACTCTGCAGCAGCAGTAGAACGACCATCGATCAGCGTCACTCGACCTTGTGAGCGTCTCTGAGTTCACGGGACGGCTGATGAGGCACAAAGTTTGCCGCTGGTCTCCGTGGCGACGTGTCGAGCCGCAGCGTGTCCGGGCAGGTCGGCCGCTCGCCGGGTTAGCGTGCAGGCGTGTTCAGAGCTGTTTATTTAAGAGTCACCACACAGGCTGGAGGTCGCATCCAAACTGTGTCCACTGGGCAACAAAGTGTCTGCTGTCATGATAACGCTCAAAGCTCAACTCAGTTCCTAACGTGTAATTATTAGTCACTGAATAATCTCTGACCCAGTCTGAAAGCAAATATTCCTGAAGCACTTAAATGCAGCACGGTTTTTAAAAACCAAGCCCCAATATGAAGAGGAATGCTGCAGGAGCGAAGATGCTGCTCTGCAACTCGCTCCCACCTCCTCTCTGACTCCCTTTTATGGTGCCACTGCCACATTTCATGAGCTGGACCACAGCATACAACACACACACACACACACACACACACACACACACACACATAAAGATACCGATAAATAGAGGGCGGCCATCGTCGGAGCGGTCCCATGACCATACAGGGTGATGCTGCCGGGAGAGAGCTGGTTATTGTTGCTCCAAAAGGAGAAGCTTCGTTTGTTTCCCGCTGCTCGGTCGGGATGTTTCCTCCAGAGGAGCCGGAGCCAAGCAGAGCGAGCGAAGCCTGCAGCGTCTGAAGCGTCAGCGTGAGAGGAGCTGGCGAAGCTCAGGCAGCGGACTTGAACTTTCCAAAAATACCCCTTATCTCCAATGTTTATTAGACATAAAAACATCATGAGAACACTCCATCACGTTTGACTTTTCCTGTAGTATGACAGCGATGTGCGTGTGGCCTGTAAACAGGAAGTGCTCATGGCTGAAGAATTTTTCTAAAAAGTGCCAGTTTGGAGAAATAGGAGCTAAATAAATACGTTTTCTTCCTGTTTATGTCTCCTCGAGCGTTAATGGAGTTTCATTCCTAAGAGTTGGGTCATAGACTAGAATGTTTATAGAATGGAAACAAAAAAAAAAGAATGATAGCAAATGACTTTATGATCAATAAATCAGCTGAGAGGCTTCACTCATCGTCTCCTGCAGAATCGCTTATCAAAACAGTTTCCGTCCTCTGACATTAATCTAATGACGTAACTGCAGTGGAATATTCCGCCTGCTTTTCCTCCTAAGTTGTAATTCAGTGAACGTTTTGTCCCAGTGTTCAGCTGCCCCCCCCCTCCTCAGGCCTCTTTATTATGCAAGTTTAAAGCAAACACATGAAAACACGCGGAGACACCCCGAGCCTCAGCGACACCTCGCTCTGCAGCGCGCCACAGACCCAGGCTGATAGCGAAGACTATTAATAATGGCTCGAGACGCCCTTGTGTAATCGTCAACCCGACCCCTCCCTGCGTCCGTGCCGGTTGCCGGGAGACGGTTGAGTTGAGTTAACGGCCGTCAAAGGATGGGGGGGGGCACTGTCCTGTTGGCTGAAGGAACGTCTGCGATCTGAACTCACCACAGAGCTACGCCCTCCGTCATGAGTCAGTCAGCTCCCATCAGGCACCTCTGCGTCTCCCATTAGTGATGAAACAGGAAGTGTGTGGGGTCAGAGCCGGGTTGCCGAGGGTTTGTGCTTGTGAACGGATGTTGTGGTGGTGCGTCACTTTCTGTGTAGGCGTGAAACAAAGTGGAAGCTGTCGCAGCGTTTTCTGCATGTTTGACATTGTTTGGAGACGTAGACATGTCCCGCCTCTACGCAGGACAAGTTCTTCCTTTGAATCTTAAACTGACCTGTTGATCAGCACGACGAAGCCCCGCCCCTGACGTTAGCCTAGCGCTGGTGCTAACCTAAACAACCAACAGAACACTCTTCAGAGGCCGGCCTACAAGTTTGAAATGCGAGCGCTCGCTCCCGACCCCGGCTCCATCCAGCTGCACCGCCCCGAGTCACATTCCTCACTCTCCGGGTCAGCCGGTGAAAGTGCGCTCGGCTCCTCGCGGCCGCCCGCGGCGATCGCGGCGGGGATCCGTTTCGAGCCGAGAGGCCCGGGGGCGGGTAGGTGATCTGTTTCCTAACGCGGCCCCTGATGCTCCACAGAGCCCGGCGGGTCGCTGCTCCGCTCTGTCAGGGCAAGAAGACGCCTTTCCAAACACTTGTGGGGGCAAGACCAAGAAATTATTATTAGAAGCTGGAGTATCCTGAGATTCCCTCAGGCCGTATTAGATTTACTGATCTGGTTCGGATTGTTTTTCTTTGACCGTGACTGTTTCTGTTAAAGCAGGATTATTTTTGTTTCAGACGTGTGTGATTGCTGTTGTTGGCCAGCGTCACTGAGCCACACGTGGTTGTATAATGTGTCTGTTCATGCATCAAGTGCCAAATAGAATCCCTGTATGTGGCTATACACCTGTTTCCTCGCCTCCAGGCTCCGCCTCTGTCAGAGCCCCTCACCGTGTGTTTGGTCTCGTCCTCTCTCCAGGAGGTCGGGTGTGCTCCTTCTCGCCGTGCATCGAGCAGGTCCAGAGGACGTGCGAGGCTCTGGCGGATCAGGGCTTCGAGGAGATCAGCACCTTGGAGGTCCTGCTCCGGGTCCACGACGTCAGAACCGTCTCCCTGCCGCTGCCCGACTTCGGGCCCGACCCCGCCGCTCAGACTCCGCCTGACGCCGGACAGCAGGCGCCCAATCACGCCGCCGTCGCCCTGAAGACGACCACGCCTCCCAGAGAGATGCCGGGTCACACGGGGTACCTCACCTTCGCCACCAAACCCAGAACCTAGAGCTCGGAACCCAGAGCGGTTGCGGTTGATAATCCGTCGTTCCCCTTTATGAGCCTGTGGTAATCCAGCGGGGGTACCAGGTTTCTCCTGGTCCCTGTTGGCGCTGCAGCACTGGAAGGATTTACAGCTCCCTGTTACATAACTCCGTGCTCCCGTCATCTGGCACCGGCCGGTCGGTTGCTTGTATCAAGCGAGAGTGAAAATCAAATCGACAGCAATTTAATTTGAGAAGACTCGACGTGCTTCATCTGTCGAGAGAAGCAGTTTCACTTTTTTTTTTTTTTAACTTTGGATTCACTTGAACACAATAAATATGTAAAGAAAAGAAAAAGGTTTTCTTCCTTTGATCTTAAAACCGCTGAAAAATAGCTGAAACGTGGCGAAAGGTTGACATGAGTGTTCTGCTGGCAGCCATCAGGGGGCGATCTCCTTTGTTTACCGTCTCTGTTACGAACAAAACGTGAGGATTGTTCAAGTCGGTTCCGACTCAGTCGAGCGTCCTCAGGAGCTTGAACCGTATCATCGGAGGTCAAGGTTCGGATTCTGAAACACGAGCGCTGTTTCTGCTCATGTGATGTTGTGATACAGGAAGTTGCTGCTGCTGTTGGTTTTCCTCCTCTGACCCGCAGACGATCTCTGTTGAACCCGTCCTGATGGATCTCGCTGTCAGAGGCTTTGTTGGGTTTGGACTCTGTGAGTTCTCACTCGTCTTTTTAAAAGAGTTCCTCATTAAGTTCAGCGTTTGAACTCGGCCCTGAAGTTGCAGCTGCTGATCGTATCGGTCGATCGTTGCCTCTGTTTTTAGTCGACTCAGAGGCGGTTCAGTCTGGTTAACGGTTTAATCTTGGTCTTACCGTGGGTTATAAAAAGCACTGAGATAGTTTTAGTCCGACGTGTGCTGCGACGGGTCGTCGCATGCGTCTGTCTGTGGCTGAGTGGCTGAGAGAGAAAGGCCAGAAATCAGCCCCGGGAGCATCCTGAGCAGAGATTACGCAACAGGCAACTGGCCACGGCTCAGGGCTTATAACAAGAGGGGGGGAGGCTGAGAAAGTTAATTAAATTGGAGTCCGGCTCGAGCCAAAATGTTTTGTCCCAACCTGTGAGGCCAAGAGCAAACTGAGCCTGAAGCTTTGCCACGTTACAGACGTGCGCGGTCAGTGATGGGCTCAGGTTGGGTCTCCACACTCTGGACACCTTCAGATCCGGAGTGTGTGGGCGGAGGAGGGCGTGGCCGTTGCTGTGAATTCATCTGGACTCACTCGGCAAGTTTTTAATATATGTTCCGGGGCCGGGATGTTCCTGTTTAAATCAATGCTAGTTTATCTGGTCAGAGAACCGAGTCGTGCAGAAGCTGACACCTTGTCCGGGCCCTGGGCGAGTGGTCCCAGCCGCCCGGCAGCAGAGGGTCTAATCTGCCGGCCGCCGCTGGGAATAGCAGCTCTGAGCTGCTGGAAATCCCGCAGCGTAATCAGCTTGTCTTCTGCGCTCCTGAGCCCGGCACCGATACCCGGCAAACATCCAGGCCCGGCCCGGCGCTGCCAGGGGCCCCGGGAGCGCGTGCATGAGATGGGCGTGGCCTGCCGCCGTGTTTGTGATCAGTCACTGTTTTCGTGGTTCCTCAGGGGCCACAATAAAACCATATAAAAACATAAACCTTTACAGGGTCTAAAGTTCTTTTATTCAGATGGAATAAATTCCATCTCAGCTGTTTGGTTGTGAACTTCAGAAACCTGCGTGAGCCCAGTGGCTTTGATTCAAAGTCATTCTCATCGTTTTGTCTGTGTAAAGATGGCCGACATGGCGTCCTGCAGTATACACTCACAACACCCACCTTCTCCATGTTAGCAGACGGGACGTGAGTTTTAAAGCACTCCTCGTCATTTCAATCTTCCTCAAAGACGGTTTTTCGTTGATGGACGAGGTCCAAATGGGACGAGACGTGAGGCCGACTCAATACTGCCCCTGGTGTTTGTGTCCAGAATATTTTGGCTTCGTTTCTGTTTAGTAGGAGGAAGTTGAGACTTGAGTCCTGGTTTACAGTTTCTGGTTTGTCTTGTCTCAGGATGAATTCTAGATCTGAATCAATAATTGATATTAAGTGAACCTGTTATTGTTTGTGACTCCGATCCAGTGAAGATGGCTTCATCTGGTGTGCTGCAGCTCTGAGCTCTGTCCGTTCAGCTGTTTGCCCTTAATAAAGAGAAGTGATTCGGGTGTTTTTATTAACGTCCTCAGCTCCAGGCTGCGGAGGCCTGTGCAGCCTCAGGGATGAAGGATGTGGACGTCGTCTTCTCTTTTAACCCTTTAATCCTGGTGGGACTAAAAGGGGCCGAGGAGAAAAGTAGCGATGATGAGATTAGAGGCTGAAAAGAGACTTGCAGGGTAAAAGCTGCGCTGCTGCTCGTCGGTCTGAATAAACCTCTTACACAACAGCCACATTTCTCTCTCTGTGCGCTTCCAGTGTTTTACCGAGAGCGTCGAGCAAAATCGTCACAAATTCAATCACCAGTGAAACAGGTGAAGCTTCAGGAAGCTGACGTCAGTCACAGACCCAGCGTTAGTCTCAAGTCCAAAAACAACAAATGACATTTCCCAGTGAGCGAAGAAATAAAACACAAAGGTGCTGACACGCTGCTCTTATCGCTCACGCAGCGCAGCAGCGACACGGCGACTGTCTGTGACCCAGTTCCTCTCACAGGGACGAATGTTTCCACCCTGCAGAGAATTCAGAGCCACGGGCCTCGTCTGTCATCTGACTCCTGTATGAAATATTGATGCTAATATGTTCCAGTGCTTTCTGCAGGACAATCGATCGTTGAGAGACAGACTCTCGCTGGCGCGTCCAACAGGATCGGACTGCCCCCCCCCCCCCTTGTGTGATGGCACCCTGGCTGCTTTGGGAAAACACTGATTGAGCCTGATTTGTTTTCTGTTTCCTGATGTAATTCTACTTCCTGCTCTTTCTCCCTCTTACATAAAACGGCCATGAACAACCTCCCTCTTTTCCCAGGCCTATAATGGTCCCCAGTGTACCCACAGCCCAGTGCCCATTTTCCACGGTGGACTCCTGCCAACCAGTTCTCCCATTGAAGGAGGCCGAACAGAGCGGCCCTGCTCTCTCTCTCTCTGATTAACCGCTCCTCATTGTCGTCGTGTTCAGAGTGCGACCCCACACCTCGTCACTGAAACCCTCTGGGCGCTGTCCACCGGTGTCAGGGAGACGAGGGAGACGAGGGTGGCGTGACAGTGGACCGTTGAAAAAGTGTCAACCGGTCCTTTAATTTCACTTTTATTAACAATTAATCTTTTAGTTTCTGCATCGTCAGATATTTGTGATCCTTGTGAGTTTACACCGTCTTGTTTCTAAGTTTCACCTCAGAGGGAAAAACAGGAGTGACATCCTAAACGTCCTGTGAGGTCAGGATGGGGGCGTTTTCTTTTGGTTTCAGACCAAAAGAGGATAAGCAGAAGATAAACACACGTCGTCCTCTCAGGGCTGAGGACAGGATGTGTCCACGCCTGCGGACCCGGTGTGAGCTCGTGGTGCTGCACTGTGTGTCTCTGTGTCTCCGGCTGCCTTGTGGCCGATGTGTGTTATCGCCCGCGAGTTCTCAGAGGTCAGAGGCCCTGACGCCGCTGCCGAGCCGTCAGCCGAGGCTTTGTGATGGCGCTGCAGCTCAAAATGGCTCCGTCCTCTTATCAGCTGTGAAACATGACATCACATCGCAACGGGGACTGCAAGATCTGTGACAACACGTTATCTGCAGCAGCAGCCTGGCTGAATGGACAAATGAGAACATGAGAGTTGTGATAAGTGCCGAGAAGGAAGGCGATAATCAGCTGGAGGCTGACACACAAGCAGCTCAGAGGGGAACAACTGAAAACATCAAAGCCCGACGGCCCATTCAGTTCAATCAGGTGAAAATCTCCTTAAATACTCTGCCCCCGATCCGAATCTGCACCAAAATGGTGTCGGCTATTTCCTGATGCAGATCAAAGTTTGGAATCTGTTCAGTAGATTTGCTTTGATCTTGTCAATCACCACGTCCAGCGGCCTTCAGAAGTAAAAGCACCGTGTTTCTGTTCAGTTCCGTACGAACCTGCAGTGATCCCCACTGCGTCTTATCGCACCTTATCAGAGTGCACACAATATGCTGCCAGAGGGGCCCCCCCGTAATCAGTCACTCAGCGAGGCCCCAGCAGAGGTGACTGGGCGGAGTCAGGGCCCGAGAAGGTGATGGCGTCTGTTTGTGCTCCGTGGTCATTTCTGCTGCTTTTGATCGATGATGCAAATCTGTGATTTCATCCTCGTGCCAGGATGACTTGCATAATAAACACGGGGGGCGTGGCCTGGGGGGGGGGGCACTCAGTGACCTCATCCTTACAGCTCAGTGCCAGTTTCAATAAGTTGGAGTGAAGATGCTGAATCAAAGGCAGAATCGAGTAAACAGAGCACGTTGATTGTTTGTCTGTGTTGACAGAACTGGTTGAAGTGGTTAAAAACTTTGTAAAACGAGTTCTATGTAACGATATCAGGACAACACTCAACAGTTGTTCCGGCCTCTCTGATTGGCCGCAGGTGATGTCACATTTGAAAGGCTTGTCATTGAGGAAGTGAAAAGTCACAAACAGCCGATATGAGCCGGGGACTCTGTGACCTACATCAGTGCGTCTCTAATCGCTGCTGTGGTGGTGACAGTCACAGGTTGAGCTCGACCTTGTGATAACAGAGCCACGGCGGTTTTAAAGGGGAACAGACGATGACTGCGATCGCTGCGGCGCAGAGGAAGAACCAACCACAAGGATTAACCAGAGTACCTCAATAAAGGTCTTTATTGTGACCGACTGTAACGAGCTCATTGCAGATTCAAGGTGACCGAAGGTCATTCCAATACTCGGTCTAACTCTAAAGCAGCAGCTTGGCTAACATGACTTTGAGTGACAGTTGGCGAGTGTTCCCTCCCCCTCTGAAACGTAAGGGTGGAACTGGCCGGAGCTGCGTCGTTGGAACACACGGGGGACTTTCAGGTGGAGCCTGTGGAGCAGGAGGTGGATTTACATTTTTGTTTACAGCTCATCCACTCCCACAAGTGTCACCTCCAGGCCTCTACATTGATGTCTTTGTTCTTGTTTAGATGCGTCATACTTCTACGACTGCTCCATCAAAGCCCTGCACATCAAAGGGAAAAACAAAAGTGGCAACGCTGAAGTTTGAGAAGGATTGAGAAGGATCAGCTCAGCAGACATGCAGCAATGAACCGCTCAAAGAAGAAGATCCACAAATCAGCATCGTGTGGCATTCACAGGCAACATGCTCATATTCGTGAGGCACGAGACACTGGGGCCCATCGTGGACAAGTACGTCCAGAAGTTCTCTCCAGTACAGTGGTGCTTGTTAGCCACAGAGGCTCTGGACATGATGCTGTTAGCGGCGCTGTCTGACATGATGGCAGAGATCGTGCAGATGCTCACCACGGATCTTCTGAGAACACTGAATCCGCTGCTGCACGCCATCTTGAACCAGAAAGCCCCGGCAGCGTATCTCCACCACGCCTTGGAGAACCTGAACATATTCCAGGGCGAGTCCATCCTCAGAATATTCGCAGACGCTCTTGAAATTCAAAAGATGCAATGCGAGCATGCGGAACAGCTCACAGAACTGGTGGAGAAGGAAGTTTCAAAAAAGATTTTCTCCATTTCCTCCACGATCATAAACTGCTCCGCTTGGCCCCAAGATCCGGCTTTCTACGTCATTGGCTCCATCTCGACGGTGGGGTCCCTTCACCTCATGGTGGGCTGTGCTGCCAGATGTTTGAGGGATCTGGCTTTAGAGTCCCTCAGCTGCAGAGGAAAACCACATCAGCGCAGGAGCTACAAGATGTCTGTGCCCAGAGCCACTGAAGCTCTGACGACGATCCTCGTTGAATGTTGCAAGAAAATCGCCGAGGACGGGAAACACGGTCTCCCTCCTGACATCGACCTCAGGGCCCAGAATGCAGTGCCTGGGATTGTCAGAGACATTTGCACGAGCCTTTGTTGCGTGAGCGGCGCGTCCAGGCCTCATTTTGATAGGAGGTCCGTTTTCAAGAAAGTAAGAAAATTCATTGAAAGAAACATCGCCGTCCAACAGGAAGTAGACAAAGGCAGGTATTCCAGAGTTATCCAGAGACTGTTTGCAAAGATGCTGCTGAAGCTGAGGGTGGAGTTCAAGGAGAAAGGCTCAAAGTTCCTGGTGAACCTCGAGGGCAAGCAGCAGGACCCTGGTTCCCCTCAGCCTACACGTGAAACTCTGTGGCCAACAGTCATCCGTGTGTTAGCCAGGGAGTCCTCAGAGGACCTCGCAGCTCAGGTCGTCCAAAAGCTGGTGAAAGTCAACTCCAGTGAGCAGGCGACGGTGTTTTTAAAGAGCCTGACCTATAGAATATATCACCACCTGTTTGACCCCATATTTACCGGCTCTATTAAAAACACCAGAATGCTTGGATGCGTCCTCTTGAGCGAGGTGGACAAACTGTCTGGCCTGGCTGTCGAGGTCATGTACAAAAAGGTCGAGGACGCGCTGCAGAAGTTCCTGCAGCAGGTGTTCATCTGCATGAAGAACAAACTGTTTGTCACGAGCAATTTCAACGAGGCGCTGTCTGGCGTCATGGCCGACATCGAGGACCTCGTCACAAACATGGTGCACGTAGAAGAAAGCGCCAGCCGCGAGGCGGGGGCCCCCGGGGGCGGCTTGCGTGAGAAGTGCGCATTTCTGTTTGTCCCCGCAGTCAGTCTGCGGTGGGCTGGGCTGAGGGGCAAGGAGGAGCCTCTGAATATTTGGAAAAACGAGGACCCCATCGTTTCACTTTCTAAAAAGACGTACAAGAAAATGAGGGCAATGAAAAGGTCGGCAGACGTTGACGCCGTCAGCAGGCGTCTGTCGTACTGGTTGGAGAACAGGATCAGTATTCCACAGTCTCCTGGCACAAAGGTCCTCGCCAAGGCCGTGGTTCAAGACCTGCTCCACAGGTTCTGCTCTCCTGATGTATTATGGGAGGCTGATTCGGCATCAAGCGGCGCCGCGTTTGACGACGCCGTTTTACAGATTCTGTTTCGGCAAGTGAAACCTCCCGAACACGAGAGGAGGCGAGGGAAAGCCCGCCGTCTTTACTCACTGGCCAAAAAGGTTTTAAGCCCCGCCTCCCTGGTGAAGCGCCTCTCTCCGTCCAAAGACGTCCCATCGGCCCCCAATTTAGACTGCGTCAAAGTGTTCAGCTTTGCAGAACTGTGACACCGAGGCGCATGTGGCAACAAAAGGTGATAATAAAGTTTTTATTTCTTTTATTTCTTTATTTCTCAGTTTCCTCCTTTGACCCTAATGAGCGTGATCTGGAAGCCCCCAGAGGCTCCAGAGCTGACCACATCTCAGAGGAACCAGCCAGCAGCACTTTGGGGACTGTTCCTTCTTTTGACTGTACGAGATTAAGAGATTCAAGTCAGTGAAAAGACTCAAACATCCCATCACTGGTCTGCTGGTGTTACTAGCAGGTGCAGAGTGTGTTTGACCTCAGCCACAGAGACGCAGCGCTGCAGCACGAATCAGCTCAGAATACTAACGTTGCTGCTCGTTCTCTCCTGTGTTCTGGTCCAGGAATGCTGGGATTAACGGGCGTCACGCCGGGTTTTATCTGAACCTGACCGCAGCCAAAAGTTTGATTAGAAAATTCCTGCGTCTTCCTCCTTCGGCCCCGGTGAAATATGTGAGTCACAGGTTGGGAGGAAATTGCTCCGACTTCCACGGGGAGGAGGGGAGGAGGGGAGGAGGGAGCCGCAGCTTCCTAAAAAACCCAAACACGTCACATGACCTGCTCAAGGTGAGAGAGACGGGCGCGTGGCTCAAAGACGGGCTGCCCCCTGCAGGCTGAGGGGTGCCACTGGCCCAGCACGGCCCAGCACGGCCCAGCACGGCCCAGCACCACCACAGATAATGTTGATGTCCACCATGGTTCTCAGGCTCGATCACAACCACGTTAGGTAACTCCCTCGGCGTGCGTGGCGAGCTGGCGGTGAAGTGCAGATGTGGTACGTGGGAGCGGAGACGCGCAGCAATGCCCACGGGCCAAATGGAGGCCAGCTGCTGTGGAGGAGTGAGTGATTCCTGCTGTTACTGTGGCAACCGGCCAGATACGGCGCCGTCCCCACGAGGGGCCGAACGGACGGAGGCACGGACGCACAGGAGGACGGACGGTGTCGCGGCGTGAGGATCCAGGCGGCAGCTGCTGTCCGGTGTTTATCCGTCAGAGTAATTACGGCCGTTACAGCAGATGGGCCGCGGCCTTCGCCCAAGGTTTCCAGCTCAGTGAGAAGCACCGGGAAGCTCCGCCTCCTCCCCCGACCCCTCAACCCCTCACTTATCAGCTTTCAATTTCGGGTCAGACCGACTGTGACTCTTCCACCAAGAGAACCGGGTGCTAGTTGCGTTCTGATCCCGAAACCGAAAGAACCGGTTCCAAAGTAGCATGAACCAGCGGCCGGTGGTCCCTGGACCTGCCCCCCCCCCAGGTCAAACGGATTAGAAACCATTTTATTCCAGCCCCCTTCAGCGCCGCAGCTCCAGCAGCTTACGTAACGGGCCTCCTCCTCTGTTTCTGCACCGCTGCACAGCTGACGGCGCCAGGGACCCTGCTGCACACCACATGACATAACCACGGCCCACAACACTGTCCTCCCTTCATCCCGGCCTTTCTCCTCCTCCTCCTCCCTCCCTCCTCAAAGTGATTCTGCTCTGTGACTATTTTTACTCGGGGGGGGGGGAGTGACATGCACTCTGTTTATTAATAGGAGTCCAGTTTTCATCCCCGGGCTCTGCACCACCGCCACCGCCACCGCCTCCTGAACATCATTCTCAGCCTGCGATGCTTCTCACGAGTCGTCCTCTGGACGCTGCGCTCCTCGTGACGTAACCACACACAGAAGACGTTTATCCCTCATCCCGCTCTGGCTCTCGCTCCAGCTGCCGGCGGTCGACGCGTAACAGCTGGAGGGAGCAGGAACGAAGGCGTGTTGATGAGTGATGATGTGTCCCCATGTTGACGTCTTCCTGTCCGTCTGTGTCTGTCCATCACAGCAAACGATTTAGAGAAAAGAGTCAGGCCTCGATAAAAACAACCAGCATGGGTTGATGGGATTTTATTTCAATGAATTGGAGACACAAGTGAGATCCATCTGGTGACTGAACTCAGCTCAGTATATTTCGCTTGTTAACCAGTTAGCAGCTTTAACTGGTTTTACTGGGGATCAATTGTAATAAACTACATTTCCCAACAGCTGCTCTCAGGCGGAAGGAGGTTCTTCTCTGACCCGAACCTGAGCGAGTGAATCTGTGATGAGCTCATGTGACTGAGGCGAAAACCGCCGCGAGGAGCCAGGGCTCGAGTTAAAGGTGCACGGCTCGGGGCGAGTGCACGTGAGAGGCCACGTCTTTGTTCACCTGCAGTGAGGAGCTTTGTTTGTGTGCAGCATCGAGCCGTCGAGATCCGGCCGCTGTGGTCGATGCCAGGTTTTATAACCGCCGTGTCGCATCACGCATCTACAACACGCCACTGCTATCTGGGGGGGGGGGCTTTGCCCTGTGCGTGCACCGTACTGCTGACTGAGGGCGTGGCGCCCTCTGGTGGCTGCAGACGCATCTCAGGTCCATATCAGAGATCCTCTTTTGTCTCTGGCCGTCTCGGCTGGAGCTGGACGCCGCTCAGAGGCGTGTCCTTCCTGTGTCTAAGTGCTTCCTTCCTGAGTGACTCGTGGGGAATCCCAGTCCGAGGCCCTGCCACTGCTCCGTTTGGCCCGTTGGCTGTTTCTGTTGACGTCGTCATGTTTTGTTGTTCAAAGCTGCCAGTGGAACATGAGGATTAAGGATCTTTGTGTTCGTGGACGTTAACGAGTCCATTAGTTCCGGCGCTTAGGTATTAAAGAATAAGAAGATTAACCTCAGTGACCCTCGGGTCGACCTGAAACCGATCAGTCAGAAAATCTCCACGAAGAAAACACCAGAGTCGACCTTTCAACGAAAACGCCTCCGCACCTGAGGCGAGGACTCGCGGCGTTCCCCCGAGCTCAGCGCGGACGTGAGCCTCCGCTCAGAGTGACTCCATCTTAGCCGGCCACAGTGTGAAGGGTCGTGTGACCCCGCACATGGAGCGTCTCTCTGTGGAGGCGGCCTGCTGGTCACAGGCTGGACAACGTGACCGCCTCAGTTTTCTCATGTTCGAGATCTGGACTCTTGAGGGACCTTCATCAAAACACAACGATGTCCCAATGTAAGACACCAAGACGCTAATCTGGAACAAGCTGCCTCCAGTCTGACGACAGTGGGTGAGAAAGAAATGAGACCAACCTTCACTTCCTGTTCCTGTGTTTATATTCTGGAGATTATTGACGAACTTTCATGTTTAGAACAAAATCAAATTTGGAGTTTTTTAAAAAAAAGACCAGCAACAGAAGTAATATATCTGAATCTCTTTAAAAGTAATGAATAACAAGAGGGATAGTGATCCAATCAGTAAGTTCAATTCATCAGTAGAAGAAAAATTCAAATAATTTACCTGAAAAGTCTGACACGCTCCCTTTATATATTTTACAGACGCTTCCAGACTGAGGAACAAAAAACAAACCCAGCACAGATCACGACGCGGCGTCTTTATTTTGCAGTGAGAATACAAATTTAAAACACCACCATCCATGGAGCATTCACACAAATCGTTTTTTTTCCATCTCGGGAGTGCTTTTTTTTTGTTTTTTTTTTATTTTACAAGCGTGTCTCAGAGGGGAGACGGCAGAAGCCTGTCACAATCGATGCAGGTAAAGGCCTTTTAAGAAAACCTGTTTCTGCAGAGGAAAAGAAAAGGGAACAGCCCTCCTGACGCAGAAGGCAGCGCACGACACCCGAAAGCTGCTTTAATGAAATGAAATCCCTCGCTGCTCGATGTTTTTTCTCGTACGATTCTGAACGTGTGAGTTGTTACTCCTGTAAAGTTTGTCCGACGCTGATCTCACCTTAGTCAAGTGACCTTTGGTTTCAAGAAATACAGAGAACACATTCCTCAATGACTACATTCAACACCGGGAGGGGACGTGGAATATTTAGAGGCTCTGAATCCGACGGATCTGTTGTTTGCTCACAAAAGCATCGTCCTGGAAAAGGCTGGTTGGAGTCGCACAGCCGCCGGACCTGAATCTTTTACAAGTCGCCACTAATGGACTCCGGTGCCACCGAGAGTCCCGCCCACCCCGAGCTGAGTGGCGAGAGAAAATATCTGAGCTCCTGACCAAGAAATGTTAGCGTTTGTTTATGTCTGTCCTTTTAGATTTCTCTGAAGACTGTTCAGACTAAAAAACAATTACAAACACAATAACGAGCCAAACTTCTTCATCACACATTTAATTTGACAGCGTCCTCCAGCCAGAGAGTTTCATTCATTTCCTGTCAACTAAATTTTCTCTTTTTCTGATTTCTAGATTTTTTTTCAGGATCTGATGCTCGACAGATAAAAATGAAAGTAAACTTTAGGGTTCCAGAGGAAAAAAAACATCTCAGAGAACAGTAATTTTTTCTCATCATTGAATCAGTAGCCTAGAGCTCCAACTATCGACTAGCACGGCTGTGAAGACCACAGTGACACTGGTGTGTGGAACGAACAGAGACGTGTAGGACATGGATTTAAACAGAGGACGAGACAGAAAAACAACATTTCTCTACACACTGATAAATAATCCAAACCCAGCGAACTGTGAGGACTCCATGTTCGTATACTGTGTGTGTGTGTGTTGGGGTTGGTTTGGTTAAGGTTCACTGTGAGATAGCATCTGTTGCAACAACGGCCGGGCGACCAACGCTGTTTAATCTAATTTCCCCCGGATGAGTCAGCGCTGCGACCGGGAGCCGAGCAGCCGGCGCCGTGCCAGCACACGTTTCCACAAGCAGCTTTAATGGAGATAAAAAGAGTCTGTGGGAGTTGGCCGAGCAGCCAAGTTCAGGCGGTTCGAAAAGATTCGCTGTTTGGGTACAAACGCGTTTGACTGGTAGTGTCGGTCCACGCTGCGAGCAAACGCTCCCTCGCGGCCAGATCCTCGGATCAGAGGACAGCCACAGGTGAGACAGCGTCTCCTCACCGCCAGCTAAGTTGCATTGGTGGACGTTCCGATTCAATCGCTTTGTCTGATTCTGAATTATTGCTGTGAGGTGAGCATTTCCCTGTTTTCATTTTGGGGTTTTCATCTTGTTGTGAGGGAGTTTCAGATTCAGGAGATGCGTCGGCTCCTGTGGCGCCGCCACGCTGACCACTGCCGTTCTCTGGGGAGTAAATACTGATTTGGGAGAAAAAAAAAAAAGCCTTAATTCTGACAAATAGTGCAAATTTCTGGTGGCGGTATCGGCCAAGGTGCTCTCCACTAACATTCGGTGCTCTGGGTCTTTGTTCGAGGCTGCTGCTCCACAAACCCAGATCAAAGGGAAGGGTGAAAAATAAAGGCACAGAGATTTGGACTTCTCCCCCGCTCCATCGGATTTCTCGAAGACTCCGTCGGCTGCGATCAGCGTCAGTCCTCTCCGCCGCCCAGGACCCCGCGCGCCTCAGCCTCGATGTGTCAATCCAATCTCTTCCCCGTCCTCTCCCAGTCGAACCGAAAAGAAGCTAAAGCAGCAGCAGCAGCACATTTTCACCTCCTCCCGTCTCTCTGATCCATTTATAGAACAACGCGATCACACAAGAGTCACAGCAAACATACTACACGCTAACAGCAGCACGGGCAGCGGAGGGAAAGGTATTTTTATCTCGTCACACTTCCTCTTTCGGATCTGGGAGGCAGCTGCCGCACCGATCACCACCAGCGTCTCAGCTTCATCTCTGCTACAGCAGACGAGAAAACCTCATTTGTCACTGGAGCGTTTCTTGGTCACGCGTGACCTCACGGCAGTAACCCTAACCCCGCCCCCTCGCTCTCAGCAGAATAAACGTCCATTATTAAATCTCGGCATCTTAAAATCGGCGGACGGCTCGACCCTGTTCTCGCGTTGGCAGTGAACTCTGAGTCTCTCTAATTGGGTCGCTGATGGGGGGGGTTCCACCGCCCTCCAGGATCAATATCAAGTCCAGTCTGAGGATGGGAGTTCTTTAGTTCAACACACACACACACACACACACGGCGATGAAAACCCTCCCTCACACACACAAATGAGAGATGTCGTCGAGAACGTGTAAGTGTTTCGCTAAAGGAGCTCTGTGACCTTCTGTGACCTTCTCAGCACGGTCCGGCCAGACTGTCGCAAAGAGACAAAGAAAAGCGCTGCTGCTGTGCATTCTGGGGGTTTGAGTCTATATTCACACGAATGAAAAGAGTCGTCTGTATTTACACCCGTCGTCAGCTCCCGGGCTCGGTCAATACTCCCACTCGTCCGTCTTCATGTCCAGGTAGTTGAGAATGTTCTGGGCAAACTTGACCGCCTGCTTCCGCGCCACCTTGGTCGTCTCGTCGCCCTGCGGGTCCACGGCGTCCAGCGACAGCAGCTGCTTGGTCAGCAGCTCCTCCAGGATCATGTAGCTCTTGTCCACCCTCTTGCCGTCGAAGCCCAGCACCTGGGCCTGGAGGTCCGAGAGGCTGCCCAGCACCAGCCACACGGCGCGGTGCGACGGGTGCTCGGCGGGGCCCGGCTGCCGGCGGGCCAGGGCCTCGCGGAGGTCGAGGAAGGTGACGATGGCTTGGACCTCCACCACGGCGCGGCGCCGGGCCTCTCGGATGCAGGGGTTCTTGGCCGTGTCCACCTGGTCCAGGTGCGTGAGGAGGCTCTGCAGCTCGGCTTTGGGCCTGAAGCTGAGGTCGCCCACGGCGCAGTGGCGCAGGATGCCCTCGCGCAGGTGGGACACGTGCGCTCGCACGGCCTCGATCTCACGTATGGAGTTGTTGTGAGCCAGGTCGTATCTACACAAGACAAACGGGCGGGACGTTAGTCACGATCGCTTGGATTTTATGATCCTTTCGGGACCTTGCATCAGTGTTGGTTTCACAGGATTGAAACGACGTGCTCCTACCTGCGCGTGTCGTCTCCTTCCCCCTCCAGGTCCAGATGTTTCAGGAGCCCGTTTATCTCCTCCACAACCTGTTTCCTGTAATTTCTGATCGCCGCGTTCCCGGACACGTCCAGGGCGTCCAGCTCCACCTGCATCTCCGTCAGGATGCGCGACAGATGGGCGCAGCTGTCCCTCCCGCTCAGGCCCATCAGCAGCGCCACCAGCTGACCGCGGGCCACGCTCACCTTCACCATCACCTGGTTGATGCGGTGCACGGCCTCGTGGGTCTCGCCCGACAGCGGCAGCGAGAGCGTCTGCTGCTGCGTGCGCCCTTCGATCACGTCCTGGACGGCGCACAGGCGCGTCAGCGCCCGGTAGCGCGCCTTGCGGAGCGGCACTCTTCCCTCGGTCTTCACCTGCGTGAGCCTCAGCACGAGCTGCTGCAGGGCGTCCACCAGCTCGTCGTTGATCTCCGCCACGCCGCCGCCGCGCTGAGGGGCCACCACGCGGTCGTCCACCAGCTGCCGCGCCTCGTTGCTCAGCTCCTCGATGGCGATGCGGGAAGGATGCGTGGCGTTCTCCTCCAGGTACCTCAGGAGGCCCTCCACCTCCTGCGCCGCTCTCTTGCGCGCCCCTTGCAGCTCCGGTTTGCCCTCGGTGTCGACCTGGTCCACCTCCAGCAGCAGCCGGGTCAGCTCCCGCTCCAGACGCTTGTAGTCTCTGTCGTTCTGCAGGCCGCTGAACGTGCAGACCTGAGGGCCCAGCGACGCCACCTCCTTCTGGACCTCGTACAGCCGCATCATGGCGGGGTGCTGTGCGCTGAAGGGCTGCTGCTGCTGCTCCGTTGGATGCTGCTGCTGCTGCTGGCCGCCATGGTCCATCCTTTTCCCGCCATCAAAGGGCTTCCCAAACAAGCTGGAGAAAGAGGAAACAGGGCAGGGTGTGAGGACCCTGAAAGCAACGCTAAGGCATCAACTGAAACACTGGAAATTACCCACAATCCTCTGCTCAAGAGCCCAGACAAACAGGTTAACGAGCCCTGCTGGTTAAAATCAACAAAACAAAAGAGCAGCCAGAATTTGATGATGTCTCACTCCGAGGAAACGTGGAGCTGACAGGAAAACGTTTCTCCGCCTCTCTTTAGTGGGAAAAGCAACAGAGGTTAAATCACGTTCAGATTCCTGCACAGGTGGTGGCTTGGGCCGGGACTGACTGACTCCATCAATGTCAGAATCTACTGACGTGTTTAACTGGTTCTCGTTTTTAGTTTCAGTGTCTCTTTTCATTCAAGGGTGAAGTGACAGTGAAGCCAGGAACCATAATTGTTCACAGACGAAGAACAAAAGCAAGAACACAGCCATGATTAATCTGAACACAACATGCTCTGGTTTAAAGAGTTAGAAACATGTCACCGCCCATGGAACCACGTCAGTATTTCCCTTGTCTTCAACCTCCACCCACCCAGCCACTGATCTGAGACCAGTGTGTATTTAGTGTCAGTACGATGACGACAAGAACAAACACACTGCCGCTTTTTAGATCCCCGAATCTGAAGTTCTCTCCTCGACCTTGGCCTCTGGTTGATTCTTCTATCCTAACTGACCTCAGATCAAATAAACAACAATTCAACTGAAGACAAAGGAGATGGTGTGGGACAATGAATGAGGTCAAACACCCACATGACAACCATTCAGACAAGCGCCGTGTTTCCATCGGGCTCGTTGTTACCTCTCTAGTCCACATTAAAAATCCTACAGACCGAGCTCGCTTTTAAACACAGAAGAGAAAGAAATCGACGCGTCTGACCAACACCCAAAATTCCAACAGTCCGCTGCCTCTGCAGGAAGAAGCCCTGTGCCGTGTGTCACAGGTTCCCCCAGTTCAGCTCCAATTCTTTCTCTGGGAGGAATTTGCTGCTTTTCTGTTTTAAATTCAACCCATTTGTCCCCTGGACATTTGGAAATGTCTCTTTTTACGTCATTAAAATGCCTCAATATTGAGGTCAAGGGTCAGGCCGCGACCTTTGTCTCTGACCTTTATCCACCGACATCTACCTTGGGTCACGTGGTCTCTGAAGCCCAGTGAGAAGACCTCGCCCCGGAGACGTCACGATGGGACAGACCTGAAAACTGAACAGCCGAGGCCGCGACTGTCGCCAACACACACGAAGAAAAACAGACGACCGGGTCAGGTTGAGATTATTTGATATGAAACGAGACGGATGGAGAGCAGATCAACGATCCACAGAACCAACACATGATTTGTCCCTTACGTCCACCTGACCTGAGACAGGGAGAGAAGTGAAAGCGTTAATGAGGGGGTTCTGTCCGACCTGACACCTCAGTGAACTCTGCTTGCAGACGGAGGCTGAACAGGTCGTCTTGTGGGGGGGGCTGGAGGCCGAGCCCCCCGCGTGCACGCTGGGGCTGTTGCATGTGGATTCTGCTGGTCAGGTTCCCCACAGCACCAGCAACACCTATCACAACACGGACCGCAGCGTCTCCGGAGCTCCTTTATGTAACACGGAGCGAGGGGCCGGGGCTCACAAATCAGAGCATTTATTAGGATAATCCCGGCAAAACCTCCCTCAGCCTGGCAGACACTGGAGCCAGGAGCCAGTCCTGTGCAGCTCACCCCCCCCCCCCCCCCCCCCCCCCCCCCCCCCCCCCCCCCCCGGCCAGCCCGGGCCCCCCCCCCCCCCCCCCCCCCCCCGGTTTAAACCCCCTCTCCCCGGGGCGCCCAGGCTCCTTCCCCGGCTCCAGGCTGCACGCACCGGTGCCGCTTTGCGCATTATGTCGGCGCACAGCATCGGGCTGGAGGCACGGAGGGAACATCCACCTCTGCAGCATCGCCACAGCAAACACTCCTCCCCGATCTCACGCAGCATCTCCGGCCGCGGTCCCCGCACACACGCCCCTGCAGCCCGGTGCTCACCTTTTCAACACTCCGAACACATTCGCGCACATTTTGGCGGAGGTCTGTTCCCATCGGCCGGGAGCGGCAGGGCGGCTGCTCGGGGAGGATGATCCCGGTCTCCGGTGGTGATGCTGCTCCGGTCAGCTTCGGCACCCACCGCCCGACTGGCTGCCCGCCTGCCCGCCCGCCTGGATGACTGACTGCGGCGGGGCTGGGGCTGGTGTCGCCCCTCCCACAGCGGCTTCCTCCGCTTTGACACAACTCACTGAGTAAACGAACCCGGCCGGCGCCGAACCCCCACACACGGTCCAAACACGCCAGTGCGCCCCGGTGAAGCGGGGACTGCTCCGGGTCTTCCTCCGCTCTCCGCCCCCCCCGCCCCTCCGCTCCGGGAAGGCTATTGTGAGGCGAAGCTAGCCGGCCGAGCATCACCTGACTCGGCCCCACCTTCACCAGATCACCCCGGCCCGGTTCCGTCCACACACCCTTGCTTGGCCAGCACTCGCGCCCGGTTCTGTCTTACCTGCAGAGCCACCGCACCGCCATCTGAACCGCAGCCGGGGACTGCGCAGCTCCTCCGGGGGAAGCTACACATTAGCTCACCTAGCTACCTTCCAGAGGAGTTCCTTCGCTCCCGGTGCCGCCTAGCGCGGAGTTCGGCTTTACCTCCGAACTTTAACCTGCGCTCATCTAAACGCGTCGTTTCGACTCCGCTGCGACGAGTTGGCGAATCTACACTAAACGAACCTCATTAACTAGTATTAATGAGTCATAATTACCATGTAACCGTGTTATCTCGCGACTAGGGCGGAGTATTAGGGCCACATTGGAAAAATAATCCAAATCCCAGACTTCGGAAATAAAGTCGTAAATTAACGAGTTTAAAAAATTAAATGTACAGGATCAAAGTCGTGAGTGTACGAGATTAAAGTGGTAATTAACGAGATTAAAGTAATAATTTCACGACCTCATCTGAGTCAAGGGTTAGTTTTAGTTGGCCAACATTGGGTGCGCTTCATTTCCACACGCTGCCGCACCGGTTGTCAAGCGTGTTGAAGTACGAGCGCATTCCTGCAAGGTTAGACGAGATTAAATATTCAAAACCACACGTGAATATACATCTAATTTATCCTGTAGTATTGGTGTAATGTTGTTGATATTAAAACATCACACGAAAATACGTATGTCTTAAAATAAACACCCGGAGCGGTTGTATCCGGGGCTCGGTGGTGACGTTTTCAAACGCACCTGTGTATCCTGCCGGATGCACGTGACAGAGCGAGTGGAGCGCGGAAGGACGTGCACCGCGTGAACGGAGCAGCGGATCAACATTCTGCGTTCTACATGTTTGTTAGCGTGTTTGTTGCCATGGTTACACGTTAACGTGACTGCAGCATGTGCTCGGTGGCAGCGGGGCGGGGCCTGACCTGCAGGAGCTTCCGTCCTGCGGTCGTGACCGCGGCGACCACCCGACCCTGCAGCTCCGGACAGGAAGCACGGAGGAGGAGGGCTCAGGAGGTGCGTGTGCTCGTCACTGACACTGTGTGTGTGTGTGTGTGTGATGTTTTAATTACTGATCATGACAATGAGATTATTTGATCTTGTGATTTAAGGCTCAGCTGTCACAAGTTGAAGCTGATAAACAGGACGAGCAGTTCTCAGTTTGATCATGCAGTGACGTCATCGGCGTCACATGATTTGACTCTATCTGACTGAGGTGGTTGAGGTCTACCTACCTTTTCTTCTTCTTCTGGCGTCCCAGCGTGTTCTCCTCCTCCTCCTCGCTGCTCCTCTCGTCCTTCAGTCTGCTCAGAAGTGATAAGCTGCTTTTTATGTGCACTCACACTGCCTCTGTTATCTGTTTAAATTAAACTTTCCCCTCACGGACAGAGTTTATTTAACACGCGGCCTCCCCGCCCCCCGGCCGTAAAGCCTTATCTTAAACTGACGATGCCTCTTTCTCTGCTGCACTGAACACGAGGAGCTACTTGGAAGCATCACAGTGGATTTCTGAGGAAACAAAATCTTCTCATTTTCCCCCCAAAACTGACTGAGCAATCTCAAACTGAGAGAACATTTGAGATCATCTTCAGGGTTTCCACTGACAACAGTCGTAAGTGACGAGTATCTCCTGGTTCGGTCCACGTGCAGAGATCGACCTTCCGACCCCCACCCAGCTCCACGTGCGACTGGATCGGTCCACCCAGCCCCCTGTCCAACCTGCGCTCCATCGTTTACCACGTCCCCGAGAACGAGTCAGAGCTGGAGAAGCGTCTGCGGCACCTCAGGCAGGAGACGGAGGACTGGAACCATCAGTTCTGGGCCAAACAGAACATCAGCTTCAGCAAGGTGAAATGAAGCTGAAACTTTGACCTTTGTTTAACAGGTTAAATCCGTATTGTTTTAACCTGAAGACAATCTAATAAAACGTTGAGTCTTGAGACACCAACATTTTAGTAATTACACTTTTTTCTTTGTCGAAAATTAAATACAACACTGACTAAACTAAGATGGACAAGTGTCTCCCAAGGTGCAGTTCCTATTTCCAGCAGCAGGGGGCAGCACCACACTGCAGGACTGTAGCATCCGGGCACGTTCGTTAGAATCCCGCCAGGATCAATATGAACAGTAAAATATTCCGTTTCTTATCAAACTGATTCATGTTAGGAAGGAGTTTAATCAAGGTATTTAAAGAGCGTCCAACCTACAGGAATGTGATCAGTGTTTGCTGCTGCTTGTTTTTGTTTATATGTGTTTGTGGTTAAAGCTCTTGGATTGTTTTACGATCACATATTTTTATGCTCCCTGCAGGAAAAAGACGATTTCATCGTGTCACAGCTGAAGGCGAAAGGCTTGACTCTGCGCGATGAGCACGGTGAGGACACACACACACACACACACACACACTGTTGTGCAAACCAAACACAACTGAGCCAGTCTGGTTTGAAGAACCATGCTGTTGCATGTTGCCTGCAGTTCAAACACACAGCATACAGGATGGTTTCATAATGCCGCTCTCTCTCTCTCTCTCTCTCAGGGCGCCGGCAGCACCTCGACACCGAAGAGATGGCAGAGTTTTACAAAAGCTTCTTGGACAAGAACAGAACACGACACATGAATTACAACAAGTGGGTTTCTCATCGAGAAGTGATGTGGTCAGACACTGTCAGACACACACACACACACACACACCACCTGTGGACCTAAGCTCCCCATGTGTGGGCTTTTACTCCTGTTTGCACAACTGTGTGACTGGCTCAGCTTGGACTCTCTGTCTTTCCCTTCACCGTGTGTTATCACCTCTGTCACCACACGGTCACGGTATGACAACCTCGAATTATTAGTCAGGGTCTTTGATAAGAGTTGGACACAGAAACAGAAACCCCTCTTCTTTGAGTCTGCAGATATTGTGTCATTTCCCACCTTTTGTTTAAAAATTGCTGAACTAATTCGATCATGTATGACCCTCCTCGGTTTCTTTTCCAGGGAGTGGTACAGACGGAACTTCACCATCACTGTGCTCATGGCCCGAGTCGCCCTCGCCAACATGTGGAGGGCGCGCCGACGCGGCGACAACAACCCGCGCTCTCCTGCCCCCTGATGATGAACCCCCTCCCTCAGTGCATTTCTGTGCTTTTGTTTTTCTTCTGTAATTTAACTACTAGGAATAAAAAAACAAAAATAAAATCTTTTCCTGTTATTTCTGAATGTGTGTTTTGATTTGGAGATAAAATGATGTTCTCCAGCTGTTAAATTGATTTTCTAAACCTTTCTTGTGATCACTCTGGAAAATACTCTGAATTTAGGAGGCGCCTCCCTCCAGCGTGTTCGCTAGAAACCCAGTTACATAAGTTCTCCTCCACTATCAGGTCTGCACTAAATTATAAAGCTCAAAGATATCATTAATATTGTAGTTTTCATAAACTTTGGGTTTTATGCTGGATGACATTTGCTCCTTCATGAAGACAAATTTGGGGATTTCTGAATAAATGTGAAGTATAAATAAATATTTATATCAAACCAGTATAAAGTAGCAGCATAAACATCATATATAATTGTATAACATCGCAGTATACATCAAATGTTTAATTACATAACAGTTTCTTTATGATAATAGTTATATAATATAGGAGTATAAATGTGGCGGCGCGTGTCGCACCGCCGCGTCCCCTTTAATCCGGGCCGGGGTGACATCATTACCCGGGAGGGGAGGGGGGGACACCGGCTAACGCCATTTTCACGCAGCGCAGTCAGTCATCCAGTCACCGACCACCAAGCTGTCACCTCCACCGGCCACTCCTCAGCGGTTCACCCGGCCCCTCATGGAGCCGCAGTCGGGTTAGGATTGACGGAGCCGTCGCCGCCATGGAGCCGCGGGCGGAGAGGCTGCAGCTGCGGAGGCCACAGTTAGCTGCCCGTGTAGCCCCGTAGCTAGCGCTGCTCACCACCGATGCGGAGCAGCGTTCCCTGAACACGGCTCACACACTCAGCGAACTCCGCTCTCGAGCGCCGGGCTCAGATTCCACACCTCTCCCCGTCAGACGTCGGTAGAAGGAGCGGCACCTCCATCGCAGAAAAGACGTGATTCGCAGCGGGGAAGAGGCGTTTCTGTCCGGCTACACTGGCAACGGATGTCCTAGAGAACGGTAGGAATGGCTCCGTGTATTTCTTGGAACGGTCTCATTAGCTAATTACCTTCCGTGCCAGGCGATTTCTCAAAGTGTCATCCCATCAGACTACATTTATTTGACTAACCCAACCACGGAGGGTCACGTGTTGTAGAGAATATTAACATTAATTCTGATAATAACATGAACAAACCCCCTCCATTCCTCCGGGGTGGTCAGTGTTGACAGTGCGCTGCAGGAATTAGACGTCAGAAGCGCACTGGCGGCTGTCAGCGGAGGGCTAGCGCGGGGTTAGCATCATGCTAGGTGTGTGGGACAGGCAGGTACGGGCCGACTGGTTCGTCAGGTTCATCCGCGATGCTCTGCCCAGGGATGCGCCCACACCGCGGCTGCCCCCGGGGGTCTGGCTCTGTCATGTGACGGTCGCCTCTCCGTGTCGGACGAGCTTTTCATTGATATTCAGAGCGGCCCGAGGCCAGTGAAAGCTGCCTGTGTTGAGGGGTCAGCTTCAGGGGGACAGTGGCTCCCAGTGTGGGTCCCGCAGCTGGGGCAGAGGAGACTGGACGTTACTCTCAGCAACACTCATGTTGTGTCCGCAGCTCCCTGCGGTGTTCAGGGTGTGATCCCCCCACGGGTGCTCTGAGCTCCTGACAACCTGCCGGGAACCCTGACAACCCTCCCCCGGGACGGCGTGTTGTCGCCCCGGTGGCCCAGAGGGTTCGAGCCCTGTTGCCAGAGTAGACGCATCAAACCAACACAGCCAGGGGTTATTCTGTTTGTCCTCCTGTTGACTGGGCTCCCATGTCTTTTGTAATTAAAAGTTTATCTTATTAAAATCTTCAGTTAGGAGAGGAGGAGGAGGACACACATGGATTCCTGATGATTCATCTCAGTGATTTTCTAATTCTGCAGACGGGCTCAGAGGAAAATCTAGTTCCTGGACTCCGAGATGACAGCTTTAATGTTTTACGCCCCCGACCTTAAAAAACCTCAATTCCTCAGTTTACGGTTGCATAAGACACAGATAAGAACGAGAGAAGATTATTTAGTTGTAATATTTTAACCATAGCTCATTCTGTTTCCTGTTACGCTTCGGTTTGTGATCGTGTGATTGGTGTTTTTGAATTAACACCGTGAGAGCATGAAACGCATGAACGTGTACCGACTGACACCTGCTAGAAGACGACCTCGCTCACCTGTGGCTTTTGTGTCGTCTGTGTTAATGTGTGTGTGTCTCTGAGTGCAGTGATTGGTTGTGTTTGTTCCAGTCTGACTTCGTGGGGAAGCGTGTTCCTCGTATGCCAGTTAGTTCTTTCATAACTATCTCAGTCTTACGCTGAACTGATCCTCTGCTGTGGCACGTCTCGACAAGAAGAACCAAGTAGCGTCACTGCTGCTGCCTCTGTAGATGGAAATGGAAATAAAGAACTGATATGTGTCGTTGTCATGTGAGAGCCGAGCAGATCTGATTTCAACGATCCCTGCGTTCCAGATTAACAACCGACATCTTGATAGTTTTGTTCCCTCACCTCCACGTCCAGAAGGCCACGTCTGTTCGATTATTAAAACAGGAAATGGGACGCAACATGTGGGACATAAACCGAGCCGCTCAAGCAGGCAACTGGTGATTGTTTTCAGTATTTCTACATCAACGATGGATCACATGACGCGTACATGTGTGTGAAAGTGGATTGCCTGGGGCGATAATAGTTCCTCTTATAGAGATTCATATCCTCTTTCAGCTCATCGTTATGGCCGCAGAGGAGTTTATCAGTACATTTGTTTTCCTGTGTTTACCGTTACAACAGTTCTAACTGTACTCAAGTCGTGACTCATGCAGTTAGCTCCCCGACTCGGAGCTGTTTATTCCAGACAAACTGAGAATCGAGGGTCTGCGTCGACAGGAAACTGGTCGGACGAATGTTGGTCATTTGAATAATCCAAACAAACGTGTTGAGCGTGTTGTGGATTCTTTTAGATTAAAACCCATCCTGTGTTTTTGACGTGCAGTGGCTCAAAGTGTCCGTCACACGTTCACTGCCTTTGAATGTGATTAACGCTCACAGCGCTCATCATCTAATGACTATCAGCCGACACATCGCTGACTCAGATTGTTCTTCACTGTGCCCTCGTCCTCCCTCATCACTGACTGTTCCTCTATTTCACTGGTCCCCGGCACGAGCCCCCGTCTATATATCCACCGCCACATTTGTCTTCGCCGTTCTCCTCGCCTTCGACTGTATCACTGCCCAAACCTGTTAACGTGAAGAGCTGCAGTGTCCCCTGGGTGCTCCGCTTCCAGCCAGCCATTTACATTAAAAACAAAAAGAAAAGCATCAGAACATAGTTTTCTCTGGCATTTCCCTGTGGTGCTCTGAGCCCTGAGACTCATCTGATGCCAGAAATAAAACAGAGCAGGATCCAAACTGTGCTGTCACTTTCACTTCTGTACTACACCGCCTGCAGTCGTCTGTCTTGATGTTTTCAGTGGTTAAAACTTGACCTTGTTCAATTTAATCTGGGTTGAAACCCCGATGCACAGCTTGGCTCAGTCAGGGCTCCTTTTGGTTCTGTGTTGTTATAGTGAATAACAGCTTTTATTTTGAAAAGCTTTACCTCTCTGTGAACTGGCTTTAAGGAATCACACAGTCACAGTCGGTCGGGCTACATCAGTAGCCACGAAACATCCCACCAGTTCAGTCCTTTTTAAAAAGACGGCTGCGGAACATGAGTCAGCTCCAGCGCTGCTCACCTGCAGCTGCTGTCTTCCATCCCCTCCTGCCCGGCGTCAGCTGATAGGCTGCGGGCCGGTTGCTGAGTCACATGGAGCGATCGGGACTGCAGCCCTCCCTCCGTCTGCCTCCTGCGCTCGCAGCCATCTCCATTCAGCGCCTTCGTTCTTCCACACTTGAACTGTGTCGTGAAATCGGAAGCAGTTCAGCCGAGGCTGCGCCCGCCTTCCTCGCCACAGCAGCCCTGACACCCAGGTGGTCGCTGCGCCATCAGAAACGGAACTAATGTTTGTTTCATTTCTGTATTTTTGGGATGATCACAGTGTTTCTGTGATTATTCAGCCTGCTTGCAGCCTCACTGTGGAGCTGCTGCGCTCCAGAGATTTATTAGGCAGCTGAGCACAAGTGCTGTCAAAGCGCTCGGTCATAATCCTCTTAAGTGTGAGTGTGTGTTTGTGTGCTAGGGTTAGGGTGTGTGTTTTGTGTGAAATGAATACGAAGCAAAGAAAGTCAGGTTGGATGTGAGGAGTGTGATGAAGACGACACAGTGTTGGTTAATGTCTGCATATTAACATAATGACGTGATATCATGTTAAGACCTGAACTCAAGGCTGAGTCCAGAGCTGCTTATGTGTGATGACGGAATTATGACAGCACTAAGACGCTGATCATTCTGTTTATGTCAGGTGTCCAGGATCATACCCTCATGATCACACGATGATGTCACCACAGTCATCACGTCATGATTATTACAAAACACAACCTGCGTCTTGAGATAAAATGAAATATTCATGAGCGTATGAACAGCCGCCCCTCTTTCTGTTTGATCTGGATTTGAACCGTCAGCAGGCCGCAGATTTCACTTCTGGTTTCTCCTCACAGCTGAAGCTAAGCCCCTGTTTTCCTTAAAGCATCTTAAGTGATGACTCGCACAGCATTTCACAAAACTACGACCACGTCTTTACCTCGGCTCGCGCGCTGCTCACACAGCTGGTTCCGACCCAAAGGCACCTTGAGATGCAGGAGGAAAAAACTCCCGCTCCAGGAGGCGTGCGCTCACAAACACAGGGTCTAACCTTTAGCTGAAGCCGGCTGTGGAGGAAGGAAAATGACTGGCAGGGCTGTCAAAGCGGTTGCACAGCATGAGACCAGCAAAGGTCAGCAGCGTGTGTGTGTGTGTCCATTAAATTTGAATGACTTCATTTCTCATTGTGTCACATGTGAACTGAGGGACCTGGAGGATGATTTAAAAACTCTCTGCCAGGACTAAACAAGCGTAGAAGTCATAAGACGAGTGGGTCCTGATTCAGTCTGTCCTTGCTGGTTTGGATTCCCCGCTGTTTTTTCTGCTATATAATTTTTAAAACCAAAGTGAAAACATAATTACTAATGAATGAATATGCTCCCCGTGTTGTCCTCCTGCTGCAGGATGCGTGAGGACATGTCCACCATGGTGTGCGGGAAGGAGGAGGAGGACCCTGGGGAGAAGCTGTCCCAGGATGAGATCATCTCCCGGACCAAGCAGGTGATCCAGGGGCTGGACGCGCTGAAGCAGGAGCACCACTCCATCCTGGAGGGCCTGCTGGGCACGCTGCGCTGCCTCAAGCAGGAGGAGGAGGGCGTCCTGGTGGAGGAGAAGTCCCACATGATCCGCAAGTCCCTGGAGATGCTGGAGCTCGGTCTGAGTGAAGCTCAGGTGTGTGTTCGAACAGTAGTTATCAACTGAAACGTCTTGTTGTTGTTGACACGATTGAAGCGTCACCACCAAATCAAAACAAACCACACATTTTGGCTCTAGCGTACCTTAAATATGAAATATGTGTTTGGAGAAGCAGAAACATCCCAGGGTGGGAGAAGCTGATTTATCGCCCGCCGTCAGCTCAAACCCAGACCAGACATGAAACGTCAGCAGGCTGGTCCTTATCATAGGTCCAGTGGATGTCATGGTTTCAGGTCCTGAAACATACGGGAGTGAAAATAGAAGCACATCTGCTCTTAACGATCAGACTTCAAACAGAGAAATGCTGCCGGAGTGGACGACGGCTCTTTGTCTCGCCCGTGTAACGCAGATAATAACAGACCAACACACACTCATTCATTCTTTACTCTTCCTGAATGCTGACCTGAACTATTACTCGAATAGAAGTCTTTTGTCAAGAAAAGAATAGTTGGAATATTTCACACGTCAGAAATTCGACCGTTATTGAAAGTGCTGAAACTCCTGTGAGTCAGTGATGAGTCACTCTCGACTCTTTAGCCCTGAACTTTCCCTCCTGCTGCTGGTTGTTGTTGTTGTTGCTGGTTCTTATTCCTGTACGTGTTGTACAATCGGAATCATGCTGACGCTTGAACCACCGTCGTCATCATCCTTCTCCTCGCCCAGGTGATGATGGCGCTGTCCAGCCACCTGAGCTCGGTGGAGTCGGAGAAGCAGAAGCTGCGGGCTCAGGTGCGCCGGCTCTGTCAGGAGAACCAGTGGCTGCGGGACGAGCTGGCCGGGACGCAGCAGAAACTGCAGAAGAGCGAGCAGAGCGTGGCCCAGCTGGAGGAGGAGAAGAAGCACCTGGAGTTCATGAACCAGCTGAAGAAGTATGACGAGGACCTGTCCCCAACGGTGAGTCCATATATATATACACACATCAAAATAAAGGATCTCAAGGGTTTTGACTGCTTTCAAATGAATATTCAAACATCCGGAGGACAGAACAAGGGACTCAGTCCCTACATGACCCTCTGTCTTTGTCGCTCCTCAGGAGGAGAAAGACTCTGACTCCAGCAAAGAGACTCTGGATGATCTGTTCCCTGATGACCACGACGACCAAGCCCCCGGCAGTAAGTGCTCCGTCCTCTCCCCTCCACACTCGTCTGTTTCCACAGGAATGTTCAATACAGTCAATTTAATATGTATTGATTAGTTATTATGTCACGCCGCCTCAGTCAGCAGCCCCACTGGCATCATGTTTGACTTCACTGGCTTTGGCATGATTCCCTTGAATTCCAATAAGCTTGAAACTCAGAGTCATCAGAGGCAGAGCCCACGGTTCTGATTAGAGCCACAGCACTGATTACTTTGAACTGGAGTAAATGTATCGTAACATTGAGTTTGTTTTTTGGGGGGTAAATAACAGAGAGACCAAGAATCTTCTGGTCTCAATAAAAAAGGGAAACCATTTGTCCTCCGACTGGGCACAGGCAGCGTGTTTGTACCAAGGTGATTTCCATTTGGCTCCGAGCACCAGTTTGTCGGCCAGTTTCAATCTGCCCACAGACTGGTCCGCACTCTGCTGACGTCCTCTGAGCGGACAGACAGAAGGGATTACCAGTAACAACAGTAAATGGATATATGATAAAATACCAGTATGCTGCCCCACTGACTGCAGAGCATCAAATATGCATTCCTCTGCCTCTGAACGTGTCTCCAGCAAATTCTCTTTCTTCATATTTATGTGGGGAGAAACAGAAAGGCAGCTGTGCGTCTGCAGCACGGCTCTCCTCCAGCTTTCAATGTTTCCTGCTCTTATGAAAACTGTTTGTGTGTATGTGTAAATGTGAGGATGTGGTCAGTGGTGTTTCCTCTTTCCTCCAGTGGTGTGTGTGTGGCCGTGATTTCAGGGTGCCATCCAGATTTCTGTGCTCTGGTTTCAGCTTGTAGAGCGAAGGAGAAGAAGCAGTTTTGTCTTTCGTGACTTCATGGAGGATGAAAGATGAGCAACCAGAAGAGATTAGGGAGCAGAGCTGCTCCTCATAGAGCCTCTGCTCTTCTGGTTTATCGACGTTAGCATCAGGACCATGATGATGATGAAAGCTCTGTCTGGATGTAAATTGATCTCCAGCTCATTTATAGTGAACTTCCTGTACACACATTTACATTTGATCCTTCGTCTTCATCATGTTTCGGACCTTGGAGTGAGCGGCTCTGAACACCTGGTATCACTTGGCGTTTCGGACTCTCCTCTGGTCGGCGTGAGTGCTGCCGCTCACTCCCCTTCTCAGTAAATATAGAGGAGCCTGCCTTTAATAAGAATCCACCCAGTCAGGAGGAGGGGGGGGGGGTTCCTGACCTCTCGCTCACACAGAATCCGACACGCAGACAGGAGGAATGTCATGACAGAGATTCCTGTCACGTCCCCCCCAGCCCATTCCACACGGGAGCCATTTTCTGCTAATCTCAATTCAGGGAACACGTTAACAAGCCTGATGTTTGTTTTGTTGTGATTTCATTTGTTTAAAGTTGTGTGTGGATGTTTTTGGGATGAGATAGGCGCATCATTAAACCTTCCTCTTCCTCTCTGTGTCTCCAGTCCAGCCGGCCCACGGCAGTGCGGCGGCGGCGGCCGCCCAGCAGGGGGGCTATGAGATCCCGGCCCGCCTGAGGACCCTCCACAACCTGGTGATCCAGTACGCCTCCCAGGGCAGGTACGAGGTGGCTGTGCCGCTTTGCAAACAGGCGCTGGAGGACCTGGAGAAAACCTCTGGACACGACCACCCAGATGTGGCCACCATGCTCAATATCCTCGCCCTCGTCTACAGGTGAGTCGAAGAGTCCGGTGCAATGTGACTTTAAAACTTCTCTGTGAACGATGAGGTCGCGTTTGTTGCTGTCAGTGAAAGAAATGTTTGAATCCCCCTCCCCCCTTTACTTTGAAAGAGCTGCAGTAATGGATCCAACACTTAGTCTCAGTGACCTGGAAGCCGTTTGTCCGCACCCTTAAAGCACCGTGTGACCGGCCTCCCGCTGAGAGCTGGATGCCTTTCTCTGTCAGGGGTGGAGCTCAGCAAACACCGCCTCAGATTTACAGTACAGTTAGAGAACGGCTCTAATTTCCCAGGAAATGAACAAAAGAATTCTCCAGCGCTGTTGCCATGTCCCTTTTCTTGTCCTCCACAAATCTGAGCCGTTCAATGGGGATCCTGGGCTTTTGATTCAGTCGCTTGAAGGGGCGATAGACTGGGTCGACCTGTTGCAAGACGACTGTGGGAACTTGAAAACTATTTCAACCACGTCACCTGGACGTTGTCGTCATTCTGTGACTCTGCTCTGTTGGTGTGTGTTTGTCAGGGATCAGAACAAATACAAGGAGGCAGCCAACCTGCTGAACGATGCCCTGGCCATCAGAGAGAAGACGCTGGGCCGAGACCACCCGGCTGTGAGTGCCTCCTCCTCCTCCTCTTCATCACACCAACATCTGATCGTCGGACAAGACATTTTTAAACAGTTTAGTGTCAATCATAGAGTCGCGCTGATGCTGCACTAACATTCATTTGAACAAAGTTTAGTGGTCGAAGGTCAAGCTCACTGTTTCCTGACAAGCTACACAAATGTATTTCTGCTCGACTGTTTAACCCGGACCCGTGAGCCTGAGTGTAAACACTGTGTTAACCCCCCGGCAGGCTTCTGTCTCCACTGCCTGGACCCACATCCCAGGTCAGCCCTCCACATTCCTCCCCTCCCACCCACATCCGTTTTCAGAGGGAGTCGCAGTTCACCGTCCACACACGTGCTTTCTGTCCCCCTGTTTCACTCCAGCCTCTTATGTAAAATCTTCTCTCCGTCTCAGTCTCCTCCACTGTCCTTTGTCTTCGTGCGAGCTCTTTAAACTGTGAATGTGACCAGGAACGCTGCGGGCGCTTCGTCCTCACATCATCTGATCTGGAAGTGTGAGTCTTGGGTGAAACGCCGGATTGTTCGACTCTCGCTTATTTGAATGATTTATTTTAGATGATTTCACTTCCAAACTCAAACGCCTTCGTCTAAAAGCCTCACGTGTGTTTTATGGACGGAGATCATTACTGATTCACAGCTGGTGTGGATTGAAATCATCTTAGTTTTAAAACAAGATGTAATAGCCTTCCTGAATCATCCCCCCTCCCCCCACTGCCTCACCCCTCTCTCTCTCTCTTCCTCCCACTTGGCCACATGGCTTCCAGACCCTGGTCTGAATCACAGATCAGAGGTGACCTCTGTAGTCTCCTTCCTCCTCAGTGCACGTGTTGGGGATTCATCACGCGGCTCCTCCGGATCAACTGTCGGCCCACTGTGATCGTCCGCTGTTTCCGCTCCTTCCCGTTCTCCTCACTGATCCCTCACTCACCAGATCAATGGCGCTCTGCTGCTGTGGTGGAGATTGTTTGCGGTTGCACACGCGCGCACGTAGGTGGACGACGCGGTTGAATATATCTCAGAACGATGAATGTGCTGCTGTGTTTTCCAGGTGGCAGCCACCCTCAATAACTTGGCTGTCCTCTATGGGAAGAGAGGGAAGTACAAGGAAGCCGAGCCTCTGTGCAAGAGAGCGCTGGAGATCAGAGAAAAGGTAGGTCAAAGGTCACCCGACATGGAAGCAGTTGAATTAGCAATGAGGGAGCCGACACACACACACACAGGCTGCTTTAACGCAAGGCTTATTTTTTATTATTATTTCCATCAGAACTCACTTTCTAAGATTTCAGTCGTTCTGTTTATCTCAAGAAGAAAACGTGTTCTGGTGCAGTCGCACGTTCACAGGGAATGGTCGTACAATTCATCTCATCTGTAGCTGATGCTGACGCAGTCGCTGCTCAGCAATCTTTAAAATGCAGAGGACCTTTTTTTTTTTTTTTTTTTTTTCCCCACAGCTCTTTCCTTTGAACGCTGACGCAGTCGCTGCTCAGCAATCTTTAAAATGCAGAGGACCTTTTTTTTTTTTTTTTTTTTTTCCCCACAGCTCTTTCCTTTGAACATCCTCCTCCTCCCTCCCTCCTCCTCCCTCCTGCCGCCTCTTCTGAGAATGAAAACGTCGTCTTTCCTTAAGCTGAAGAATGTCATCTTTTTTCTGCTTCTTCGACTGATGATAAAGCTCACGCTCAAACAGGAAACACTCGGCTGCTGCACGGGGGGGGGGGGCTGATAGGAGCTGCTGATTCATGAACATTTGCACTTTCCTGAAGTTTTGTCTCGTTGTAGAAGTTTCAGTTTGGGCTCCAGGGAGCTCGGAGCTCGTGGAATCAGTTTAGAAGCTGAGGTTTTCCACTGTTCAAATTAACTGATGAAAAACATCCTCATGAAGAACCTAAATATTTCAAAATTAATTTTCCTATCCATTGACCAATAGATGAGTTGTTCCCATTCAGTGTTAGATGCTGGTATAAACATCTCTTTCTCTCTAAATGTCCTGGGTCCTGTGAAGGAACAAACATTCCTTGTTTCTGAGAGTTTCCCAGGAACCACTGCAGCGCTCCGGTTCCTGGCATTCGTCGACAAACGCGGTTTGATCTTGGGCGACTCGCACCTCCCTGTGCTGTTGTCGTTGCTCCAATCCTCGTCTCAGCCAGCAGTGTTTCCAGGGAGGCTGTCAGGTGTGTGTCTCTGAGGAGGAGGAGAAGGAGGGTGGATGCTGTAGGCTCCATCCCTCTGCAGCCCCCTGGAGATCACACACTCCGGCTGTCAGACTCCGTCAGGCGGGGTTCGATTCTGCAGTAAACTGGAACCCTGATGTCTCCAGTGTTGCCGCCCGCTGTTTATGTCCCAGTTCCCCCAGTGTTCTTAGTGGGGCAGGCGACATGGTGTTTCACTGGGTCGACCCGCTCTCTTCTGTCATCCCTCGTTGTCTCATTCCTTTGTTATTTTTCTTCTTGATATCAAATTTCTCGCCACCCTTCTCTGGTCTCGGATGAAACCCTTGGTAGTTTTGAAGTCTCGCTGCCTCAGTTGGGTTCTGCTGATGTTTTCACGTCTCAGCCTCTTATTTCACAGATCAAGTGGTTTAAAATCCAGCGATCCTGAATGTGCTTTGTAGAGGTGTAGGGTTTCTCTGCTGCAGTTGCGTGTGTGTGTGTGTTGGTGTGGGCCCCTCGTCCTGTCGTTACAGTTCTCAGCTGCAGTAGCACCTGGCTTCGCTCTGGACCGTCGACCAAATGGCACAGACGCAGCCTGTCGTATAAAACACATCTCTGTCTGTCCTGCCTCCGTCCCAGGTGCTGGGGAAGGACCACCCAGATGTGGCCAAGCAGCTGAACAACCTGGCCCTGCTGTGTCAGAACCAGGGCAAGTACGAGGAGGTGGAGTACTACTACATGAGAGCGCTGGAGATCTACCAGACCAAACTGGGCCCTGACGACCCCAACGTGGCCAAGACCAAGAACAACCTGGTGAGGGGGGGCGGAGCAGGCGTCGCTGAGCTCTCATCAGGGGGAATTCCCTCTGGGAGGAGAACGTCCTTCTCGTGCTCAGTTGGTGTTTTGTGTTTCAGGCGTCCTGTTACCTGAAGCAGGGCAAGTTCAAGCAGGCCGAGACTCTTTATAAAGAAATCCTCACCCGCGCTCACGAGAGGGAGTTTGGCTCCGTCGATGGTACGATGTGCACGCTTTCACGTTTGATCTCCTCTGCCGTTGTCATCTTCTTGCGTGAAGGTTAATGTGTGCATGTCGTTGCAAACAAACGAAAACGACCTTTCAGCTGAAATGAGACAGTGTATTTCTTCAGAACCAGCGTCATCTTAAATCCGTGTCCTCTCTCCGGATGTTTGTGAATGACTTTTTTTCTTCCTTCAGATAAGAACAAACCAATCTGGATGCATGCCGAGGAGAGAGAGGAACAAAGCAAGGTGACTCGGCCTCCATCATGTGTCGTTTATTTAAATCCCCTGTTTTAATAATCTGCATAAACAACAGCAAGAAGGTGTCTCTGAACCCGTTTGATGATTCTTTAATTCTTTGTTAAATGAAGCCGGGACACAGAAGAGTTTTAGCCGCAGATATTCAGGTTTTAATGATCTTAGTTAATGAATGTGATGATGCAGAGTGCGTCTCAGTCACATGATGGTGATGATGCCCAACCAGGAGTCTTTTTTCCGTCACTGTTTACAGGCATAAAAAGTTCATTTTCATCCCTCACAGCATGAGTCACTGTGTGTTCTGCTTCGTGGGCGCTGGCGTCTTGTCCAGACTAGACAGGGCCGTCCTGTAGCTGCACGTCGAGCCTGAAAACGTGTTTGTGACCTGGGTTTTGTTTCAAAGGGGAAGGAGAAGGACGGCTCCCCGTTTGGAGAATATGGAGGCTGGTACAAAGCCTGTAAGGTCGACAGGTCAGTTTATTGACGACGTGATCGTTTGGATCGGAATACATTTGTGTCTCCCCACATTTGTCCTCGGTGATGACGTATTCCTGCTTCTTGTGTTCGCAGCCCCACAGTGACCACCACCCTGAAAAACCTCGGCGCCCTCTACAGGCGGCAGGGCAAGTTTGAAGCGGCGGAGACGCTGGAGGAAGCCGCCATGCGTTCCAGAAAGCAGGTGTGGTCCCTGCACAGAATCCCTCGCTGGGCTTTAGACGTCACCGTGGGCGTCGCAGCGTGAGCTGCAAACACGAGATGAGTCAGATCAGCGTTCAGAAACAGAACGTGTGCCTCGCGGTGATGGAGGACGCTGCAGTGTCCTCAAACGGCCGCGTGGAGAGGAGAGCTGGGAGCAGCAGAGGAGCCCTGAAGCTTTTAAAGCTGTAGAGAGCAACGAGATGCTGCTGCTCCGTCATCTGTGTTGATCTGACCAGAGTTAGCAAAATAACGAATTAGTGGGTTTAACTTGAGAAGCAGGAAACAGGATGTGTAAAGGTTTAATCAGAAGTCGAAGTTAAATAAATCTTGAGCTTTAATTGGATGAATTGAAACTTGTCGTCAGCTCTGTGTGTGTGTGACACATAAGCTGCAGCCGCTCTAATTTCATTAGTTCAACTGGCCTTTATTGCTGTCGTGTGTTTGTGTACAAGGGTCTGGACAACGTGCACAAGCAGCGCGTGGCCGAGGTGCTGAGCGAGCCAGAGGCCCGCGAGAAGCAGCGAAGCCGCGAGAGCTTGACCTCCGACACGGTGAAGTACGAGAGCGGGCCGGACGGTGGCGAGGAAGTGAGTATGAGCGTGGAGTGGAACGGGGTAAGTACAGTACACAGCCCTCCACACGCCACTGAGAGTCGATCCCCCGGGGACACTGACATGGTCGCACACGGCCGGTAGCTTTCTGAGCAGAAGCCACGTCAGAAAGAGTCTGATCCAAACACAAGCCGGGACTGGGTTCACGTCGACCTGCGTGTGCAAGGCGTGGTTTGTTTTTCCACTGCGCTGTCGAGCCAGGAGATTACATCAATGTGGTTTGATTCATCCTCTTGATCTTCAAATTGAAATTTGCAATCAAAGGTCAAGGGCTCTAAATTTTACTGGACGTGAAAGGGCTCAGTGTGTCGAGCGGCCACGTCCCAGTAACCTGAATCCAGTTGAATCAGGGACAGAAAAGATTGAAATTATCCAGCAAATTCGAAACAAAACTCCAACTCTTTGAGGAAGAGTCCTGTGAAAATTCTCTGAGCTTTAAGATTTGCTCCAGTTTCACAAGAAATCCTCGTCAGTGGCTTCTTTTTAAGAAAGATACAGGAAGGGTGTTTCTACTCGTCAGCTCTAATCAGGAGTTTCACTTTAATCCAGTGAAGGAGCGTTCAGCAGTGATAACGCTCAGCGACTGCCTCAGTATCTTGCTTGTACTTCGCCGTAACTGACAGATTCATACTCCCCATTAAAAGCTGCTGATGATCTTGAATCTCTAAAATCAGGCGCTTCGGTCGTGGTGTTGACGTCCAGCTGTGGTTGTGATTAAAACTCTTTTCCCACTAAACTCTCCTCTCCTGTAGTTTGCCACTAACTCTAAGAGCTGCGTTCAGAGCCGGCCTCTGGTCGAACGCCTGTCACCTCTGTAGCTGTCTCGCCATCACCGCCTCGCTCCCCCAGAGGCCGCCTCCCCCGCACAGAGCTCACATAGCAACAGTAGGCACCAGAACCCGAGCGGCCAATCGGCAGCCTCCTCCCGTAACTCTGGTGGGGAGATGGTGTGAGACGCATCAGTCAGTTACGAGCCTTCCTGCAGGCGCTGTCATCACCTGCTGATCTCTGCACAGTTTTATATCTCATCTGGAGAGAGAGAGAGAGAGAGAGAGAGCTCCGGACGATGAAGCTTTTAATTTACGGGATGTTCTGGTCAGACAGGCCAAAATGTTATTATCCAGAAGAAACAACGCAGAAAAGCCTCTTCAGATTAAAAGCCAGATGTGTTATCATCAGTTTATCAGGCCAAGCACAGTGAGGAAATACAAATACTCTAAATATAGAGCATACAAATTCTGTGGCCCCTCTCAGCCTGTTATCAACAAGAAACCCTCACCTCCACTCCAGCTCTGTCCTCACACACACACACACTCACTCAGCACCTGACTCATCTGACTCTTCACGGGCTCTGTACTGTACTCTGCTGGTGTTTCTGATCCCTGTGCACTGTGCTCGCTGTCTCCACCTCTGCTCTGCATCTGTGTGATGTCTCGTTTGTCTTTCCTCCTCTGACCTTTATTCTTTTTCCCCTCTGCCCGCGGCGACAGCGTGTGAGCAGCCGGAGAGCATCGGGCTAGAAAATAAAAATCTCTTAAAACACAAACTGACCTCGCTGTCAGTGCAGAGCTGTGGAGAGGTGGCGTTTCCTGGCTGCTCTCACGCGTCCACCTTCTCTGTCTTCGTGCTGTTTAACCAAGTTTAACGTGAACGTGTTAATGATGACGCAGTGTTTCTCCATCACGCTGTGCAGAGGCGCCACCCAGTGGCAGAGCCTGAGGATCACACCTGAGCTGTATCAGACATTTCAAATCATTGTGCTGCTGAATGGTGATGAACGTGCTGCTGGAGAAACACTGCGTCTGATCTGATGATAACTTCTCTCTCCTCCTCCTCCTCCTCCTCTCGATGACTGCTCATTCTCATCTGGTTGTCTTTTCTCCTCTTTCACCGTTTGTCTCCTTCTCTTCCTGCTCCCGTCTGACCCGCAGGCATAACTCCAGATGCCTTGTAACGGTTCTAAAATAACTCGTCTTCTGCATGACGGACGCCTCGCCTCGCCGCGACTGTGCTGCGCCTCGACCCCTTCAGCTTTTGCAGTTTTCTTCAGCTCTGACCCCGCCCCCCTCTCTCTCTCTCTTTACTCCTCCACCACCTCTTGGTTCTGGTGGGATTCTCCTCATCGGGTTTAACCAGAGCGCTAGTGTTGCTTTAACCGCTCCTCTCCAAACTGCCACCTCCTCCTTGTCCTGTGGGTGGGAGGCGACCAGGAGGAGGTGTCGTGTTATTCCTCCCTGTGGTTTGACAGTAGCCTCTGCTCCTCCTCTTTAAACTGTAGACTCATTCCCCAGTTGCTGGTTGAATTGTGTGTTCGGGGGATTTACAGTTTGCCCTGAGACCAAATATTTGCTTTCTACCGTTGTTTTTTTTTCTCCAAACTGACGCCACCGTCCTCTCAGACCTGAAATCACATCCTGAACCGAACCCAAGTAAACACATAATTTATGCAATGTGAGACATTTGAATCTAGTCAAAAAGTTATGGAAATTAAAGTTAAGTGTAGCATGTAGTGCTGAAATGAGTCATTAATTCATCTGTTGTAACTAAACTTGAATCTGAGCTGGACCCAGTTTCTGAGTCGCGCACGATGGTTTACTGAATATATTTGAATAAAAAGCTATTTATATTGAGCTTTGGTGAATTATTAATGGAGACAAATCAAAAAAAGATGAGTTCACAAAATGAAAATAATCGTTGACACTTGAATAAAATCGAGATTTGCTCAGAATTCGATGAGAGCTGATCATCCGTTCTTAGAAAACCATTTTTCTCTGACACATTTCAGAATCGACTCCATCCTCAGAGGTGAAGCTCTGATCGTGCTCCCCCTCCTCTCCCTCGCTCCTCCTCCTCCTCCTTTTGGCTGAATCCATCGGTGGTGACTCAGAAACGTCCCCGGCTCTTAGCGATTCCCCGCGCTGTAAATAACATCTGCTCGTCAGCATGATCGACGTCGTCGTCGTGGCTCTGTAGGCTCCTGTCGTTAGTGTGACCCTTTGTGCTCCGTCCGTTCAACACCAGACTCAAATCCACAGTTTGACTAAAGAAACTGGATCCATGCATGAAGGAGAGAAGAGTTCAGAAAGTGAAGCTTTAGTAGAACATCACGCCGCCTGTTCTCCCTCTGTATATCTCTGTATATAGATGTAATGGTGGGGGGTGGGGGGGGGGCACTGTTGCATTTGTGGACACTTGTGAACTGGGTAAAAAAACAAAAAACAACCAAACGGGTTCTGTGCTCTGGTCTGTTCTTTGCTTCTGCTACTAATCCTCTGTCCTGTCCTGTTTGTCTTTCTAAACTTCTAATAAAACCTAAACTCTTTGCTCACCTCCACCTGAGCCCGTCGCCTCTTTGTGTGCCCCCTCTCTTCTCTGTGCGCCTCCTCCACGTTAACTGACTGCACTTACATCCATCCATCCATCCATCCATCCAGTTACAGCCGTGTCCCTGTTAACGTCCAGTGACTGGACTCAGAAAAGACCCAAACAAAACCCTCAAACATCAGGCTGTTCCACTCCAGTCCACCAGGGGGCAGCAGAGCCGAGCACTAGCCCACAACAATTCATGTTTTCAGCTATTAGCTCTCTCAGTAAAAGTACTGGTAGTACTATCTTCTGTGACCTGTTAGCAGCTTTGTGTTTTTAAACACAGCGTAGTACTTCACCCTGTCACTGTAAAAATATTTGCCGGGAATGAAAGGTCCCCTCGTTGAGGTGGAGAAGCTACCGATTCAAAATGAAAACCCCACAGAGATGATGGATATCATCCAGGAAATGAAAGGTTTATTACAGTACAAGATATTTGACATGATGTATGTTACTGCTAGGAAACATTTAGGTTTATTTAGCTGTTGAAGGTAAGTGACACGACAATAATGTGAAATAATGAAAACAAAAACATGAGAATCATGTGACGGATAAGAAAAGATCAAAACAAGGTCAAAGGTTAACGATGATTCAGATCATCCCAGCGATGCGACCGTAGGATGTTCAATGAGCGTGCACGTGCATCACTGTGGTTTGGACTGAGAGGTTGTGCACGACTACGCATTTTACCAACGTGTGTGTGTGAGTGTGTTTCCTGTCTGTGCTGTTTGGAGTCAGTGACTCAGCGTTTTCATTCAAACTAACTTTCTGTCTGAGACTCTAGTTCGTGTCCATGTGTCTGTCCACCCGTGTGCGTGACCCTGTGACGTCTCCCATCAGGACGGCTCCGGCTCCCTGAAGAGGAGCGGCTCCTTCAGCAAACTGCGAGCGTCGATCCGTCGCAGCAGCGAGAAACTCGTCCGCAAGCTGAAGGGCGGCGGCTCGTCTCGAGACAGCGAGCCCAAAAACCCAGGGTAACTATCCCCTCCCCCTCCCTCCCCTCCCTCCCCCAGACAGTCTGACATTGCGCACTGACGGCCTGGAGGGCGGAGCCGGGCCTGCTGGACTGACTAACGCCGTTGAACTCTGAAGCTGTTTGCACACGAACGATCGGAGGAGCTTTCACTGTCAAACACTCACCTGCATGAGCGTCAACTTCTCTCTCTCCTCACGGCGCCGATGTAAAGTTCAGGTGCTCATTGGCTCCTCCCTGTGGCCTTTGATCCTCAGAGATCAAAGCAGAACTTGAGACAGAAACCAAAGAGCATCGGGGAAGCTGCTGCGAACAGAAGCGTCCGCTAATGTCCACTAATGTCCGCTCCATGGGACGCTTCATGCTTTTCCTCTTGTGTTTTATTTTAACTACTAATCGTTCAACCTATTTATTTCCTGTTGTGGCTCTGGACTGTTGATCTCTACCTTACTCACTGCTTTTTGTTCTTGTGGGGTTTTTTTGTGAATTTTATTCTGAAAGTGCTGCATGGCTGCTTTTGTTATTCTGTGTTGAGTTTTTTTATTTATGAATAAATGTCTTCATCGGAATGCTTCCTGCATGCCTCATCTGTGTGCTCACTGGTTTCCTGTTTCCCTCTGTGGCTCACTGATGACGTCACTCTGTCATCGTCTGTCACTTCAGGGTTCGTTTGCTGGGTTTAAAGCAACACCAAGCAGCTCAGGCTGAACAGCAGCGCCCCCTGCAGCCACAAAATAAAACACTACTAATATAACACTGTCATTACCCATGATCCCCCGCTGCTGTGACAAATCCAGCAAACTTTTAACCTGTTGTTAAAAACGTCTCTAACTGATCCACAGTCAGCTCCAGACGAGCTGTAAACAGGCTCATTAAAGAGATTTTTATTTAATGCTCATCAACCACAGTTGTTTATATGAAAGAGTGTGTGTGTGTGTGTGTGAGAAATATTCCAACACTTCTCACTCATGTCGTTTTAATTCACTCATTAAAAAGTAAGAGACTAACTTGTGTGTGTAAATAGAATCAACACAAACATCCCATAATCTCCTCTGAACTAAACTCCTCCCCTGACTCTCACTCCCTCCTCCCCCCTCCCCCCTGCATGTCCCTGCTGTGGGCGCAGCATGAAGCGAGCCAGCTCTCTGGGCGTTCTTAACGTGGCGGACAAGGCTGCGAGCGACCACTACCAAGTAAGGATCCCAAACCCCGAGGGTCACGACCCGAGTGCAGAGGTGTCTGAGGGAGTTTTTAACGGTGACGGGGCGGAGTTAGGGTTAAAGGTCAAAGTTACGTGTCTGAAAGAACGTGACGTAACGTTTTTATCTTTCAACTCTTGTAGTGTCTTATTTATATTCACCAAGACATTCTAACGACCCCTCCTCAGACACTTCTGGATGCACAGTCTGTCCTCTGTCCCGACCATTTGTCTCTAACTTTATCGACACTAACTTCACTCTGTTGATGGTTTTACTAATCAACACAAAGAAAAGAAAACCACTTAATTAGGAACACCGTCAGCTTCATGTGGGCGTGGCCCATCGCAGAAGGATGGGCAGGAAGTTGTAAACGCTGTGGTTATAGAGGGACGAAGATGCTCTGTGATGACCACGTGTCGGCTCTTAATCTCGTTTCCTTCTCGCTTCATTTTCCTCCAGGAACGAAATAATCGTCTGAGGAAAAGTCGCGACCTGAGCGCCAGCCACACCGACCTGGCGCGTTGAAGGTTTCTCATGAGGTGAGGGGCGGAGCCAGAGAGGTCACGGAGGTCAGGAGACTCGCCTCCCTGCGCCGGGCCGTTCGTCCAAACTTCGGCCCCGCCCCCTCCTCGCTGTAAATAGGCGTTTCCCTGGTTCAACTTCTCTCTGTCCAGGGTCAAATCTTTTCTGCACTTTTACAAGTTTGTGGTGTTTATTTTTTTTCATCAGTGCAAAGGAACATGAACCTCCATGTTTCAGACCTGAGTGTTTTTCATTTGTTACTCCTTCCTGTCTATTTTATTTTTGTGCGTTTACTGTATGTGAGTCTGTTTTAATCAAGCAAATAATTGAGTTCTTTTCCCTCAGTGATCTTTAGTTTCTGCATTAATCAAACTGCTCCTTTGAACCTGCAGGGGGCGCTCACGTCTCCTCCAGCTGTTTTTCCTAAAAAAAAAAAAAATCTTCCAACAAGTGTTGATGGGAGATTTCGCTTTTGACGTATGAAGTTCTATGTTTACATTTGGTTCTTTTTGGTAAATGATGTGTTTTATTTGTTTCTTGTTACTTTCGCTGCTTCGGAGAGTTCAGTTCTCTTTAAGTTCAGAAAAAAAACGCCTCGAGGTCAAATCGTAAAAAGAGGCCGACCGACGCCTCCTCAGGGCGGAGGCTGTAGTTTCACACACTGACTGCAAAACTTCACGGATGTTCCAGATAAAAAACTTTACCTCAAGATTTGAGTTGAAAGAATCCAACCAAACAAATCCTGGAGTATTTAAAGACAGTTGCTATCGTCCAGAAATTATTCAGAGGACTAAAAATGAAAGTTTCAAAAAGAGTTAAACAGCAGGTGAATGAAGATCAGGACGAACACGTTGATTCAACAAACTTCAACTTGATCCTGAAAATAAGAATGTTCCTGAAATGAAGATTATACATTGTGAGAAAGTAAATTCAGACAAAACCTGGATTTTATTTTTACTTTGTCAAAGTGTTTTGATTGAAGGACGATGGATTTGCACTGATGAAAACAGTCTGATGTGACCTTCATGAAAACAATAAACGACGATAATTAACGGACGTCTGAAATGAAGGAATCAAACCCAACACACAATAATTACGGTTTATCTCCCTTCTCTGAATCCAGGACAGTAAATCAAACCAATACGAAGCCGTCAAAATGTAAATAAACAGAATATCATGAATAGTTCTTTCTCCGTCCGTGCCTGGAATGATCTAGTGATTCTTTTTCTTTGTGACGATGATTTTACTGACGAGGCGAGTGCGTCGACTGTTGATCAGTCTGCTCATCAACCTGCTTTTTAAAATCTCTCTCTTGTCTTAATGTAGAAGTTCTGCAAAGTACCGAGGCACATAAGTGAAAAACCCTTGGTGGGTTCGAGTGGATGAGCAGCAGTTTGAGCGGCGATGTCGGGCGACAGCGACGAGGCCGCGTCACGTTCAGAGTGAACATGAATTTTTATAACGATTTCAACCTGATTTTATTTTGCAGTTTTTAGGACAATCGTCTGTTTCCTTCCTTCAGTCACGTTTCTAGTTGTATGTGTTGATTCCGTTTGTGCACGGAGCCGTGTCGTCTCAGGCGCCGTGGCGCGACCTTAGGTCAACGCTGCCTCAAACTGTTGCCGATCTGAAGCTCGCGTCAGGAAACTTACAAGCAACTGGAAGGAATGTGTCGGGTGAATGTAAAGTTACACGTTTATAAAAGCACAGAAACCTTTGGTTTGACTTTGTGTGATTTTCTCGTTGTTGTCGTTTCATTTGTTCTGTGTGGACCATGTTGTTGTTGTGTGGAGCTTTAACGTCGACGGTCATCCACAAATTGAGATAAACAACAGTTTTTGCATTGAAACGTAGACACAGCGCCCTCTGTCTCCACTCAGGGTGAACTGCCACTGTAGTGATGGGCGCGTACACGTGTGGTCACGTGTAGCGTGTGCTGGCCTCTCGGGTTGTGACGATATTTTTAAAATGAGCAGTTTGTCCCACAAATCATTATCTTTACTGAAAATGAAAAAATAAACTTTAGTCCAATCAAGACAATGAATTTATTTTTTATTTCTTGTTGATTTTCAAGTATCTGATATATAATGTATTGTATATTTACACATTTCATGATATTTTGACTTTATCAAATTATATCTATAATAATATATAATATATTCTCAATCTGTTTTCCTGCAGCAGTTTTTTTAACTTATTAATTTATTTTGTATTTTATTTTTGTAAAAACCAAAACTTTCCACTCGGCCCACCGCACCACGTGACGCGCTCCCTGAGCTGCGGTTGGTCGCACCGCGTGTCACTCAGCGCAGAGGGGGCGTGTCGGGGCGGGGGCAGTTGGGCGAGGACTCGGCCGCAGGAGGAAAATGTCCGCGGTGCCTGACGGGAAGAAGCTGGTCCGCAGCCCCAGCGGCCTCCGCATGGTCCCGGAGAACGGAGCCTTTACCTGCCCGTTCTCCCTGGACGAGCCGCGCTGGGTCCCCGACAAAGAGGTGAGACACACGGCGGAGATTCAGCCGCGACACCGAGGGGGAGCTCCGAGCAGCTAGCTTCACTACACGCCAGGCTTCCGCTTTGCTCTTTCACAATAACATCTGCTGCCTGAGAAACACAATGTTATTAAATGTTTTCATCAAGCAAATGACAGATAGGTCGCGTTATTATTAATATCTGTTCACTACTGCCGTGTCGTTGACTGTCAGGACTCTTTACTATAGACATCATTAGCATCAGTGACCTCGGGGAGAGGACCTTTAATTTGGTGGGTGTGTAAACATCCGGGCCTCTGGGCTGTGTGTCAGTATCATGGCCTCTGGTCTAAGAGGACACACACACACTGGTCCACAGATAGAACACTCCATGCTGTCTGTCTGTGTGTGTGTGTGTGTGTGTGTGTCTGTCACAGTTTGATCTCAGTTACTCATTAACCCCCCCCCATGCAGGACAGTGTCCTCAGGATTGAAGTGGACAGAAACAACGTTCAGTGGCCGATGCGTTTGAAAGTGCTGGGCTCAGCATGTTGTGTAACTTCCTGTTTGTCTTCTCTGTCCGTCCCCCAGTGTCCCAGATGTATGCAGTGCGACACCAAGTTCGACTTCATCAAGCGAAAGGTCTGTTCCTGCTTCGTCTGAAGTTTTCCTGAAGAAAACACAACTCCTACTGTGTCCTAAAACCCAAAGTAGTGCTTTTCACCCTCCGCTCTTCTTCTGCTGCTTTATTCCTGCGCTGGACGCTCCCCTCAGGCTGACGGGAAAACATTGAAAACAGGAAACAGATGTTTTAACACTAAAGACAAACTGCAGCTCTTATAATAATAGATTTTATTTGCTGGAGCCTCTGAGACAGCAAAGTGCCCATTCACAATATGACATAAATAACAACAACAACAATTCAATGGAGGGTTAAAACACCCCTCAGGACGTCAGCAGCACTAGTCGTTGGTTCAGCGTCCAACCACGTGGCTCCTGTGAGTGACTGCGTGTGCTGCTTGTCTCATGTCCGTCCTGCAGCACCACTGCCGGCGCTGCGGCCGCTGCTTCTGCGACAAATGCTGCAGCAAGAAGGTGGTGCTGCCCCGCATGTGCTTCGTGGACCCGGTGCGACAGTGCGCCGAGTGCAGCCTGGTGTCGCAGAAAGAGATGGAGTTCTTCGACAAGCAGATCAAAGTTCTCCTGGGAGGTGAGAGGTCAAGCTGACACACACACACACTACTGTTATTATTGTTTTAAACTCTTTTTCTTCCTCCTGTCTTCCCTTCACTGGTGGCTAGAGCCTCCCTTCACACACCTCCGTGTTCGAGGCACCTGGACTCTAATCTGGTCTGAATATTAGTTCCTGTTCAATTCAGACACACAGAGACACAATAGAAATGATCTCTGGGATAATCTGTCAGAGCTCCTCCTCCTCCTCCTCCTCCTCCTCCTGCTGCTCTGATAATCTGTTGTGTTGTTGCCAGTGTGTGTCAGTGTGTAGTTAGAAACACACAACAGATCCATCAGCGGCCTGGAGCCTCGTGAATTATTGAGGAGGGATTTAGCAACAAGACAATCCGGCTCTTCTGTTTCTCTCTCAACGTTTGCGACTTTGGGAAGTTCAGGAAAGTTTCTCTGTTTCCAGGCGGCACTTTCCTCGTGACTCTGGGCTCGTCAGAGAAGTCTGAGACGATGACGTGTCGCCTGTCCAACAACCACAGGTGACCTTCTAGAACTAGAACGTGCGCAGTGTTGATGCCCGGAGCGTCGCAGTCAGACCTGTGTTGCTCTGATCCAAACGGCAGGTATCTGTTCCTCGACGGGGACAGCCACTTCGAGGTGGAGCTGTCTCGGATGTCCAGCATGCAGATCCTGACGGACGGAACGAGTCCAGGAGGTGAGACGGATCCTGACGATCCCAAAAATGTCCCTGCATGTTGTTGATTCTAAAAATAAACTCTGTCCTCCGCGGCTCTCCCGTCGCTGTGCAGGACTGTGATCGTTTTATTTTCCTCCTCTTTGAACGGATCCACTAACAAACTGAAACGCTAACGGTGTCTCCTGCTTTGACTCTGGCGCTGCGGCCCGCCCTCCTCTGGACGCAGAGGCCGACATTCACACTTACACCAGTCTGCTGGACGGTCACTGTGTCTCTGAAGGTTAGCTGTGGCTCACGCCTGCTGCACATCTGGATTCACCTGTGTTCACATGTGTCTGCATGAAGCCGCCTGCTGCTCCCTCCTCCAACCCACAGAACGGCTCAAATGCTCATCTCCCAGTTCTCAAAACCCCCAAATACTCAACAGATAATCAGGAAGATTTCAAATGAATAAATGAACGAGTGTGTCGTCTTAAAGAGGATGATGATGCTTTTGAGAAGCTCTTATTCTGAAAGTTTGCACGTCTTCTTCTGTTTCCTGTTTCCTGTGTATCTCTCCTCTGTGTCTCATGTTGTTTTCATCTCATTTTTAACCCTCAGACATTGGTTGTTGCCTCCGTTTGCTTCGTGCACGAACGAAAAGTTGTAGAATGTTTTTAGCAAATGAGGCTTAAGCAGTTTGTTTCTAACCCTGTGCACGTGTCTGTGTGCGTGTGTGTGTGTGTGTGTGTGCGCACGTGCAGGGGGGATGTCGCGGGCCAGCGGCATGCTGCTCCATTACAAGCCGATGGGCTCTCAGGACGCCCAGCAGCTCCGCATGGAGGCGGCGGACGACAAGAAGGTGGCCTCGCTGTGGTTGGCTGCCATGCACAAGGTACAGTTGGTCAGTCAGTTAGTAACCTACTTACTTAGTTAGTTGGCCCACTATTTAAATAAGGCTCTCTCTGTCCGTCGTGCCCACAGGCGGCCAAGCTGCTGTACGAATCTCGGGACCAGTGAGGGCGTGGCGGCCGCAGGTCCGACCCTCCAGGCAGCGCGCACCCAAGTGTTTTGTCCCCGTCTCACCGGGGCCTCGGTATCTTTTGGCTTTTTATTAACGCCGGTTCTGATTCTGCTTCTCCGTCTGCCCCTCGTCGGCTCTTGATTCTTATCGAAGCAAATTTTTTTTCAACCAAGAAATGTTTCTAGAGAAGGACAAACTTTATTACCTCTTTAACCAGGACGCCATGTTTACCGTCATTCTGCTTTCCGGTTTCTGGTTCAGTGCTGCCGCCCACATCACGGATCCTCACTGGACTTTCCTGGTGTTGGCTCATGGAGAGCGTGAATCAGGGGGCGGGGCGTCCACGTTCATACGTAGCAGTGATGTGTGGTGACGTGATTCGGTCTCACTTGTTCGTCTGTGACGTCATTATTTCGTTATCGTTCTTTCACAACAAAAACTTTATACGCTGCTGTTTGTTTGTTTGTGTGTGAGCGAGGGGACGTTGTTGTTTGTTTTTATTTCCCCGCTCTGTCACGACCTTCAGCAGATCCGCCTCGACCCCCGTTAACGAGGAGAGAGCACAAACCAAGTGTGATTTACTTTATTTCCCTCAGTTCGCTTGTTTTCACGCGGCCTGCTCTCTGACGCCACTTACGATAAACACAGGAACTCTTGAAATGCATTCTGGGAAATCCTCTGAACGGCAGCAGAAGCCGGAAGAGGAAACTTCACAGCTGAACTCTTCATGTATAAACTGGTGGATCTTTCCTTTAATCGTCTGTTGAGTTTAACATTTGGTTAATAACAGGTGACTCGTCCACTTCAACGTTTACGAGTTAAACTACGACAGATTCTTCACTGACTCCAGTGAAGGATGAACACACACACACACACACACACAGTAAATGCTTTAAATGTAGTTTCATGTACTGGAAGTTTTGTACGAGCTATTTTGTTTAATATTCCTACTTTAACACAAGTTGTGTTCGTACTTGTGTAATTTTTTAATCTGAAGTTCGACGATAGTTTTGTAACACTTGTACTCAGCTCTTCCTTTCCTCCTCTTCCTCGTCGTCATCGTGCAGGGCGTCTTGTGTCGGTGCCGCAGAAAGAGGGAGATTGGTTTTGTGCCGAACGACAAATGACTAACGTGCAGTTCTGCTTCGGTCGCTCTCACTTGGTGCTTCTTTCAGTCAGTGTTTTTTAAACCCTGCCTGCGCCCGCGTGTCTTCCCTTCCTGTCTGTCCGTCGGCCTTCGTGTCACGTTGATGTAAACTGCCTCCTCCTCCTCCTCCACTTTGTAATGTAAAGTTTATTTTTATACGCTGCTCACCTAAGAATTGAAATGGCGAGATGTCGTTTGGCTCGAGGCCCCAGGTGGAAGACGGAGAGGGTGGTGAGGTTTTAAGTGAATGGTCATTCTGTTTGTTTGTGGGGATGAATGTGAGCGCTGCACAGTTTGAAAATCATTTGGCCTGAGGTGAAATCTGCTGCTTTTTCTTCAGAGTGACTCAACATTTTATGAGAAGCATTCCTACAGTAGAGTGTGATGATCAGCTGTGCAGCCGCTCTGTGTTTGCACCTTTAAAATCACCAAGTCCTGATCTCTGCCCCCCCCCACGTCATCCCACGTCTTGTTTCATTATTCTGAAAATGCTTCACTTCACCTCTGTGGGATTATTCTGTGGAGAATAAACTGAAGTGTTTGTACGTCTGTGTGTGGTTTGTTTCACTGGGAGGAAGGAGAGAGAAACATGCTCCTCCTCCTCCTCCTCCTCCATCATCATCATCAGCTGATCCTCATCATCATCACTGACCAGTTGAACCAGTCGCACCTGTAGACAGTTCAAACAGATGAACCGAGTACAATTAGTACAACTGGATAAAAACCTTGTAATCATAACAGACAGAAAAAAAAGGATGTAATAAATACTTCAATAAAACGAATCTCGATTAAATATTCTATTTATAAAAAACTAGATTATTACAAGACATACATAGAGCACAAATACATCTATCTTTATCCGCTATCATTTCATTTTAATTAAATTAAATTATTAAATCAGGTCCGTTAGACTTCACAGTCACTGTGAGACGTACCATTACATGCATGGCGGAGGGGGGGCCTTTGCCGATTGTAATCACTTTAATTCGACTTTCGCATGTGTGCGTGTATTGGACTCAAACACTGATCATCACACTTGAACACACACTGTCCCCCTCTGTCCTCAAACACCAGAGGTTTTATTTAAATCAGATGTGTCTCTGTCAGCGGACACCGCCCCCCCCCCTTCCTCTGAGCCGAGGTGGTACGGTCCAGGTCACCGGCAGCAGAGCACATGTGTGTGTTGATCTGAGGTGTGTGTGAGTTCACGTGTGGCGCTGACACGCGCACAGACACACGCAGACCCGCACTGGGGGGACACGTCACACCAGTGGGACCAGTAGAACCAGTGGGACCAGCGGCACCAGGGCGAAGCTCGGAGCTCCTGCAGGAACCATCGAGTCCCTGGACTGGAAGTGTCAACGTGTCTGCTGCCGTTCCTCTCAAGGTACGTGCGCGCGCGCGCGTGAGTGTCAGATCTACTTTGAAGTCAAACACTCGTCGCCGCACCTTTGTTTCCGGAGGATGGGCCAAGCGCGTGCGTGTGTGCGCGTGTTAGCTGCCCCGTTAGCTTCGCTCAGCTGTTAGCGGCTAACGGCTCCTCAACACCAGGAACAACATGACGGTTAAAAAAAGGCCGAAGAAGAAGAATCCCAAAGTTCACGTGTCGGTCACTTCCGGTCTGTAGCTGCCTCCATGTTAACACCCGGGACGAGAAGAGTTTCACAACAACAACAACAACAACAACTGCTGCTGCTGCCACGTAGCTGCACGAGAGGAGCTCAGTCACCTGAGTCAGCAGTGATGAAGAGGAGGAGGAGGAGGAGGGGCTCACCAGGAACATGATGATGAAGATGAGGGTGATAATGAGCTTCCTCCTCCTCATCATCATCATCGTCCTCAGTGACATAACGATGATGAGGATGATGATGAAACTCACCAGTAACATGAGTTTCATCATCATCCTCATCAGTCACATGATGAAGATGAAGAGTTTCCTCAGACGTGATGATGAAGATGAGCTTCATTCATTCCATCTAAACCCACTGCCTGTGTGTACCTGTCTTTTCCCATCAGGCTGTGCTGCCGCCCTAGCGCCGCCATGAGGGTGTGTAAGAACTGCGGGAGCTCGGACGTGGACGTGGACATGGCGCGTGGCGACGCCGTCTGCATGGGCTGCGGCTCCGTGCTGGAGGACAACATCATCGTGTCCGAGGTGCTGTTCGTGGATACGGGGGGCGGAGCCTCTGCGGCCGTGGGACAGTTCATCTCCTCAGATGGTGAGAACGCCAAACGCTCAATGGGCCGTTTAAAAAGATCCGTGTGGTTCTGACGAGAGTCGTCATGTCAGCAGAGGAAGGAGGTGTCAGGGCCGGGGAGCCTTTGACCTCCTGAACCCCCTGTTCATGACTCATTATCTCACACACACACACACACACTCACCTGGGGTCTCGCTCAGGAACAGAGAGGCTCTTGGGTAATGGTTTTCTCTCTGAGGCAACAGCTGCTTATCTGAGTGAAATGTACCTTTAGATGAACTCTGACCTTCATTCAGAAACATGTGCAGGTGCAGTTCCTCTGACTCTCCACGAGGGGGCGCTGTTGGATTACGCTGCAGAAACACATTGTTTTACTATATTAGAAAAACACTGATTTGTAATGATTCAAATTCACATCGAATACAACGACACAAGGTCCTTTATAAAAGTAAAACATTCTCATTCAATCATGTGAATAAAACTGTTTTTCTTGTTTGTGAAATCTTCTAAAAATTTTAATAATAATATTTAATTCAAGTTTGTAATTTAACACGTCACTTTACTTGCCTGAGTTCTTCACATATTATTTTCAGCTCTAACTAAATATAAATCATCTCATTAATAAAAGAATTTGATTTAGCTAAAGCAGTTTTCTGGAAAACTTTACTTTAATTTAGTTTCTCTTGTTCGCAGATGTTGTTCTTCTCCTCTCAACGTGCACGTGTCCCCTCTGTGTTTTCAGGTGGAGCCAAAAATCCGACCTTTGGAGATTCTCACATCGCAGGAAGTGGGAGAGTGTCCAGGGAGCAGACGCTGCAGAGAGGTGAGTGTCCAGCAGGTGGCGCCACGCGGCCACGCATGAGACAAACTGAGTAGGGTCAGGTGGTTGAAGGTCAAAGGTCACATGTCTGGGCAGTGGAGACGTGGAACCCCAGAGGTCATAATTGTAGTATATATAGAAATATTTTCTCATGTTCCTCCTGCTCCGTCGAGTAATTAGAGGCTTTTCTTCTTTGTTATTGTTTGTCCACGGAGTCGCTTGTTTTTCCGTCTCTGTGTTGACAGAGGTCATGTGATCAGAAGCACGTGGCTGTGTGTCAACACACCAGAGAGGACGACAACAAACGGCGACAGAGGGTTTCATACGTACAACATACGTGTGTGTGTGTGAGATTTGTGTCTGTCTGTAATCTGCATCTCCTCCTCCTCCTCCTCCTCCTCAAACTTTCCCCAGCGGTCGTCTGCTCCCTCCTCTGTCTCACCGCTGTCTGATTCATGTCTGGACGTGCAGACCCCGCCCCCCTCCCGTGTCCCTCGTGGGCCGGCCCACAGCTCCTCGCAGGAAGCTGCTGAAGGTGGCGTCGTGTGTGTGTGTGTGTGTGATATTTAAATGAGCTCTCACACGTTCACGTCCTCTGGAGGAACTCGTTTTAAGTTTTAAGAAGTTCCTGAATGATTTAATCTGATCATTAATCGTGTGTGTGGAGCGTCTTCGTCGCAGTTTGAGTTTTATTTATTGACTCTGAACGGATCCGTCGCAGGGTTGAGCTCAGGAGTCATTTAAAGGGCACAAAGTTTTTTATGTATTTATTTTTTATCTCTGCACTTTATTTAGTTTTAAACCTGAGACGCTCCTAATCACCGCGGCAGCTCCTCCTGCGCCTCGCTTCTCCTCCTCTGACTCTCCTGCTTCTGCATTTCTGCTCCATCCACAAAGTTTCCGTCCGTCTGTCTGTCTCAGCTTTTATTTTATTTTGGAGTTCGTGCGCCAGCGTGCCGCTCGTCCTCTGTCGTCTGAAGAGACAAAGAGCAAAGGGACTCTTCATGTTCCTCACAGGAGGAGGAGGAGGAGGAGGAGGAGGAGGAGGGTAGTGTGTGTGTGTGTGTGTGTGAGAGATCGTAAAACTGAGCAGAACGCTTGATGATCCTTCATGAGTCGTTCACATTCCCAGACATCACACTCAGTTCAGTGGGTCACACACACATCTGGGGTGTGTGTGGGTGTGTGTGAGGTCATGAACTTAAACACACACCCTGCAGGTCTGTGGCTGTTAATTAGAAACTCTTTTGTCTTGAGTTTCCACCTGCTCCGTGTGTGTGTGTGTGTGACGGAGCCCTGCTGCGTGTCTCCAGGCGTGTGCGTGCCGACCTTTGTTTGCACACGGGGCTTTTGGGTAACTCCATAACTCCATACCACCCTGCGTGGTGACGGTGACCTCTGTGAACCCGCAGAGGGGCGGAGACTTAATTAGAAAAGTTGAAGACAGGTGATGTCACATGGTGTGAAGTTTAAGAGGCGTGTCCTCCTGATGATGTCACGGAGACGCTCTGAAACACGTGTTCTCGCCACTTCAGTGCTCTGCCTCCATGATGTTTAAGTCTTTAAACGCGTCTGTTCCAGCGTCATCTGTCGGGACTCGACATCAAAACCGAATGAACGTGAGTTGGTTTTCAGGAGTGTCTCTGGACTGACGTGTCCCCGTGTGTCCCCGTGTCTCCTCAGCCCGGCAGCACATCAACACCCTGGGTCAGCAGCTGAAGATGAACCAGCACTGTCTGGACACGGCCTTGGCGTTCTACCGCATCGCGCTCGGCAAGAACCTGACCACCGGCCGCAAGGCCTCGCACGTGGTGGCCGCCTGCATCTACATGGTCTGCCGCACGGAGGGGACGCCTCGTATCCTTCCTGCTCGCCTCCTGATCATGTGACCGCCGTGGAAAATGAGGGGAAACTAAAAACGTGTTTGTGTTTCTAACTGAACGTTGTCTCTCGCCGTCACGTCGTCCGTCTTCAAGTCTTAAATGTGTCTGATGTAAACGCGGCGCCCGTCCGTGAGCGCGGCGTTTCCTGCCTCCTGCGTTTGTTAGAATGTGTTTGCCGACCTGCGTCTTAAACTGCTGGAGGTCGCCTCGTTAACATTCTGATTCGCGTCCTCACGTGTTGTAAAAACGGAGGCTGACTGGAGTCGGCGGTGACGCACCCTCGTCAGGCCGATCCTTTCTTCTCACGCCGGTTTACGTCTGACTCACTTTGCCTCCGAGGCCGGCGGTTATGTAACGGCGGGAAAGGTTTGGCTAACGAGGAGGAGGAGGAGGGGGGTGTAATGCTGCATTGTTTACTGTGTGCGTGTGTGTGTGTGTCAGCACAGGCCTGTCTGTTTGTTCACATTCGCCGCACTGAGTGCTGGGTAAAAATAGCTGTGCTCACTTCCTGTCAGAGGAGAATCGGGACAAAGACGAAGGTGAGCAGAGGATCTGGACTTTGATTTAAAGGGCCAGCGACCAGAACTGGACCCGCCTTCCTCTCTCTGACCTCGACCTCCTCCCCTTCGATAGAGACGCTAAATGGTCAAAAAAGACGTGAATCTTCGTCGCCCTCGTACGAGAAACATTCACTTGGAGTGAGAGCCCCCTCGAGCTTCTGGGCGGGTCCTCTGGGGACCAAGATCAGATATCTGACTGAATTGGGATCTTACGTTGTCACATGACTTGTGATCTGAGCTGTGTTTGTTCACATCCGTCCCCACGCTGAAGCGTCTCCCGTCCTCCCAGATGTGCGTGTGAGGCCCTGCTGTCGTCTCTGATCTCCAGACGCCATCTTTTCCATGTCGTCTGCTGCTGCTGCTAATTCCACTGAGAGGCCTTTTCAGAGGAGCCGGGGCTAATCTGCCCGCAGCCCGGCGCACCTGTCGCCACGGAGACCCCGTCGCCAGGGAGACGGCCGGCTGGAAGGGGAGTCCAGAGGTGACGGCTCAGCCCTGATCCGTCGTCCCAGCTGCCCGGGCACGCCATGACTCTGCGGTTTTACATCGGCGCCAGTTCAGTTTCGCCTCCGTTGTTCTGTTGCCTTTGAGTTTCCTTAACGTGGCGCCCTCAGACATGCTGCTGGACCTCAGCGATCTCCTGCAGGTACGTGTCTGTTGGCAAACGTTCTGATATCAGCACCAACTTTATTATTTAAAGAGCTTCACTCGCTCTTCTGAAGGAGAACAAACATCTCCAGGTTTTTGAATCATTCATTTCCCTCCCGCCCCTGCCTCTCACCACCACCACCACCTACAATGCATCTCTGCCTAACCACTTGCCCCTGCAGTCCTCTGTAATTAGACCTGAGCAGTGCGTGCGTGCGTGTGTGCACGTATGTATAAATTTAGAAGCCCTCCATTTGCCTGCATGTTTAATTCACGGTGAGTCAGGGGTGTGGCGGGACATTGCTCGCAGTCACAGCTGGTCAGGGGCTTTTATTTTTATGCGCCCAGCTGTCGTGGAGGAGCCGGCAGCCCCTCCCCCCACCATCCACACCCCGGCATGTGGGGGGGGGTTATTAATGTCTTGCTGTGGTCGAGGTTCGGTGCCTCTGTTCATGGCTCCGCACCTGGAGCGTCCTTCCTGTTTTCATTAGGGGGGGGGGGGGTATTGATCAGGGCAGGATCAATGCTGGTTTAAACATCAGCTGTTTTCTACGTGAAGCTCTTATTAATTCATGACTGAAGCTGAGGAGGTTTCATCACTAAAACCCATTTTCCTCAGATCAGAGAGCGGCAGAGTTTTTGTCTCCCAGCGGAGCCGGAGATAAACTAACTCCTCCGTCTCCGACTGATCTGCAGTTCAGCTGAAACGGGAGGAGACGCTCAGAGACCTCCAGCCTCCGCGTGACTGCGTGAAACCCGCCGAGGTCACGCGAGCGGTCGCAGCGTCAGTTAATGAACGAGGTCTAATGAGGAGCTTCCCTCGTCCACCTGTTGAGACTCGGCTGTGAGGGATCAGGTGTCGGCTCAGTCTCCCAGTTGACCCTTGACCTGGAAAGTTTCACTTAGTGCTGCAGAGGAGGAGGAGGAGGGGGGGGGGTGAGAGCTGAAGGGGGGGGGGGGGAGGAGGGGGGGGGGGGGTATCTCCTCCTCCGGTTCTGCCTTTCATCTCAGCAGCAGCTCCAACAGGCGCTGGACTTTAGTTTGAGGACGTGAACTCAGTGAAATCAGGTCGAGAGCGAAGAGGAAAAGTTTGAAGGCGAGTTGCAGAACTCCAGTTGATCGTTTCTGTCTTTTAGGACTAAAATCTGCAGCCAAACCAGTTTGAAAAAGTCCCTCGTCCCAGAATAGCAGAGGAGCATCTGTGTCCCTGTCTGACTCCTGGGGGAGGTGGGGGGGGCTGAGAGCGAGAGTCCGTCTGTCTGCCCCCCCCCCCCCCAGAGGTCTGGACCATCGGTCTGAAGGAATGACTCAGCTCTGACCTGAGTTCACGACCCGCTCCTGAAGCTTTCGCTGCCGTCTGCTTCAGCCTCTGAGGAGCCGCCCCCCCCCCCCGCTGCTGTGAGGGTGTGGGGATGCTCTATGTGCGGCCCTGTGGCTTTGTTAGTCAGCGGTGTTCGTCGTCAGGTCCTTTCAGGGCGGCCTGGGGAGGAGGAGCCTCCTGGAGGAGCTGCCGCTGGGGGACAATGAAACATCTGTGATGGGAGTTTCCAGCGTGACGAGGAGCTTTCACATCACTGAGCTAGTTATAATAAAAACCCCAGAGAACTTTTCTCCTTTTACGGGTCCGTCACGTTCTTCTAGTTGGAACATTTGGAGCCAAATACGTCTGAACCCAGAGCTTCATGTTCTCCTTGTATTTCCTCCACAGGTGAACGTCTACACGTTGGGGAAAACCTTCCTGGTCCTGGCCAGAGAACTGTGCGTCAACGCCCCGGCTATAGGTACGACCTCTGCTCTGATTCATTATCTGATCATTATTCTGTGTCCTTACGTCACCACAACGAATAAGAATCTGACAACGTCCCAGACTCAAAGAGAAATATTCAGTCTCTTTTCGTTTGAGTGACAGTCCCAAACCCAAACGTACTAAATGTTAGAACAGCAATTTAGAACCTAAACAGAACTAAGCCCAGATTTGATAAGTGATCAATTATTGAAATGTCTTTGATGAGATTTATTGCCTCCACAAACTCGTGTGTGATCACAACTATTTGTCAGGATTCATGTGGTCACAAGTTCTCATGGTTCAACTTCTCGAGATTTGGAGTTTTTAAATCTGTTTACATTTAAAAAGGCACATACCGAACTCTTTGATGAGATGTAACCCCAGAGGAACCGAATCAAGCCCCCGATCATTTCCATGGTACCCAGTGTTGGTCCTATTTTTATTCTTCAAGTATGGGAAGACATTAAAAAAAAGAAGTTCATGTTTTCATAAACCACAGTGCAGTTCCCTCTGATGTAACCAGAGGGCGCCGCTGCCCCTCTGCACCCCCCCCCCACCATAACAAGATGACGTCCGCAGCTTCAGTCACATTATAACACTTTTATGTTTCATCCTCGTACAGAACACGTCTCACACAGCGTCAAGGCATAGTTTACAAAAGACACCAAGACTCTGAGGCCGTTCCTCTCTTTTTCTACCGCTTCTCTCCGTTCAAGGATCAAAACACCGAGCCTGCCGCCGCCTGGGCCGCAGAGAGAGGCAGTTGCTCGGTGTCCCAGTTGTGGAGCTCAGCTTGATTACATAACCACAAATCACTGTTAGTGTTTTTTTTCCCCTCTCCAGCAGCCGCAGCCCTTCAGCACACGCGCCCGAGCAAATAACGTTAACCGAGTATTTAAATAAAAAAATAACATTAAATTAAATAAGACAAAACAACAGCTCCTTTCAAAATTCAGTCTCTCAGAGGATGAACCGGGCCTGGCGCTGTTGCTGCTACATCACTGTGAGGGAGGCGAGCCCCCGGCGGTCCGGAGCGGCTTACGCGTAGAACACGAGCTCGGGGATCTGTCCGCCCTGCACCCCGGTGCCGTTGGTGCTGTCGGAGGAGCACTGGAACTGAAAGGTCACCTTCCCGCTCTGCACCTCCGTCATGCCCTCCTGGCCGAAGTAGCTCAGTTCGTTGCCGTCCAGCACGGCGCTCACCGTGTAGAAGGCGTCCTGCTCCACCTGGACCGGGTGCTCGAACCACACGGGGAACGTGCTGCTCGAGCCGTCCGACACGTACTTGGTCAGGTTCTGGGCCAGGATCACGCCCTGCCGCTTCAGTTCAATTTTCACCGTGTACTCGGCTTTGCCGCCGCTCGAGCCGTACAGTCCCAAGCCGGCGATAAAGATCCGCTTGTCCACGGCAAACTGGATGCTGTCGCAGCGGCCGCGGTAGCGCCACTGGTTGCTGCGGTAGGCCGACGACTGGAAGCGGTGGCACCGCTGAGGCGTCAGACCCGCCCTCGCCGTCAGAGGGAAGTCCAGCTCAGGCTTTTTAGCCGCCGTGTACCACAGGAACACGTTGTGCATCTCCTCCAGCGTCAGGATGTCGGACTGCGCCGCCCCGTCGGCGAACTCCTCCAGGCTCATGGTGGGGATGCGCACCAGAAACAGCGCCTTGCCGAGCACCGCCCGCCTGTTCTGGGTGGTGGGGCCCAGGCCCTGTCTCTTGCACTCGGCGGCGGCCCAGTTCATGACGGCCTCGAACACCACCACCTCCTTGGTGTTCAGGGTCTCCCTGCGCAGGATGATCTCCAGCGTCTGCAGGTCGATCTCGCAGAAGCCCTCGGAGCACAGCGCCAGCTCGGCCTGGGCGTCGATCACCTCCCAGCACCGCTGCGTCAGCTCGGGCTCCTCGAACAGGCGGCTCTGAGACAGCAGCACGCAGGCGTTCTTCGCCTCCAGGCTGGTTTCCAGGAAGGTGACGCAGGCCTTGGCCAGCGCGGGGACGATGTACTTCTTGGCAGCGTACAGGGTGGCCAGCACCGTGTCCGCCTCCAGGTCGATCTCATCGCTGTACATGTACCTGGGAGGAGAGAGACAGCCTGTAAATATGCGGGAGTCCTTCCGAACGGTGCTCCTCCTAATCTCCTCTCCACTGGACTCCTCAAGTGCACAAAACAACTCAATGGAAATAAGGATCTCCTCTTTCTCCTTCCAGCCCTTCTTCTTTTTTTTTTTTTTCAAAAGCTAGCCGTGGTGCCGGCTCGGCCAACGCTGCCAGATGAGAAACAAAGGCGGGTTATTTATAACCGCTGGTGTGCGTATATACCCCCCCCCATATGAAAAATATCAGGCTGTGGATGAGGAGAAGGAAAAAACTGTTTCAAGTTGAACAAAGAGCGCCGAGAAAACCAGCAATTACAGAGCACCACGCTGCTGCCGCCGCCACGGCTGCTCTCTGGCGCTCGCCTCTGCCGAGCTTTGGATGAGTAATAATACGCTTTGAAGTGACACTGACTGCGCCTGTCATCTCTCCCCCTGCCTGGCTGCGTGAGGGGCGGCGAGCGGCTTACTTCAGCAGAATTAGAAAAGAAGCAGGTTCCACATCTGGGATATGGATCTCGGGGTCCTCCTCCGCCAGATCGCCGTAAAACATGGCACAGAAGACGGAGCTCCCCACGGCCAGCACGTACTGAGGAAGTGAGGGGGGGGGGGCAGATGCGTCAGACACATGCAGGCGTAGAAACAACTTTGCTACTTCAGTGAAGGACGTTGGGTTTTCACACAGTAAACACAGCTCGGTTTCAGCTTTCCTCTCAAGGGCAAATCAGAACCAGTGGGCGGAGCGTTTACCTTGTGAGCTGGAACCCTCTGCGACTCCCCCAGGGGCCCGACGATGAAGTGGACATCAGCCATCAGCTCATTGTTGAACATCAAGGCATTCCTGAGGGCAGAGCAGGTTTCATGAGGATTGTATAACAGCCGCCTGGAGCCACGCCGGGGATTTCCACAGGTTTGTGGAGGGCTGAATCTGACAAAACTGTCTTTTTTAAAATTATTATTGTTGCGAGTTCCCGGAGCCTGGGGACGTTTTTTTTTTTTAAATGAGCAAAAATAAACAGTCGACAGAGGAAAGAGGAGATGGAAAGTAAAGGTGGATCATCATCTTATTTTGAAAAGCTTCTCGCTGGGTGATGTTCTACTGACAATAAACCAACTCAAGCCTTCACTGGTCGAACCCAGGAGGAGAAGCCCATTTAGAGTCTGGTTTATAACCTGTGGGCTCAGCTTTAAAACAAAAGCTGCAGGGCTGTTTCCTCCACATTTAGCCCGAGTGTGGGGCCCAGGAGCCCGCAGTGACCTGTCATTACCTGGTAATGACCTTTAACTGACTTTACGGTGGGTTTAGCTCCGGGGCTGGGGGTGTATGCTCGCAGTGTGGCGGGGTACCTCTCTCTCAGGGTGGGGTGGCTGCTCTGCCAGCTGGGGGGCTCCAGGTTGTTGTTGTTGATGTTCTGCTGGGTGGTGGTCGGGGTGGTGGCCGCGCTGCCGCCGCCGCCGCCGCTGCAGCCGCCCTCCTGGCTCACCTGCGCCGCCTTGCTCTTCTCGGCGTCCGCCACCGTGGTGCCGTTGGCCAGGTTGGTGTTGCCGGCCGCGGGGTAGAGCTCCGCAGCCATCTTCCTCTGCTTCTTCTTCTCCTTCCTGCCGCCCAGGGACAGGCTCAGGATCTCATAGTACAGCGGCAGCCTGCCCGGGAGCCCGCCGACCTGCTTGGACTTTTTCAGCGTTTCGGGGAGTAGCAGCAGATAGGACCAACACCTCATGATCCGGCCATGACGGAGCAGCCTGCAGTCCGCCGTGGGCATCGGCACCAGCCCGCCGAGCCTCCCCCGCGTCCGTGTCCGACGAGTCGCGTCGCTGCCGGGGTGTGAACGGGCTCCGTGTGCGGGAGAGACGGGGGGAGCTCAGCCTCTTCTGCCCGGAGAACCCGCCTTCCAAGCGGCGAAGTTTCCCCACGATAACATCCACAAATATCCAGGCCCCGGCGGAGTCCGCGTCCTTCCCCCGCGATTGCAACTTGGATCGCGGGCACTTTCTCCTCCGGGTCCCGGCGGTCACCGCATCCTCTCCGCTCGGACTCGGCGGAGCTTGTTTTCCCTTTTCTCCGCTGAGCGGATAATCCGGGGAGAGCGCGTCCTGCCGCTGCGCCCTCGGTCCCCGCACGGCGTTTCACACGGAGCCCGCAGAGGAGCCCCGGTGCGGAGGAGGTGTTCCGGAGAGGAGGCGGTGGAGGAGGAGGAGGAGGAGGCGTCCCGGAGCGGCTCTCGAGCGGAGCGCCGTCGTCATGTGTCCGGACTTTCGGCGGATTTTAGTTTTTTTATTCGTCGTGATCTCGTCGGACGCCCGGAGCTCGGCGAGGACCAATCGGGTTCAAGCACGGCTCTGACGTCATCGGGACCGGAGCGCCTCCCTCCGCAGCTCCGCAGAGTGCGTCACCGCCCTGACGCTCCTCCCCCTCCTCCTCCTCCGCCCCGTTCACTAGAGCCGCGGTTAGAGAAGATGGAGACGTGGAACCACTGGGACACATTAATATTAGTAATACTCTTAATTACTGACGTCACGCTCACCTGACAGACGTTTAATTACAACTGAGTAAATGTACTTCAGTGTACTACAATGCTGCGGTTTGAACACAATAAGTAATGCAGTATTGTTAAGTAAACTTACTTATCCCCGTCAGATTAAACCCAGAGTGAGTCTTGTAGCCTAATTTCATATCCTAACTGAAGTGGTTTTAAATGTACTACTCTAAGTTTCCCCAGTCAGATTTCACCGTAATTACTCCCAGATTAAAACACAGTTAATTAAAAGCCTTGGACACTCCCCCCCCCCCAAATTAAACTGCTGTATTATTCCACTACTTTAGTACCATTACCTTAATAATACATGTTAAATTACAAAGTCTCCTCAAACACAGATTAAATATGCAGATGTGTATTCTCTCTTTACACAGTACCGTCTACTGTGATGTACACATAAACACACTAATGCTTGTAATACTTTGGAATGTTGTAGTTTTGAAGAGCAGGCCGTCACTAGCAGTATAAATACTGAGGTCGGTCCTGCTGGGACGCTGAAGCTGACAGCATGTCTGACGCGTCCTGTGGAGCCAGACCACGAAGCGCCTCCTGCACCAGGAGGAGAATTTTAAACTGGGATCTTGGAAACAGCCGGCGGAGCTTCACCGTCTGCTTTGCGCCGGTGCGGTCCAGTTCTGGAGGAGACGTAATCGAGGCTTTGTTTTATTTGTTTTATTTGGACGAGCTGTTGACAGAGACGTGGTCCAGTCGGCACGAGACAAATACACACACGAGCTCCTCTGAGTCAGAACCTCTGATTCTCAAAATATCCCCACAGGACACGTGGGCCGTGCACTGATCGCTGTTTTTAACTGTATTTCTACCACCTCACAGGAAAAGTCACCTGTAAACAAACATGGCCGTGACGTTCCTGCGACCAAACTAATGACGTGACGATGTCCATGAATCTGAAAAGGCACCAGTGGAGTTGTTGATGTCAGAGAAACCCATCGAACAAAAGTCAGACAGAAATAGAGCAGAATGCATTGTGGTCTGGGTTTTGAACCTGCCTCCTCGCAGCTCTAATGCGATACATGCCGCTGCGCTCTGCCCTCTGATTGATAGGAGCTCGTTCGCGGCCCGTCTCCCGGGGTGGTCCGAGTAATTTCGGGGAGCGGAGGCCGAGGGAGGGCGGGGGCGTGGAAACGGGGAAACTGCGGCGCTCCATCTCAGGCTGGACGGCCGGGCTGTTTGAGCATCGCAGATTGATTTTATTCCACTGAAGCGGGATTTAAGGTGGATTTATTTCCCTTAAACAGCCTCTTGCTTCTTTTCTGCAGAGCTCCCGGTGCCCGCGCTCTCTCCTGTGAGACGATGGCCGGCTCTGCAGACGTATCATTACAGGGCTCGGAGGGGGGAAGGGATTCAGCCTGGATCTTATTACCAGCTGGCTCGACCAGCTTTCCTCTGCTCTTCGCTAACTTCTCCGATATTTGATTCCGCCGCCGAGCACGAAACTCAGAAAACCTTTTGTCGCAGCGGAACAAAGATCCCAGTTAATTTCGCTGTTAAATCAGATTCCTTCACATGTTTAAATCATTTATGAGATTTAAAAAGAACCCAGAGGCTGGACACCTGCCACGCCGCTTCATGACAAAAACAGGTGGCTCTAAAGTTCACGATGCGAGTTTCTCTGAGAAATTCAAGGAGCAAAAAAGAGACGGGAGCGTGTGATCGCTCGTGTCCTTTTTGCCAGATGAGGAAATGTTGGACAGAGGCCGTGAATGGGAAACAGGCTGTCGGAAGGCTGATCCTCTGGGGCTCTGCTGGAGTGCAGCAGACTGGTTTTACTGGGGGACTCACAGGTGCTGGAGAATTAGCACCTGAATGAGAAAGAAATGTCCGAAGACACAGCTAATCTCTCTCTCTCTCTCTCTCTCAGACCCGTGCCTCTACATCCCTCGTTTCGCCCAGCTGCTGGAGTTTGGAGAAAAGAGCCACGACGTCTCCATGACGGCGCTGAGACTCGTGCAGAGGATGAAGAGGGACTGGATGCACACGGGACGAAGGCCGTCGGGACTCTGCGGAGCAGGTAACCAGGAGATGGAGGAGGACCGTGTGCAGGCTGCGGCCTCCCTCACCAGGAGGGGCCGGAAGGAGGAGGTGTGGCAGTGGAGGAAGTCCCGCCTCCAAACTCAGGTTTAGCTGATGATGTTGTCATTTAGTTCCTCTCTCTGTCGGTGCGTGACCGGCGCCGGCCTCCTCTGCTCGCCACGTGTTGACACTCACGCGTTCACTTCTTCCATTTCCTCTGTTCCTCGGCTGCACGGCCTGAATAATTAATGGCTCTTAATAAATCATGGAGGAGGATGGACGGCAAAGTTTGTTCCCCGAACCTGACGAACGTAAATAACGGCCGTGCACGCGCAGGCAGTTCTCCAGGTCAAGGGGGAGCGGGTCGCTGCGTGGTTTGGTCCTAATGGAGCTGAAATGTTTGAGGAGACGCGTGCGTGTGGAAGGAGCAGCATCTATCTTTAAACAGGCTCTAATGACGCTTATATAACCGTCCTCCTTCAAGGCGTTGCATAATATTAACAATGTTCTAAGTCCTTTTTTAAACCTGCGTGTGTGTGTGTGGGGGGGGGGCTCAGGTGCTCCCGTCCTGTAGGGTCCGACCTCCGGGCGTCAAGATGTTCAGAAACGAGTTTGACTCCCATCTTTTATCTTTGTGCGCTCGTGACAACTTTATCTGGGTATCAACGTGAATGAATATAGAGGCTCAGCTCCAGGTCGGATCGGACCTGCAGGAGCGGCCGACCGTTGAATCTCACCATTGCTTCCCTCTCTGTGTTCCCAGCTCTCCTGGTCGCCGCTCGCATGCACGACTTCTGCCGCACGGTGAAGGAAATCGTCAGGGTCGTCAAAGTGTGCGAGAGCACGTTGAGGAAGCGGTGAGTGGGGGAGAGACGGAATGTTCTGACCGGGCCTCGTCAGCGTCGTCACTTTGTTCCCTGTCCCTGGCCAGACTGATCGAGTTTGAGAACACGCCCACCAGCGAGCTGACCATCGAGGAGTTCATGCGGGTGGATCTGGACCAGGAGTGCGACCCGCCCTGCTACACCGAGGGACTGAGGAAGAAGAAGATCCGGCAGGTACGAGGCACGAGGGGGCGGGGCTCCGCGGCGTCCTGCAGCTGCTCCTTTCATGATTTTAAATCATAAATATGGAATAGATGATCAGTCTGAACCCTGCAGACATTCTGATCGACATTAAAATCAGAAAACAGAATTTTAACCAAATGAATTCTGGAAAACATCAGTCGATTATTTTTGTCTTTCATTTTCACTGAGGTTTATACGTAACGTACGTTCCAACAAATATCCACCCACCATGTTTTATTCATAGCTACAGGCCTGTGTTTGTTATTCATCGACTATTCTTTTTATTATAAAAGACAAGAACCACACTTCCCACAATCCTCGGGAGTGAGAACACTTGAAGTGCTTGAAAGGGATCCGTCCCTCTGGTGGACGCAGTCTCGTCCCTTTGGTCCCAGTTTGTTATTCCACCCTGAATCAACTCTTCCTCTTCCTCCTCTTCCAGCTGGAGGTGGAGCTGAAGAAGAAGATGGGCGACGTCGAAGGTGCGTTTCCTGTTCCTCAGCCTCAGCTCTGCCGTGTTGAATTGTGACGTCAAGTGTCGTGTCCCGCGCTCACGGCCGCCTGTTTCCTGTTTCCTCTCTGATTGTCTCTGCCACAGAGGAAATCCACGGCTACGAGGACGAAATCGATGCAGAGCTCGAGAGCACCAGACCCAAACTGAGAGGAGTGTACGCTGCGTACGCTAAAGGTGACACACACACAGATTTGGTCTCCAGCGTTCTGTGGTTCAAGTCGTTTTAGTGCAAAAACTTAGGTTCAATGTTTTTAATTGATGTCTTCTCTCAGAAGAAAACGTCTGCGACGATGTGTCCACGTCGTCCAAATTAGAGGACGATGAGGACGAGGACGAAGACGAGCTTCAGGCCGTGGCCAAACACTTCGGCCGGGAGCTGGACGAGCTCACGCTGGAGGCTCTGATAAAGCTGGAGGAGAAGAAGCCGAAGGGGGATGAGGAGGAGGGGGAGGAGGAGGAGGAGGAGGAGGATGTCCCGAGGAGGAAAGGCCCGTCGCTGGAGTCCATCCTGGGCAGGATGCCCACGGCCTCCACCCTGGGCCTCCCAGAGTCCATCGGCAGCTGCGTGGAGCAGGAGAAGGAGAACGGTGAGTCCTCCTGGTTCGGATGCGTCTGCCGTCGGCCATAACGACCTGATTACAGCGTGTTGGGCGAGCGGAGGCGTTGATGGATGCGTGGTCACAGTGCTGCTTGGCCACATCTGCCCAGCTGGGCCAGTTATGGCTCCGAGTGGGAGGACAGGCCGCCGTCGGGGGGGGGGGGCAAAGCAGCTGTAACTCAAAAGTCGCAGGTTTGAATCCCGCCCCCCCAACGCCCCCTCCCCCCTTCCTGTAAGTCACAGGGGTGACGTCACTCTGACTCATCCTCCCCCGGGCGCACGTGTCGCACCGCCAACGACAGAGACGGCGTTAAAAATGAAAAGTGGCGGTGAGTGAAGGCCTGAGCTCACCAGGGGTCACGTGATCAGGGAGGAGGCGGGGTTTACCTGTCCGTGTGGATCGGTGGGCGGAGCAGAGAAAAAAAACAAAAACACTGATGGATGTTTTCATCCCTTTTCAAACTTTGAATATTGGGACTGATGAAGAGGAGGAGCTTGGGAGAACGACCGGAGCTCCGGGTTCGTTTCAGGCTGGACATGAGGACGGGGGAGGGGCTCCCTCAGTGTTTGAAGGTTGAAGTGGACAGCGTGTCATTAGGGCCGAGCCTTTCGTGTGTGTGTGTGTGTGTGGAGGGCAGGGCACTCTGGGAAGTGAAGGAGGCTGTAATTTTGGATTCTCTCAGGAAATGAGAGCGAGATGGAATCCAACCACGCAGACGATGTCACAGCTCAGGCCTGGAGGGACGCTCCCGTCCTCCTGCACCACACACACACACAAACTTAATCATGTTAACACACACTCTGGAAGGCCAGTGAATCCAGGCGGAGCTCCTCCTCCGTCGCCCTCAGAGGCTCGATGAGTCTGATGATGACCTGATTATTTATTGACTGCTCGGTGACAACAGGGTCAGCCGCTGACGTTTCCGACTCCAGAGGTGGCGAACCACGCTGGAACAGAGGCAGCGCTCCTCTTTTCTGCTCCTCGCTCGGTTGCGCTCCACTTCCTCCTCTGCGGCGTTTTCATCAACTCGTTCCACGCGAGGCCAAAACCGAGAGCGGCGCTCGGCCCCGCGCCATTAGAGGCGCCATTGATTGAGGCTCGCTGTTTACAGCAGAGCACTTAGTCCCATCGATGACGTCTGCCCTGACCTGACCCGCCACCGTTGGGGGGGGGGTCTAGATTTGAGATTAAATTCACAAAGATTCCTCAAATAAAAGCTTCACGATCAAAGGACCCAACTTGGTTTACGGGTTCAAACAAAAGCCTGATGGGTTTAATGTCGGTGAAGAACAATCAAGACTTAATGAGGCGGCGTATAAATCAATCCCTGATTGAGCAGTTTAGCACCTGTGGACAGTAAAACCAGGAGCACTGTCCCTTTAATGAGTCATCGCTCATCATTCATTCATGATCTGATCCATTCACTCGTTAGCTGCTGCAACAGCTGACGGCCCCGGAGGAGGAGGAGGAGGGGGGGGGGGTGTTTACAGGCCGGGGCGGGACAGTGGACGCACATATGGTGAGACGGACACAACCTCTCAGAGGAGGAGAGTGACAGGAGGAGGAGGAGGAGGAGGAGGAGGAAGGTTCTTCGTGAGCGTGAATCTGTGCGTGCCCGTCGCTCTCCGTCACAGCGGCCAACTGTGATTGGACGTGACGGGCGTCTTCTGGCCCGAGGACGGAGAGCGAAGCAGCCGCCTCGTCCGCCGCCACTGCTGCCTGACGGGACATGACAGCTACCGTTTAGCGGGCGGCTGAAGGCGGGAGGCCTCCGCCGCCGCCGGCTGCCCCCCCCCCTTTATGTTTGGAATCAGCCGTGACTCAAACACACAAACGTGAGTGTGTGTTATCGCCGTCCTCCCGCGACCTCGGTGTCGTGCCAATGACTCAGCGGTTTGCTGCCTGGCCGCCACAGAGCGCTGAATCACGGCGGTCTGACCTTTTCAGAAGTTTGATTCTTCCGGCACGGCAGCGAGCGGCACGAGACGCCCCGTCGTGGTCGTGATGTCATCCTCGATGTTACGGAAAACGAAGCAGGAGGAACTGACAGAAACTTTATTAATTCAACGGAGGAGACGAGCGGTCGCAGCCGATCCAGAGCGAAACAAAAGTGACGTCGCTGTTTGTTGACTTGACGTCACCACGCCTCCGTGGTCGAGCAGCCCGACCGATGACTTGAGTTCTGGAAAACTACAGAAAACCCCGCGCACCCCCAGGACGCCCGTCCACCAGCTCCCTCGTCTGCAGACCTCCTCGCTCCTGCTCTGCGTCCCGAGGAGGAGGAGCAGGTGGTGGAGTGGGCGTATGCTCGCGCTGCGCTCCTCCGAGGTCGGCGAGGTCACGTTTTAATGGGCTCGCCCGCGTCGGCGAGAAGCTCCCCGTCTATTTATTGCCTGCCTTGGCCGCTGGCGACTCCGGGGCAGAGCCGGCACCGAGCTGCATCTCCTCGCCGCCGCAGGACGCCGTCCTGGTCGGTGAAACGCAAACACTGCAGGTGGATCAGTCCACACACACACACGCTGTCTTCCCACTGTCCTCGGGAATCACTTCTCTAGTCTTTATTTGTGTAGCCGTCCTGACAGGTACGGGTTATTCTGGTCTCGACGTCACCACGAGAGGCCTCTTGTCTTTGTTTTTATTTTAAATCCAAAGCCCTGGTGGACTCGAACCTATGACCCTGGGGCCCTGGGGCCCTGGGCTCTGAGCCGGGGGAGGATCAGGGCTGTTGCTGACATCAGGAGCTGAGAGTCGGGATAATGTGCGCCGCGTTTGAAGTGAGGATGACTGCTGATTCTTCAGCGGCGACACACACACACACACACACACACACACGCTTTGTGTTTATGGGTGGTGGTGGGGGGGGGGGCTTGTGAGACTCCTCTCCTTGACGGATCAGGCCTGAGTGAAACCAGGCTCGGGATTAGAAGGAGCTCACTGAACTCCCCTTCCTCCCATCTGTCTCCCCTCCTCCTCCTCCTCCTCCCTCGCTCTGTCTCGTCTCCCGCTGCTCTCCTCCATCAGCCTGTGTCTCTCAATCTCCTGCCTCCCTCATTCTTCGTCTCTTAATCTCTCCTGCTCACCCCCCCCCCAATCCCTCCTGCTCCCCCCCCCCCCCCCCACGCTCCCTCTGAGTGTCTTCAGCAGCTTCCTCCATCACTGACACGTTCCCTCCGTCTCTTGAAGGACGAGTTTCTGTTTGTCCCCAGGTCCCTTTGAAAAGACTCAGAGCTGATCTCAGACCAGATCCTCCTGCTCCAGAGAAGCTCCAGACCCAGATCTGTGCAGTTCCTCTGGAGTTAAAAAAAATCCTGTTCTGGAATTTAAAGAAAAGACTGAAACATGGAATTCCCCCCCCCCCCCCCCCCCCCCCCCCCCCCCCCCCCGGAGGTCCCCCCCCCCCCCCCCACATCTCTCCGCCCCCGCCGCCTTCAAAAGGCCGTCTCTCCGTCTCTCCGTCACCCGTCCACCTGTCGGCCCTGCAGGGCATGTTCTTCTTTGTCGTCTTCTTCTTCTTTGGTATCAGAGAGCCCTGACCACATCAGACAGGCCCGCCGCCGCCGCCACCCGGGAGGCAGCGTAGTGTGGGAGATGAGAGGTTATTCCTCAGGTATTATGGGTAAAGGTGGCGTCAAATTACCTGTCGGTTTCCAGCGGGAGCCAGCGGGGACGGTGCCTCTCGCCGCCTCTCACTCCACTTATTTTCACGCAGCGACGAAGGCGTCTCTTTAGAAAGGAGCACGGCGCCGTGGTGCATTCTGGGGCTGTGAGCCAGATCCGTGGAGCTTCGAGTGCGATGAAGGTCGCTCAGGTCGCCGTCGCCGTCTCGTGGCTGCAGCTAATGGTCGTTTCATGACGAGTTAACGTGGTTAAAGTGACTCATGGTGTTTCCTGTGAGGAGGTTCAGGTCCTGCACCTGACCTCCTCCTCCTCCCAGTGTCCGTCTCCTCTGTAAAAGGACAAAAATAGGTGGAATGAAATCTTGCATCTACACTCTGCACATTCCTCCGCTCGCTCACCGGGAGCGATTTCATGGCTTTGATCAAATTAGCGAGTGTAGATATATCAAAGACGCAGCTGAATACGATCTCGCTAATTGCCCCTCCCCCTCGCGGCTCCCGGGGTCGGACCGGTGTTATCAGCTCTTCGTCTCGCCGCCTCTCTGCCTCCCGGCGCTGCCGATCGTCTCCTCGCCTCTTATCTCGCCCTCGCACTTCACGGAGAGGAAGTTCTTAGAGGGCTGCGCCCGGCAGATAGCGGCTGACCCGGCTCTTCCCTCCACAAGGAAGCTGAACTGAAATGACTGACTAGATTATCTCACCTCCACCGTGCAGCCTCCTCCTCCTCCTCCCTCGCCGTGCACCTGTCTCCAAGCGGTGGTGGTGGGGGGGGGCTCGAGGAGGGAGGGTCCCCGTGAACTCGTCAAAGGCAGAGAGGCGACAGAAGTTAAACGACTCGACTGTCAGATGTTTGTTAGAGTCGCACTTTGTTCCCCGGCAGCTAATCGAGGCGGAGGATCTGCGGAGCGCCGCCGCCGCGTCCCGTGAAGGCCCGAGCGTGTTTTTGTTTCCCTTTATCAAAGCCAGTCAGCTTTGTCTTTGAGCCTTTCTCTTCCATCGCGCTCTCCCGTGGGGGGGAGGGGGGGAGTTTAAACGTGTCGTTCTTTTATCGTGGCGTGAAAACATCATCTTGTTCCGCGATCGGCTCCATCGCAGGACGACGCAGGTAAAAAAGCGAGAGCGTCGCAGTGGGTGAAAATGCAAATCGTCGCTTCAGCGTTTCTGTTTCCAAACAATCTGGGATCAGCATGGTAATTGAATAGAAAGTGCGTCGAGGTAGATCCACCGGAGCGCGAGTTAAGCCTATTAGCACGTTATCAGCGAGCTGCAGCACGTTCTGTCTGCTGATTAACCTCCGATGGAAGACGCCGCACGAGGACGGGAAGCGGAAGGTGTCGGTGTGAACGGCTGCTTCCTGTTCCAGTTCCTCTGGGGGGGCGGGGGAGGGGAGGGGGGACGCTGCTGCGCGAAATGCGCATCACAGCAAATTTCCTGAGTGCGTCCGCTCTGGTTTGTCTGTGTGACAGATGGCGACGCTGACAGCGGCGAGCTGGACCTGAGCGGGATCGATGACAGCGAGATAGAGCTGGTACGTAGCCTCAGCACACACACACAATTAAATCTCAGCGTCGAATCCGGACCTCGTTTCCAACACGCTGGTCTGGGGTCAGAGCAGATTCATGTCAGCAGCGTGTCGAGAGCTTTGACCTGTGAACCCTGTGGTGCTCCGCAGTACCTGCTGGACGACAGAGAAATCAAAATCAAGACGGCGCTCTGGATGGCGGAGAACTCCGACTACCTCAAAGAGCAGAAAGGTACGTCCAGGAAACCACCGGTCCCATCGTCCAGGCACAATCGAACGTTCATATTTGTTTATTTTTTTTAACCTGAACCTGCCGCCGTTCACCTCCTGGCCCGGCGTGACCGTGGCTCGTTTCTCGTTTCAGAAAAGGAGGCGAAGATAGCGCAGGAGAAGAAGCTGGGGATCTACAAAGAGAAGAAGGTGAGAGGCGGGTCAGAACCTTCAGACGAGGTCGGAGGGATTAACCGACTCCCCGCTAGTTCAGGTTCTGCTGGGTTTAGTGTGGTTAAGACAGACGGTTCCCTAGGTTCTGGATTCTGCTGCAGAACTTCCTCTTAACGTTTTTCTGAGCGTTTACAGACGAAGGTCAGAGTTGTAGTCGATTAACTGGGTCAGCATAAAAAGTACCATATCTGTTGAGACGCTTGTGGACAGTTGGACACGTGAATGGATGGCGTCCTGTGAAACCGGTTCCCTCTCGTTCCGGGTTCCCCTGTCAGACCCAACATCTGCCGGCCGCCTTTAACGAGCTGGATTAACGGCGGCGGAACGGAGACGTAATGAGACGTGCCGCCGGCTGACAGCAGCGGCCGCCGCCTGTCACATCACCGGCGGCCGCGTGAATAAATGAACAACGCAGAGAGCGTTTAAACGAGCGGAGCCTCAGGACGTGTGGGAACTGCAGAACGGGCTCTGCTGCTCGCTGCCCTGTTTCTCTGGTGGTCTGGAATTGCTCGCTAATTTCCAGCAGGCTAATTCTTCTCCGCTGGGAGCCAAACCGTCTAAAAATTACTTCCAGATAACATTTGACCGTCTGCTGGCTGAGTTTAGGGGGGGACGGTCGAGTTTGTACGTTCGCGCTGATGTGAGTTCCGGTCCGATAGACCCCGAGGACGCGATGTCTAACTGTCAACCTCCTGTGTCCCAGCCCCGAGGCCCGCCGAGGAAGCGCGCCTCCATCCGAGCGAGCACCGCCGACGAGGCCATCGGGAAGATGCTGCAGCAGAAGAGGATCTCGTCCAAGATCAACTACGACGTCCTGAAGGACCTGAACGTCACGCCCGGCGCCAGCCCGGCGCGCGCCGCCCAGTCCCCGAAGAGGGAGGCGTCAGCCGGCACGCCATCGCGACGCAACCGCAACCCTGCGCGAGCGTCGCTCAGCCTCAGCACGCCGCTGAGCACCCTGGGAAAGAGGTGGGTGGTGCTTGACGTCATCTGTGACTCGTGCTACAAAGCTAACTGTGAAGCGCTGATCGCTGCCGGTTCAAAGGTCAGCGTAACAGACGTTTGTCCTCTGTCACCATTTGCCCCCCCCCCCCCGCGATGAGGCAGCACTTCCTCTAGTCACCTGTGACAGGAGGACACACTGGGATTTTCTCTCATTTCATTTTATTTCTATTTTTCCCAAGATGCAAAGGATTTGTCTGCCCCCCCCCCCCCCTCCTTTCATGACATGCATTCAGAGGACTGATCCACGCGGAGTCTTTCTCATGGACTTAATGGGTTTTCTGCCGTGCACAGAAGAGCTGGGGCTCTTTCCCCCGGCGTGTTTGGTGTCGGGGGAAATTGGTTTCCTATGGCTCTGTTTTTAAACCTCTTTCAGTTAATGTTGGTTTTAGGAACCATCCTGGAGCTTTAGAGGCGTCCTATAGAGGCAGCTATAGACCCCCCCCCACCCCCCGGATTGTGGTTAGTTGAGCTGCACTCATCTGGTAGCAGTTTGCTGGGTGAAGCCCGGCCCGTGTTGTGCTCCAGACCCACCAAGGAGTGTGATAAGTCTGCTGTTTACTGCAGTCGGGATTTGTCTCTTTTCTTTTCTTTTTTTTAAATTTTAAAGTCGCATAAAAAGTTGTTTCTTTGACGCAGTGGGTTCGTTACGAGGCAAAGTGACGGGATGTAAACACAGATGAAAAACCAGAGAACAAACACCACGCAGACCAAAGGGATTCAATCAAAAACCCGTTTAATATTCCATCTCAGCTGCTCTTAAAGGAGCTGTCTGGATAATAATTGAGTTTAAATCTGTGCTCGCTGAAGCTCGTGTCCAACATTTATTTTTTTAATCGTGGGCGATGGATTTTTATTCAGATAAAACCTCAAATTTGAGAAAAAACAAAACAACCGAGCAGTGATGATGTGAGTCTCAGGGGAACACACACCTTCACTGACGGGATGATTGATGACACATTAGACCGCCGCCCACTTAGGACACGGTAATGTGAAACTTTATTGATCGTCCAGAGGAAACGGCTGTGTGGGGGGGGGGGGGGGGGGGGGGGGGGGGGGGGGGGGGGGGGGGGGGGGGTTAAACACGAGTATCAGTCAGTAACGATGTGGCTTTTATTTTGAAAAGGTGTGGGTGGAATCGAACTGTCAAAAAAATTCCGTGAATCAGCGTAACAGACTTGAGATGAACCAGGTGGGATGAACACAAAGTTGTCCTCGAGGGGCCCTCAGCGCCCAGAGCCCCCGGACGGAGAGGAGGACGTGATAAAAGCAACGGCGTGCGCGGGGGGCGGAACAAGAGCGGCGCTCCGGGCCGGACCCCCGAATCTACGAGGGCGAACCCGCGAGCGAAGCACCGGGGGCGGCCAGGGGCCCGGAGGAGCCGCCGGCAGCACAATGCCGCAGTGTAGCCCCCGAGCGAGGCCTCCCAGCCAGGCACAATGGCTGCACTGTCAGCGGGCCCTCTCCCAGTCACCAGCACAACAACCTTTTCAGGGGCCGGACCGCCGGCCGCCTGAAAGGAGCCATTCTGCGTCCAACGGTCGCCGGCTGAGACGCCGTTTTGTCTTCCTCCTGATTTCCTCCATTCCTCTGCTGCCGCCGACGTGCCGAGGGAGAATGGGAGGTTAGCGCCGCGTCGCCGTCGTTCGCTCGGGTCGACAACACTGTTTGTGCATCGGGTGCAGAGTTCAGGGGTTTTTAGTGGGGGGGGGTTAATGGATGCAGCAAGTTTCCATTCAGAGAGAGAAGCTCAGATTCACCATCAATGGTGTTTTAAAAAATTCAAGATGCGGCCCGGAAGCTTCATTCTTAAAAACCCAACACGATGACGCCGCTCCTCAGGAGTCGGTCGTCCATTCATGGCGGAGAGGAGCCATTAGCCAACTGGAGCGCCTCAAATCCAACCCCCCCCCCCACTGTACTTTCAGACAAATGAAATATTAACCCAGTCCTCCCATTGGACGAGAACCACCCAGTCCCAGTCCTCCTCAGCTTCTGTCTCCGTCCCGATGTTGTGTTTGTGTTTCTGGGGAAAAAGCATCAATTAAGTTTCATTACGTTTAATCCAGCTCTGGAACAGGAAGTTGTTCCGCCGAGGGATCGTCCTAATCGGTTGTTTTTCTTCCTGTTTTTGGGAACTGTCGTCCCCGCCCTTCACGTCTCAGTCTTCCTCTTACTTCACCTGTCCTCTGACGCCCTCCTTCCTCAACTTTCTGCACCATCCCACTTTTCCTCCAGTTGGGAGTTTTTTAGTGTCTCTCCGCCGGCGTGCCCTCTATTCTCTAGCCTACTTTCCCCTCGCTGGCGTCTCGGTTGAACGCCCGCAGGCCCGAGCTGCGCCATCAGCTTCCTCTCTCCTCTGCTCCCTCTGTCGGGGTTTTACAACACGTGGCGTGAATTTGCTTCTCGCTTCTCTCACGTCACGCGGCTTCGATCGCGAGCGGCGACTGGCGTGTGTGTGTGTGTGGGGTGGGGGAGTGTGTGTGTCTCCAATCTGCTGACATCATCACTCGGCTTGTTATTGTTTTTTAAAGGTCAGAGGTCTTTCCTCGCCGTTTCCTCGTGGCTCGTGTGCGTCCTCCTCCAGGGAGCTTTTGTCATGAGTTAATGCTGGTGGTCGCTGGGCTGGAGGCGGTCCCGTGAGGAGGCGGGACATAAATAGCGTGGTGAGGATTTAACGACACGTGGTGCACGAGCTGAACAAACTTTGAGACGCACTTTGTCTCTGATTCTGGGACCGATGAAGACTCTGTCCTCGTCCTCTCCATCGTCAGGCTCAGAAACGTAATTAGCATCTCGACCAACTGGCGGCGTCGCTCACGTGACCACGTCTCTGCTTTCTGTCCCTCTGTTATCTTGTCTTTCAATGTCACCCCCCCCCCCCCCCCCCCCCCCCCCCCCCCCCCCCCCCCCCCCCCCCCCCCCCCCCCCCCCTCTGTTATCTTGTCTTTCAATGTCCCCCCCCCCCCCCCCCAGCCTCCTCCAGCCAGCTGCCAAACAGACCCTCCCTGTTCCCTCCATCCTTGCTGGAGGATGGAAAAGCAGTGGTCCAGAAATAGCCCAGATAATTGCCCTCCAGTGATATTTTTTCCTCCCCTCGGTCACTCTGCTCTGCTCCTTCGTCTGCTCCCTTCCCCTCCGCAGCCTGTTTTCTCCTCCACTCCTCCGTCTCTGTCCAGGACTCGTCTGTTTCCAGAGCTTTTTTTGGAGAAAGAAAAAGAGAGAGAAGAAGAGAATTCCTGAAGGCATTTCTCTTCTTTTCTTCTCCTCCCCTCAGTGGGAGGCGACCATTTTAGTGTGTTTTAGTCCCAGAGAGCGAGTCAGCAGTTTCCCGTCCAGATGTTGCTCCAGGAGTGTCCAGCGTGGTGGAGCAGGTGTCGCTGAAGGACTCACCTGCGACCAGGATATCACAGAATCAGGAAACCCTGAGTGACGCCAGGGGGGCGGGGCATTAAACGTGGAGGTCGGGGCGGTGTGCTGCGTTACAGGATGTTATTTCAGGATGCGAGCGGCTGTGTGAGGGGGGGGGGTCATTTGTCTGTGGTTTGTGGCCCCGCCCTTTAAGCCTCTGATCCTTAACTACCCCCCCCCCCCCCCCCCGATCCTTAACTCCCCCCCCCCCCCCCACCGGCCTCATGACGTGGGCGACTCACAGATTAAAAGCTTCTTTCTGGAAAACGTGAGCTTTTCAGGAATTAAACTTCCAGCTGTAGCTGCTCCTTCAAGGCCTCTACATGAGGACAGCGTCCCCGTCCTCGCGGCTGCATCTTCATTTCTATGTGACGGTGTCGGAGATCGGTGAAGCCTCCAGTTCGTTGTTTTAGAACCAGCGACTCTTTGGAGAATCAAAGCGGTGTTGTTGTTGGCTGCAGATGTTTCCCTCAGCAGCTGGAGGAGAAACGTTCTGGTGACGGAGCCGTTAGTCCGCTAAGTGTTGATGGATGAAACACGTTCTGACCCGAGCACGCCTGCAGAACCTCTGCTGGGAACACGTTCAACCCCTCCTCCTGCTGCTCCTCCTGCTGCTCCTCCTGCTCCTCGACCCCGGGTCTGCTGCAGTGGGAAACAGGAGCACCATCGGCTCCGCAGCCTCGCTCTCCAACGGCCGAGCCTTTGTTGTGCAGCCCGGCGCTGGAACTAATGAGGCAGCCGGGCCTGGAATGTCAAGGCGAACTGTGAAACTGGGCCGTTTGGAAAACATCCCAGTTTTCATCCGCGGCTTAGCCACAAAAAAAAAAAAAACAGCCCCGGCCAGCAATCCAAAAATGTTGACACTAAAAGAGCTGATGCTATTGTGGTAGTTCAGGGCCTCACGGGGCCGGAGCGGAGCTTAGCCGCTGAAGGACCCCCCCCCCCCCCCCCCCCCCCCCCCCCCCCCCGCCCCCCCCCCGAACACCTCCCCCCGGAGAGGAGACGCCTTCACGCTGCAGAAACATGGAGATACCGCCTCCTTTGTCCCTCCTTATCTTCGCTCTCAAGTTGGGCGCTGCTCTCTTTTTGAAGCCCGAGATGATATATTAGTCTCATTTTTATATTTTCGTCCCCTCTTCGCCACTAAGACACCCCCCCCCCCCCCCCCCCCCCCGCCAGCCGCTGCCAGTTGTCAGCCAGCGGCTAAACGGCCTCCCTCAATCGCCTTTTCAGCTCTGGCTTAGTCTCATTGGCAGTAAGCTGATTAGCAACGAGCCGCTAAGCTCGGCAGAGACTGATAGCCTAACGGGGGGAGGAGGGGGGAAGGAGGGGGGGGGGGGGGTGAGACAGGAGACAGGGGAGACAGATGGGACGGACACAGATTAATAGACGTCTGCAGGTGTGTGTCCTCCTTCGACCTCGCAGCAGGTCCGAGGGGAGGAGGAGGTGAAGTGTTGCTTTCTGTTGTTATTAAACATGTGGAATGAGAAGGGAGGAGAGCAGAGGGTGATGGAGGAGGAGGAGGAGGAGGAGGAGGGCAGTTGAGAGCGTTGAACGACCACGTGGATCGTTGGCGGACGAGTAAACACCAGCCATCCCAAAGGTAAACAGAGAGGAGAGGAGGAGGTGAAGGAGGCGAACAAACAGACGTGTGGCGCAGGCTGTTGTTGTTGTTGTCGTGTTGTTTGCCGTTATGATTGAGTTATGTTTGTCAATATTTGTCTCCTCTGAGTGGATTCCTCTTTTATTAACCTTCAGCTGAATGACATTACATCGTTGCTCCTCCACGTTGGCAGACGGGACATGGACGTATCAGATTAGTTTGTCTAGAGGGTTTCTGTTGAGTCGGTGCACGTGAGGTTAATGGTTTCAGAACAGAAGCTTCAAATGTAGAATATGGAATCATTTATCTAGAAAACGATTCATTTTAAACTCAGACGTATAAAGCTTCGTCCCAGCGATCCGTGAGGAGCAGCAGAGGGACAAGCTTTTTATAGAAGTTCAGGAGGTGAAAACAACAGGGCGAGCGAGGAAGAGGGAGCTGTGGCCTCCTCTCAGAGGTGAAGGACACAGGACGAGACAAAGGGAAGAACTGTGACCTTTCACTGAACTTGGTCCCTCACAGTATTTTCCCTCACAGACTGAAAACTCGCTTCGTTCTCGTTCATCAGAGACGAAGGCGACGCCGTGTCAACACCTCGTGAGGTTGGAGCCCGTTCATCTCGTTTGTTCGGATTCACGCCGTCAATATTTGAACGAAAGCAGATTTTGTTTGTTTACATGGAAACTCCCCGGGACACCTCTAAGCTCCTCGGCTCGCCGCCGCCGTCTCTTCGCGCGGTTCTGACGAAGCGGCGAGCGACCTGGATTACGCCGGCGCCCGGTTAGAATTTTTTAGAATGAGATGAGCTGAATGTTTACGGCAGCCTCAGGTGTTTCATTCATATTCCATCGATTCTTTATTCAGCAGCAGAGTGTGTGTGTGTGTGTGTGTGTTACACGTGACCCCGTTGTTTTCCTCGGGGACTGATTCACACGCGGTCTGATTTATACGCCGAGCTCTGACCGGGCGGCGGGAGCCACTCCCCGCTGCTGTAAACGGTCGCCGTGGCGACCAAACGTCTGCCGCCACAGGTCGTCCGGAGCGCTCGCTGTTGACGGCCGTTTGACCCCTGACCCCCAGTAAGTGACTCCGAGAGTCTCCCAGTGAGCTGAGATTAATCATCGCTGTCACGAAGACGCTCGTAACCCTGCGTGTGTGTGTGTGTGTGAGAGATTCCGCCTCTTCACTGTGACGTCGTGATGAAAGAGATCAAAGCTCCTGTTGATCCTCAGGGATTTTTCAGCCAGTACTTTAACAGAGTAATTCAAAAAATATCCTTCGTGAGCAAAGTCACTAAAAATGGCCTCTGCCTCTTTAACGTGCCCCAACTTTATTTAAACGTCTGGAGAAACTCGACCGGAACAGGGAGGTGAAATAAAGAGAGAATGAAAGGCTGATGAAATGGGAGGAGGTGCTAGGAGGTGCGAGCAGCGTGGGCTGAATGTGAAGACGAGCCTCCTGCTGATGGCGTGCGGCGTGATCCACGGGGACGGATTACGAGACGCTCGCTTCCTCTGGATGAAGAGTTTTCTGCTTCATCATCAAATAAAGTTACACTGGCAACGTAGATTTACCCAAGTACTTCACATACTTTATACTATATACTTATATACCCCCCCCCCCCACGTTTCCATGGCACCTGAGAAGACGAAGGTGTTTTTTTGGTGGCTTTCTCTGTGTGTGTGTGTGTGTGTGTGTGTGTGTGAGATGCAGCCAGAAGAAAAACAGACTCGGCACTTTGATCTCTCCCATTTCGTGTGTGTGTGTGTGTGTGTGTGGATGTGTGTTAATAGCATGTGATCCTCCCCGTCCGTGTGATTAGTGGCGTGTAGCGCTGGGATCCTCCCCTTTGGTCACGCCACCGGGCCCTGCACACACACACACACCATGATCTGCTCCAGCATCTCTCCCTCCGTGAATACTGCGCTGCGTGTATTAATACACAAAAAGTACTGTGTGTGTAGATGAATGTTAATCTTCACGGTCTCCAAAAATATCTGCATTGCGAGCGGCGCTCACTGACCCAGAAACGCCGTCCGTCGCTACAAATGTCACAGCTCTCGTCAGACGGCCACGGACGGGTTAGTGGGTTATTAAATATGGCTGCCTGTGTGTGTGTGTGTGTGTGTGAAATCTCATAAGCGTAGAGAAAGTGATGGAAATCCCCCAAACTGACGGCACCTCCATCACATTAAAGCCACTTTGTTCAAGCGAAAATTAAAATCGCCGACAACTCGTCAGCGAAGACACACACACACACACACACTGTCAGTGTCACATGACTGTGTGTGTGTGTGGAAGAGAAAAAACAATCAGTTCTTTTGGCTGACTCTGCGTCTCCTCCTGCCAAGCTGCACACCGGCCCACAATGCACTGCAGCCTGAATGGACACCACTCTGCACAAATGATCGTGTGTGTGTGTGTGTGTGTGTGTGTGTGTGTGTGTGTGTGTGTGTGTGTGTGTGTGTGTGTGTGTGTGTGTGTGTGTGTGTGTGTGTGTGTGTGTGTGTCCGTCCGTCCGTCCGTCCGTCCGTCCGTCCGTCCGTCCGTCCGTCCGTCACAGCTCTGATTTCATCCAACCTCCAGGTTACCACCTCCTCCTTAATGTTTGTGATGCAGCCAGAGGAAGACCCCCCCCTCCCCCCCACCCCCTGGTGGGCGGGGCCGGGGGCGGGGAGCCGGTGGGACACTCAGATTATCTCCTGTCAGTTTGCCAGAGGAACCTCGACCTCCGACAGCACGCGTTTTATTCATAGAAGAAGAAGAATGGAAAACCAGTTAACACTGATATGTCCTCATGGTTTTATGTAGCGGCACCAGGAGCAGCGAGGAGCAGCGAGGAGCAGCGAGGAGCAGCGAGGAGGACGGTGACTGTGAAGCAGTGAGCTGCGTGTTCTGACGTGTTCTGTCGTCTGTGTCACAGGTTGCAGCCGTTCATCACCGGACAGCCCAACAAGAGGCTGGGCCTGGAGCAGGTGAGCTCCTCCTCCTCTTTATCTTCTTCAGCCTGTAACTCCTCCTCCTCCTCCTCCTCCTCCTCCTGTGGCCCCACCGATTCGTTGCCGTTATGAAACGTAAAAACGGCGTGGCCCCCGAGGCGTGACGGCAAGAGAGGAGTCTGTGAGAGGAGACGCTCGCTTTGTCTTCGCTTGCCCTCCTCTTATTACTCCTCCTCCTCCTCCCTCCGGCGTGTTCGCTGCTCCTGAACGCTCTCAGAGGTCGCGTCTCTCGCCGCTGCCGACGTTGCCCGTCCCCTCTGTGACTGACTTCTCGTCTTTGAACACTTAACTTCGGCCTCTCCGGGGAGACGCGGGACACCTCCTCTGACTCGGCGTCTTAATTTGGTTTTAAATTAGGCCCCAAATTCAGTCACAGGTGGGTCTGACACAGTCTCTCGTTCAGACGTCTGGACGACAGATGTATGAATATATTTCCCCCGACGTCTCACTTTCCACGCCCCCCTCCCCCCTCCCCCCGCGCCTCCTGCTGATCCGTCTTATGTCTCCTGATTTATTTCACTCCCTTAACGACGCTCGCCGTGTCCCACTGTCCCCAGAGAATGGCAGTGGTGGCATGTAGTTCGGGACGATGACGGAGGGCAGGAGCTGACCGCCGCCAGGCCACGCCCACTCACGCCCCGAACACCCGCCACGGTTCAAACTTAAAATGAATTAGAAGAAAACGAGTGACTCTTTTCCCCGTTTCCCATCATCCCCCTTTTTCTTGATTCCTTCTCGTCCCTCTTCATCGCTCCCCTCCTCCTCCTCCTCCTCCTCCTCCTCCTCCATCGTTTGCTGTTGGCAGCTCTGAATGGAGGAGCTCAGGCTCCGTCGACCAGGAAGAAAACACTGCCACAAGGGGCCGGGTCAACAAGGCTTGTTACTTAGCAACCCCCCCTCCCACCCCCCTCCCCCCTGGGAACTGGAGGCAAACGGCCGCCGCCATTGGCTGAGGCTGCTCCTCGCCCGCAGCCCCCGTTATGTAATGTTGCCATTTCATTGCAGTGACAGGCCCAGATTGAAAAGAGATCTGTGTGTGTGTGTGTGTGTGTGTGTGTGTGTGTGTGTCCCTCCTCTGTGACCCAGCAATTAGTCCGTACGTTTCCAAACAGGCCGGGGAGGAAACGATGAGTTTAACGAGACAGAGCAGTGATGAGTCGATTTCAGCCTCCAGCCGATGAACGCCGGCGCTCCTGAAGCACACACACACACACACACACACACACACACTCACACACTCACCGAGGCCTGTTCACGTGGTCAGAAGCATGAGGGTCGCTGCTGGACCCGTGACGAGGCCCCGACCTGAACCACAGCTTTAAAACAAAGTCGTGGTGACCTCCAGTGACCTGCAGCACCTCTGTGTGCCTCCTCACTTCCTCATCCTCCCCCTCCTCCTCTTCCTCCATGTTTGCGTCGCAGTGTGAAAACGCCACAGGTCACGGGCCCGCGGGGCGCAGAGTTCCCGCGTGAACGTGAAACGTTGACCCCGCCCCCTTCAGTCTTCATTTGACGAGCGCCGGCGTGTCCTCGCCGCAGAGAGCGAGGGAGCAGAGCTCTCATTTAGATGCAGCGGCGGATAATAAAAGCGGCGGTTCCGCTCTGATGCTGCAGTATCTCCTCGCGGCGTGTTCATTACTCCCACGTCAGGTTACAGGAAGTGGGGCAGGTGAGATGGCGCCGCGCTCAGATGTCCCTCGGGGGAGGGGGGGGGGTTCCCTTCGTGTCACACGGAGGAAAAATATTAAAAACTATTGAACCAACAGCATTTCCCTCTTATCTCAGGCGGCCTCCTCCAACCCCCTGCCGCTGCCCGTGGCGGCGCCCGCCGCCCGAGTGCTGGTGGAGAGCGGCCCGGTGGTCTACGACGACGCTGCAGACGAGGAAGAGGAGGAGGAAGAGGAGCCCTGCATGAGCGCCATGGAGCTGATGGGCAGCAACGGTGAGTTGCCTCCTCCAGGTCACAGCTCCGGGAACTCCCGGAGAGGTCAAAGAGGTCAAAAATAACAACGCATTTCTCCTCTCTGCTCCAGAGTACGGCTGCGACGGAGATTACGACGACGGGTTCTAGCGGCGGCCTCCTCCCTGACCTTTCACCCCTGTCGGCTCAGAGACAAACAAAATGGCTGCCGCTGCAGAAGAGAACTGACCTGTGTCTTAATACGCCATTTAAATGCTGCTAAATCACCGACGCCGATCAGGGTTCAACCGTCGCAGTTCAACTGCCTTGATCCTGCAACACTAAACAGGACCTGAACTCCTCCCTGCCGCCTCAGCCAATCAGGGAGCGCGGGATCAATCGTTGTTCTTCGTCACGCCTGCTGTGATTGGTGGACGTCTGGGACGTCTGGGCCTATGTTACATGTTCAACCTGGTGCATTTTGAGTTCAGTTTGGGCTTTTCCTGATGATGTGAGAGAGAACTGATTTAATTTAATCTGTCTTTAAATTATTCCTTACGATGGCGTTGGGAGTGCAGAGACATGGTTCCCCCGGGCGACGGAGGGAGCCCTATTTTTATTTTTATTTTTCAAGGTTTTAGGATTTTCGTGTCGGAGGTGAAAGTGACCGCGACCTCTTCACTGTGTCCACGCAACAGGATTTAACGAGGCGTCCCTGAACGCCTCGGCTGCTGCTGATCCACCTGCTTGTTGTTGTGAGTTTGCTGCTCCAGTAAAAAACAAACGTCACTACCCCAGAACCCAGCGTGTCCTCGTCCCTCACGTGTCCTCGTGCTCCTGTCGGAGCCACAGCGGCTTTAACATCATCGTGTCGAGTTCCACCTCAGCTGCTCGTCATCAGAGAAGTGGATCCAACAGAAGTTCCCTTTCTTCATTGAATCACAGCTTTATTCTGGTCATATTGCGTCTGTAACTCACTCGAAATGATTCACCTGTTGACACCGCGGCGTGCAGGAAAGCGTTTGGATTCTGTTGTTTAGATTCAAACACAAAGCGAAGGCCTGTCCAACCAACAGAGCGACGTGCGGATCAGAGCCGGTACTCGCTCCGTTTCAGACAAAGGAGGAGGAGACAGAGCGAGGGAGGGAGGAGGAGAAAGAGGGAGATTAAACGGACCATTAGACCAAAATGACTCCTGTGAAGAGGGATCAGAAAACAAACAGAGGAGCCGCCGGCAGCAATTACCGTCGTTATTATTGTGATCATGTTTACAGTGATTATTTACGGCCTCACCCACATGGGGGGGGGGGGGGGTCGAGATAAATGACAGACAAACGGACACAAAGGAAAAATAACCTGCCTCCATCGTCAAAGCCGTTTTCTAACGTCACCTTTCGCCTCCTGAGTTCGATGTTTTGTTTTGTCGACGGCGAAAAGCCGAGGACGACCTCGTCAGACGGAGGTGAGGTAATTATCTCCTTAACGAGGGTCGCCATGGCAACCGTGGCCCCGCTGCATCATGGAGGGGGCGGGGGGTGGGGGTCTAACACACACACACGTGTTCAGCGTCAGATCAATGTTACATTTCCCTGAATGACCTCATTGACCTTTTTGTGCGGCGTGATCATCGCTGCTGCCCCCCCCCCCCCCCCCCCCCCCCCCCTCACCCTCCCTCGGTGCTCTTCCTCCGTACGGCCTGATTACTCATAATCACTCACGGGCTGTTTCTGTGACTAATGGCCCATTAGAGCGGTCGCCAGGCAGCCGCCGCCGCTCGCCGCCCAGTCCGCCCAGTCTGGTTTGTGCAGCTCTGTAGGTTAGCGGTTAGCACCGTGCTAACAGCAGCAGAACCAGGGACTCAAACACTGAGACCGTGTGTGTGTGTGTGTGTGTGTGTGTGTGTGTGTGTGTGTGTGTGTGTGTGTGTGTGTGTGTGTGTGTGTGTGTGTGTGTGTGTGTGTGTGTGTGTGTGTGTGTGTGTGTGTGTGTGTGTGTGTGTGTGTGTGTGTGTGTGTGTGTGTGTGTGCCTGATCTCCTCCATTTGCATCGCATCAACACGCTAAGCTCTTACATAACCAGCGCCCTGAGGAGGAGGAGGAGGGGACGAAGACATGGGGATGAGAGGAGGTAACGGTGATGGAAGAGACGAGAAGAAAATTAAAAATAAAAGAATATTTTACATAAAAACACAGGTGATGACGTTTTTACTCTTTATTAGGATTTGACCTTTGACAGTTTTTTAATATTTTTATATAGTTTTTTATCAAAAAGACAAACTGAAAAATCCTGATTTTTTTGTTCTGACTCTGCATTTTCTTGTTCTTCAGTTTAATTTAAATCTCCCGACAGGACGAGGACGAGCGTCCCAGGTCAAATGTCCTCACTCCCCCCGGGGCCGAAAACAAAACGCTGCAAGTGAAAAGGTCAATAAAAACAGCGGAGGAGCCGCTGGCTGCTGCTCCTCCAGGAGCTCCCCTGCTCCACGTGTCACGCCTCCTCCTGCAGAGCTGTCAGCAGAGGAGCAGGAGGAGCAGGAGCAGGAGCACAAACCTCTTAATTACTGAATAATTTATGGAGCCTTTAAAAACAGACGCAGGAGTCTGTTATCGACGGGAGCCCCCGGTAATGAGGCCGAGCAGGAGAGGAGCAGATGGGAGGATCCTCGCACGACAACTGTGTGTGATGCAGACTCACTAATGACTGACTGTACACACTGTGTGTGTGTGTGTGTGTGTGTGTGCACGCGTCAGGCAAGTGTGACATCTGGAGAACGGAAATAAGAAAACCATGAGAAGAAAAACTTGCTGAGTGAAGAGACACTTGGCCAACTTTACACCACACACACACACACACACACTCTCACACACACACACACACACACACAGACACATGCGATGGACAGATTGTGAGACGACGTCCTTGTCCTCAGGTGTTTGTGTTTCTTCTCTTCTCGTGTCACTTTTAAACGTCTCTGTTGTTTTCTCTCTTTGTGTGTGTGTGTGTGTGTGTGTTGTGTGTCTGCGGCAGGTTCATGTTGTCGTTTGTCTCTTTGAAGCGTTCTCCTGCTTCACTTTGTGTTCGTTATGTCTCTTTGTTGTTTAGTTTCTCTTTAATGACGTGAGCTTCTCTTTGTTCTAATTAGACTACAGGAGAATTAACACACACACACACACACACACACACACTCTGATCGTCCATCTGCCCGATGAGAAGACTTGTGAGACTGACACATTTGAACAAAATGTAAAATAAGACAATGGATGAAAATCAAACCAAAAGAAACTTTGATTCATGGCTTCACACCTTCACACACACACACACACACACTGTGTCACATGTCTCCTCACACACACACACACACACACTCTCAGCGTGGTAAGTGGTAATTAGCTCTGAGAAGCTCGATCTCTTGTTAAAGAACAATTCAAAGGAGAGGAGCGGCTAATTAACGAGGAGAGACCTGAGGCTGCGAGGAGGAGGAGGAGGAGGAAGGAGACGTCTTGCTGGCAGCACTTCGGTAAGACAGACGGGTCCCGGGCTCGGGTCGTCCTCCAGAACCACCTGCTGTGAGAGTGGAGATGAGAGGAGCGATGGAGGCCGCCGTGTCCTCCGTCAGCGAGCGGCTCATTAATCTCGTGTTGACCTTCACAGGACGAGGAGGAGGAGGAGGAGGAGGAGGGGTCCGCTCCGGCTGCGTGTGATGATATCGTGGGTTCAGATCCCGCCTGTGACCTTTGGTAAATGTCACCGTGCCCTCTCTCCGTCACTCAGGCCTCTGGAGGTCAGAGGTCATCGGCGACTGCCCTGTCGTGGACGAGGAAAGGAAGGAAGGGGAGTGTGCACGTGAAGGACGAGGATGTGCTGAGGCGTGTTTTCTGCCGACAGCTTTGACGGATGGTTCTTCTCGCCGCAGATGAAATCCACTCAGACGGGTCAGGGCGACACCGAGGTGAGCGCCCGCCAAACTGGAGAGCGTGCACGTGAACCGAGCGCCTCTGGAACATCGCTTTAATTTGAAGTGAAATGAAGCATCTTAGGTATTTTAATTTGAAAGGCCTCGGGTCTGAGATGTTCAGAGTCCCTCCCCCGCCTCCTCTGAGCCGCACGTGAGCCTGCGTGTGGTCATCGTACCGTCCTGAATTATTCATGAAGGGACGCGCGTCTATTATTCATCCTGACTCCCCGGCGTCGGGGGAACCTGCAGGGGGCGCCGCGGCGGGCTGCGGACCGTACGCAACGCTGTGCAACAGCCGGCGCCGTGCGGCGATAAAGTGAAAAGGAATTTAGCATGTTGCTACGTCTCCTCCTGAAGAGACGATGGGTTCGAGTGTGTCAGGAGGAGGAGGAGGAGGAGGAGGAGGAGAGAGGAGGCATGTGAGGAGAAGCTGACTGTGTCAGTAAAACCAAATGTGTCGGGGACGTAAACGCTTCTGTTTGCAAGGAAACGTCAATCACCCGCAGAAGCCGCCTCCCAGGTGGCGGTGACCTCTGGTGACCCCAGGGCTCTTCCACACTTCCTGCCGGAGACTTCCTGTGTGTGTTTGCACACGTGGCTGTGTTTACTTTGGAGCTCTGTCTCCAGATCACCTGACACTCACTTCCTGTTTTTTTTTCTTCATTTCTTTGTAAAATAAGTAGAACTGAGCTGTCCATGGAGTTTTTAAAGCAGCCTCCAGTACATGCGAGTACTTTAAAACTGCATGGACAGCGCTGGAGAACAGATTGTTGAAATGCAAATGACAAATTTTAATTTGTCGTAATGCGACAGCAGCACCGAGCGGTTTAATGTTGGTGACTGGAATTAATGGATGTTTAAATTCATTGATTCATAATATTTCCATAAATACTAAATGTGCTTTAGTTTATATGAAGCTTGAAATGAAATCTACCTTTTAGCACAAATTTCCTTTTTTTTTTGGAAAAATATTTTTTTGTAAATCTAAATCTTTCATTTAACTTCTTTTCTTCCTGAACCTCCTGGAGGAGTGAAGTCAGTCGTCTCTGGAGGAGTCGGGAGCTGGCGGCGGATCAGAGCGTCAGATGAGCAAAGGTGTTGAAGCATCCAGAGATTAGCGGGCTCCGCCCCCTGATCCCCGCTCGCTGCGGGAACCCTGCGAGACAACGACAGGGGCCGGGAGGTGATGAGCGTCACTTCCTCTGCTGACAGGAAGTCAATCCTGTTCCCAGGAGCTTTGATTTGTTGTGTGTGTGTGAGAATGTCATGTTTGGTGAAAACCAAACGATGAATAACCTCTGGGGATCATCTGAGCTAACGAGGGAGGATGAATATTTCATGTTTCCCCAGGAGGGCGGGGAGAGGGGCGGGGGCTTCAGGTGGCGGCAAACGGCTAAATGAGCGTTTTCCTCCTGTACGACCCCCCCCCCCCCCCCCCCCCCCCCCCCCCCCCCCCCCCCCCCCACTGAGAGGACACCAGTCATTTGCTTCGACTAATGAAGACGCTCTCACATGTGGCGTGACCTTAGCCAGAGGTCAGACGCTGGCGTTCCTGAGACACAGGAAACAAGCGGGGGAAGCTCCAGAGTTCACGCCGTCAGAGTCACTGTTGTTATTTAAAGTCGCCGCTGAGTTGTGTGTCTCCGTGGAGAGGAACAATTTGCAGTATGTGCAGTAACGCAGCTGTGTACCTGTGAGCGTGAGCAGGGATGAATATATGGAAACGCACACAGAGGCAGACGTCTGTCGGTGTGGACCAGAGCGGATTTCAGCCCACTGTGGAAATTCAGCGTTTTTTTGAAAAGCTCCACCGAGCCGCGTCGGACTCGGTTCTATTTAAAGCCGGCCTGAGCTAACCTGGTGGGGGAGGGGGGGTGTCTCACCTGCTGTGCAGCTAAACGCGTCCTCAGAGTCTCCAGGCTTCATTTCTGGACGTTTTATGGGCCCTGCTCATGTCCCGTTATTGTTCTGACTGTCGGTGAAGTCGAAGGTTTCCTCTCTGATTAAAAACTCTGTGTCACTACGTTTCACCAGCTCTGGCCTCTGGGCTGAGAAAACCAGAGCGAGAGCTGTGGATTTGATTGGTGTAAATCCGTCTGCTCTCGGCCCTGTGAGCCGCCGCCGCCGCCGCCGCCGCTCTGTCAGAGCCCGCTAATTACCGGCGAGGTAAATCCCCTCCTGCAGAAACAGCTTAAATCAATTAGCCTAGCGCTGCGGACGGCTGGGCTCGAGCCGCGCCGCCTTTCTCACGATCCCGACGAGCGGTGGGAAGCCGTCTCCCTCCCCTCTCCTCCTCCTCCTCTCTCATCCCTCCTCCATCCCCAGCTCCGATCCGCCGGGCCCGACCCGGGCTCCTGTTGAGCCGAGGTCGATGCAGATCCAGGAGGAGACGCATCCGTGACCCTGTGACCTCTGAGCGCTCGGCTGATGAGGGACGGCCCTGACGCCGGGGACCTCAACCCTCCGTCTCTGCCCATTGATGATGTAGACGTGTGTAACTCTCACGGTCTGAAGTACTGTCTGAAACCCTGTGTATTAGTACTGTGAGTGGAGAAGTACCACCGGTGATTTGGCTGCCACTTCTCATTTGGAGGAAACGGTCATTTTAATTGAATCTATCCAGACACATTCATGCAGAGCAGGAGTTCAGGGGGAGTTCCTCCTCCCCCTCCTCCTCTTGGCAGCTGAAACTCAACCAGCTCAGTTATTATATTAGAGATTAAAGTTTGCTGATCCCTGCGGAGGAGGGAGGAGGTGCAGCGGAGAACCTGAGCTGTTAGAGCGGGACACAAATGGAACGTGAAATAAGCAGCAGAACTGAGACCTGGACACGAGGAGTCGGGTTCACCTGCAGATGTCCTCCTGATGTCGTTAACCTTGGATTTCAGGAGGAGGCTGAAGGGAGCCAATCAGCAGCCGGCTCCTTCGGACGAATGTAAATGAGCGAGCGGTCGTAGATGAGGAGGCTCAGAGGGGATTATGGGTAAAATACTGGAGACAGGAGGTGCTGGAGGAGTTCACCATCGTTCTGCTTCACGCTCAGATTCAGAGGCTGAAACCTCCACGTGGGGTTTGTGGAGCTGCTCCTTCCAGGCAGGAGGCCCCTGTCGTCTCCTGGGACGCGTCCTGCTCCAGAGCGGCTGCAGGAGGAGCTGCAGGAGGAGCACACAGAGGAGCGCGTTGGCAGACGTCCTGGCTCGGAGCTCCTCTTCTGCCCTCCTTAAAATAAATAAAGAGCAGACGTGTTTCTGCTCCTCTCGCATCTTTCTGGACTGTTCTCAGCCCTCGGGGCAGAAACAGGGAGGCTCGGTTCAGACGGCGTGGGAGGAGAGCGAGGGGAGCGGAGGAGTGGGCGTCGGGTTTACCCGTCTGGGGGTCTCGTCTGCAGGGAGACGGATTGTTAGCTCTCCATCAGCACGCCGCTGGCGTCTTCTATCTATGGCAACGCAACCGGCGCTCCACAAATCCAGCTTGATCCTTTCTCCTCCGCTCAGAGGCTGTGGGAGGAGGAGGAGGAGGAGCAGGAGCCCGTGTCCTTCTGAACAACCATAAATATCCAGGAGGTGGGCAGCATGTCTCTGAGGCCTCCTGCGCCTCCTCCTGTGGATGTGCTCCTGCTGCTCCTCAGCTCTGTGACCTCCTCCCTGTGTTAACCGATGATCAGCATTTACCATCATGCACTGCTCCAGCCTCGTTCTCTCCGGGGGGGGGTCAACTGCGTCCACGTCCTGAACCCGTTTCCACGACGACGGGAAAAAAAATAAATCCCCAATAGATCAAATAAGATCGTGAGTTTTTAATCTGAGCAAGAACAGAAATCACATCCAGCCCCCCCCCCCCCCCCCTCCCGCCCCCCCCCCCCCCCGTCTGCTTTGACAGATGGTCGCGAGCAGAAAGTGTTTTCTTACACGAGGCTCCGAACAAAACGGGCAGATGCCTGCAGCGCCGGCGCTGTCCTCCGCCATGACACCAAGGGGGGGGGCAGCGTGGGCCGTCCCTCACGGGTAAGAGGTTTCCCAACGTCCACCTGTGTGTCTCTCTCTCTCTCTCTCTCTCTGGTTCAGGTTGAGCCCAGCTCCCAGCATCCTTTGCTGCGGTGATCCTCACCAGTTCCTCTCTGTAATCACGTCGACTGGCACCCGCGGCACAGCCTTTGATTAACGCTCCGTCCTCATTAGCGATGCACGAGTCCAAACATTCAGACTCAGTGTTTGGATTTTGACACACACACACACACACAACCCAGTTACTCCAATGTGGATGTTGGTGTGCGACTCAGCAAAGAAATGCTTTTAATGAACAGCTAAAAATAGGCTCGATTTTTGGTTCAGGGATTAATTTGCTCCTGAGAGGAGGAGGAGGAGGAGGAGGAGGAGGAGGACGTCCTTGAGAAGTCGTCGTGTTGGAGAGCAGGTGATTTCATGGCGTGGAACCTGCTGGTGTCACTGTGCGATGATCCAGGTTGTGTCATCGTAGTTAGCAGGAACTCAAAAGGAGCCGTGGATATTTTCCTCGTGGCAGCGAGCGGCGACTCCCACTCCACTGGTGAATAAGATTCATTAGCAGCCATAAATATCTTCTTCCTGCATATTCATGACTGCGGGGAGAAGACGAGAAGAAACATGGCCGCCCATGTTTACGTTGTTTTCCTCTGGAAAGACTGGGAGGGGGGTGGGGGGGTGGGGGAGGGGGTTCAGGTTTAATTTGACATCATTTGTGAGTTTTTGTTTGTCGGAGATCAGTTGACCGATCACCCCTGACCCAGATAACCAGCCGCTGACCCTGTGGCTGATGTTGTTGTTGTTGTTGTTGATTTGCGTGCTTCCTGCACCCCCCCCCCCCCCATCTCTCTCCAGACGCTCAGGTGGAAGAGCCCTGATCATTTATTGATGAGCCTCGGTGGTCATCGTCTGGAAAACACGCAGAAAGTGGAAGGTGCAGTGATGGAGCTCGGCACGCCGCCAAAACAAGGTCACGTGACCGCAGCTCGTCACGCACGCTGGCGAGAGAGCGGGCGAGCGAGCGAGGACGCTCTGAGACGAGTGATTTATCTGCTGAGAGGGAAACAGGCAGCTAATGGAGGGGGGGGGGGCAGGAAGCTGAAACAGAAGGAGACTCCCACTGACCAGACAGCTGACATGGACGCTTTTGTCGCTTCCTGCACCCTGTTGATTTGCGTGCTTCCTGCACCCCCCCCCCCCCCATCTCTCTCCAGACGCTCAGGTGGAAGAGCCCTGATCATTTATTGATGAGCCTCGGTGGTCATCGTCTGGAAAACACTCAGAAAGTGGAAGGTGCAGTGATGGAGCTCGGCACGCCGCCAAAACAAGGTCACGTGACCGCAGCTCGTCACGCACGCTGGCGAGAGAGCGGGCGAGCGAGCGAGGACGCTCTGAGACGAGTGATTTATCTGCTGAGAGGGAAACAGGCAGCTAATGGAGGGGGGGGGGGCAGGAAGCTGAAACAGAAGGAGACTCCCACTGACCAGACAGCTGACATGGACGCTTTTGTCCTTGAGTGTCTGTTGGTGCGAAGCTATGGAGCGACACACACACGACGTCCGCACGAGACACGAGAGACGCTCGGTGTGTCCCTCTGAGGCAGGACTGAACCAACCCCGACTCTCTCCTGTGTGTCAGATCAGCGTCAGCAGCGAGGTCACGGGTTCGAATCCCCGCTCAGCTGATCCTCTGTCCCTGTGACCCACGGACCTGCCGGGTGTTTGGCGCCGATTGCGTCCGTGCAGCTGACCGGGGAGATAGCGGGCCGCGGCGCTGGCAGCGCGTCCAGGCCGGGAGCTTGGCAGCGGCGCGGCGAGCGTGACTGAAGCTCGGGACGAGTTTGGCTGACGGAGACGGTGAAACAAAGTGGGCTGTGATGGAGAGAGGGACTGGAACTAAAATTAGATCTGGACGATGAAAGTGGTTTTAGGAAAAAAAGAAAGGTTTGAAGTGGAACGGTGTAAAATCGTCCATTTATTCCCCGTCTGTCCCCGTCGACTGTGGAGCGATTCGTCCTCTGGAGACCAAGAGACAGAATGTGTGAAACGGTCCTCTGGACATAAACGAGCTGAAGACGGAGGTTCAGGTTTCTCTGACTCACAGCTGGTCTTGTCTTTTTTGACTTTATCGTTCGAAGGACGATGTGTCCCACGATTCATTGTCCCCAGCTGCAAGAACCAAGAGCTCAGAAGGATGCTTCTGAATTAGCCGCACGATGTTCTCGAGTTGACGAGGTCGCATGAGCCAGCGCCGCCGAGGTTCTGCTGCATCACGCTGCATCATCGTCACACTGAGCCCCCCGAGGCGGCGCCGCCGCCGAGGAGCCGCCGCCGCCCCAAACCCTCCAGAGATAATTGGATCGCTTCCACCATGTTGTCAAACTTTGAGTCGCCCGGCAACGAGATGAAGCGCACGCCTCGCGACAGAGAGCGAGCCGCGGCAACAAAGCTGCCGTCAGATCACAACCGCAGAAGAGAAGAGAGGAAGAGGAGGAAGAGGAGGAAGAGGAGGAGGAGGATGAAGAACAAGAAGGAGAATTCCCCGCGTGGTCTTTTTAATCTCCGTCATGTTTCCTCTGATCCGGCACCAGGTGCTCAACCTGCTCCCCCCTCTGTCTCCTCCTATCTCACTCAGCCTCGCTCGCCCACCCCCTGCCACACACACACACACACACACACAGACACACACTCACACACACTCACACACACACTCACACACACACACACACACACACACGCAGGTGGGCTGCAGCACGTCTCCCACCTGTGTTACAGGAGCAGATCTGACTCGAGGTAATTACAGGGCTGCAGTGGAACAAAACAACACACACACACACACACACACACACACACACACACGCGCTCCACATGAAAACAACAGGGGGCTTACATCACCGCTGGCTTCCATCAGGACTTCAGTGTAAATCAGCTGCTGCTCTTCCTCAGACGTGTGGACGCAGTGATGTCATCGTATTCAGATTCGCACGCAAACACTTTCATACAAACGAGGGAGACACCGGGAAGGTCTTTGTCTTTGCCTGGACGACAGAGACGAGACAGCGCACGTGCGCAACGTGAAGTATCTTTTATCTGTCTCGCTGTGAGGACGGCGAAAACTTTATGGATGTTTTTCTTCCCGTCTCAGCAGCAGCAGCGTTGAAGAGCTCAATCTGAGCAAAATAGGTTTAAAGGAATCAACCTGATTCAGATTTAGACCCGATGTGGGCTCACAGAACGTCAGAAACCCAAATGTGGTTCTAAAGGTTCATCCTCAGGAGGTTGTTCTTTCATCATCGCTCATCCATCACTTTACATTGTGAGTCTGAAAATGATCATGAAGAACGGTTCTCACAGAGAGAGCAGGGATACCTGGGAGGATGGGGGGGGGGTGGAAAACGCAGTGCGGTGAAGGAGGAGGAGGAGGAGGAGGAGGCTGGGTGGGATTATTCGTCAAACCAGCGCCGAGCGGTCCAGGCCCGGGAGGAGGTGCTGCTCCTGCTACATGAGGAACCTCCAGAGAGCGGCGGGTCGTCACGGCCTCATCAAAGCTTCCTCACCTCCACCAGAGACGGAGGAGGAGGCGAGTGGGGTGGATGGAGAGAAGCAGGGAGATGAAGGAAGGAGAAGAAAGAGACGACAGAACCTCCTCAGGGGAAAGAACGTGTCGTTCTCTTTCTGTAGTTACGGAAACAGGATGCAGGAGGAGGAGGAGGAGGAGGAGGTACGCTCCTGTGTTTTCTCCCCTCTGAGTCACGCTCCGAGCAGAACAATGAAAATCCAGGCTCAGCATGAACACCCCCCCTCCTCCTCCCCCTCCTCCCCCCTGCCTCATCAAGGCTGATTAAGTCGTCTCTCAGCAGCAGGAGGAATCTTCTCCTCTCGCCTGAAGCTCCGAGGAGCAGCGAGGTCACACTCTGCGAAACTAACAACTAACTTTACTCCTCCTCCTCCTCCCCCCCCCCCCCCCCCCCCCCCCCCCCCCCCCCCCCGGACTGTAAAATGAAGTTTTGTGAAGAAGAACTTCCCCATGTCACTGAGGAGCTGCAGAGGTACCGTCGGCCCTGAGGGGGGGAGGAGCCGGCGAGGGGGAGGAGGAGCCCTGACAACATGAAACTGGAGAGGTGACCTGAGAGAGGAGGAGGAGGAGGAGGAGGAGGAGGAGAGGGGTTTAATTTAATGGTTTTCTCAAATCTTCTGATCCCACAGACTCTGTTTCAAGTCGGGTTCAGACGCCGGCGAGGACGAGGGGAAGATAATTCCCAGAGACAGCTGCCGCCTCGGCTGTGACGTTTTCACGCCGTCTAATAATCCGCTAATTCCCACAATTCAGCTGCACGAACCGGTCACGGTCGCCGGATCTTCTTGTTTTTCTTTCTTCTAAAACTGTCAAGTTCAGCGAGGGACGGTCAAAGGCGAGGACACGCTAACAGACGCGTCCCCGCCAGGTGTCTCGGAGGAAGCTGAGTAGAATCCAAGCTTTGTTGTGACGCCACCGATGACACCGCCGTGGCCCAGGACCAGGTCACATGGTCACATGGTCACATGGTGACAACAGAAGGTGACGTCAGCACTGAGCAGGTAGAGCAGGTGGTCGTTGGGTCTGCTCCACCAGAAGAACGAGTGCTGGTGCTAGAGCTGCGTTCTCTGTTCCGTCGGCAGCCGGAGAAGAACCGTGATGTTTAATAAACGTTTCTGTCTCCTCTTGCAGAAACGGAGACGTGCGCTGTAAAGCAGAGGCCCGGGTTCCTGAAAGGACTTTGTAATATTCCGCAGACACGCCGCGATGCTCCCGAGGCGTCGGAGCGGCGCCGACTGACAGCCTGACAGGCCGCGTTCTGTTTGGCCCCCCCGGGGGAGGAAATGTGTCCCCGAGTCAAATGAGATCCGCCGACATCCTCCTCGGCTCTGCCGCTTTATTGGTTGAGCCCGCGGTTCGTCCCGGGCCTCAGAAGACGAGTCGCGGGAACGCCGGGGACGGACGTGCCGAGCCCTGTCACAGATGGCGCCGGCGAGCGCGGCGGAGAACATCATGCTCTGCTGGGGAAGCGTCAAATTGAATTTGTTGGAGGAAAAGAGGTGTGTGTGTGTGTGGAGTTAGGTGCTGTCGTTTTAATGTGACACACACACACACACACACACATTCCTCCAGTTAAATTGGCTTCTTTGAGGAAACGTTGGTGAAAAAAATGCAGATTTGAACAAAAACTTCAGTCACTTTATTCACTATTTAAATATATGTCAGTGACTCCATCTGAAATATTTTAGTTTTTTTTGCATTATTTTCTCCGTTTCCACAGCAACACGCAAAGTTTGACCTCTGACCTCTGATAGGTCATTGGTCACAGTAGTTTACGCTTCTCCTCAGATCGGTGAGAAGACGAGGACACGGAGGGATGACGACGTCCTGGAAACGACGACTGGTGAGTCAGTGTTTTGTTTTGAGATAATGTGAGGACGTCCACTTCCTGTGTGTGTGTGTGTGTGTGTGTGTGTGGGTGTGTGTGTGTGTGCAGGCCCATGCTGAGCCGTGGTAACGCGGGGGATGGGGGATGGATGTGGTGTTGGCCGGTGGTTGGGGTGAGGAGGGGTGAGGAGGGGTGGGGTGGAGTGGGGGGGTCATTTTTGCATGACTCAGCGCTCCTCTGACCTTCACCAGGGGGGGGGGGGGGGGGGGGGGGGGGGGGGGGGGGGGGGGGGGGGTCATTTTTGCATGACTCAGCGCTCCGGAGGGGTGAGGAGGGGTGAGGAGGGGTGAGGAGGGGTGAGGAGGGGTGAGGAGGGGTGAGGAGGGGTGAGGAGGGGTGAGGAGGGGTGAGGAGGGGTGAGGAGGGGTGAGGAGGGGTGAGGAGGGGTGAGGAGGGGTGAGGTGAGGAGGGGTGGGGTGGAGTGGGGGGGTCATTTTTGCATGACTCAGCGCTCCTCTGACCTTCACCATACGACTGATGTCTGAAGCTGCCGGAGGAGCTCTGCTTCAAAAGGAGTTTATGAATATTCAGAGTTTCCTCTGCTCCTCCTCCTCCTCCTCCTCCAGGAGATCGTCATCAACATGCCTCCACAGCCGGGTGTGTGTGTGTTTGTCCTCCATCACTGCTGAAATATCAGGTCAGTAAATCTTTGTTAGCAAACAGATTAAAGGGTGAGTCCTTCCTCTCGTCAGCAGGAGGAGGAGGGGGAGGGGGGGAGGAGCAGTAATGGAGGAGGAGGTGAAACAGAAATAATGACACCCACTCACCCAGCTCCACACGTGCTGCTCACCCCCCCCTCTCTCTGCTGCACTTGACTCAGTGTTTTTAGGTGGAAGCAGCATAATTTGCCATTTGCACCAATTTGCAGCCGGCGTGCGCCCAGAGGACGCCGTAATGGCGGCCGATCCCGGGTGGACGGCCTCGTCACAGAGGAGGATTCTGCGTTCAGCTGAGGTGAAGCTGATCACTTTGAATTCGTGTTTTGGGATCATTACTGAGAACACCCCCCCCATGGTTAGCTGTCTTTGTGTCCGTGCTCGCTCAGAGGACGCGGACAAACACGAAAGTCACGCTGACCTCCAGCGACCGCCCGACAGTGACTGTTGTTTTTCTATCAAGTTTAAAATGAAGGAGCTGAGACGTGTTCATACGTGACGAGAGCCGACACCGTCACAGCTCGTGTGTGTGTGTGTGGCTGATAGGAGAAGTGTGTTTCTGTGTTTCTGGGATGTTTATGTATGTGACATGGAAATGAGTCTCTGAGAATGTGTTTTATTACTCACTCTTCTGTGTGTGTGTGTGTGTGTGACGGGGATGGATCCTGACAGCGTGCAGAGAGCTGGCACACAGCCGTCCTCTCCTCCACCCTCAGTCCTGTCTGACACAGGAAACGCATCCTGACTCCATGTCTGCACACACACTCAGGACTCCATGACACATACATAGTAGTTTTTCTCCTGTAGAATACTGCAGTTTTCTCTGCCCTACGTCTTGTGAGGCGTCGGCACTAATTAGCCGAGTGTGTTTCCTCTCGCCGTCTTTGTTCTGGCTGATCACAGCGACTGAGCTGCAGATCAAAGAGCCGAGTGATCAGGCAGGAGGAGGACGCCACGCTCCTCCCCGTCATCCTCCGTCAACCCTCACCCAGAGAGTTCAGACTCCCCGTGACGTCTTTCAGAGATAACGTTTGGACCAACAGGAGGTTGAGGATAAACTAGCCTTCGATGGCTTGAGATGATAAAGCGTCTCATTCTTTTAACTGTTCTTCTTCTTATTATTAGAATGAAGTCATGTGACGGAGGTGAGGCCCATGGGAGGGGGGAGTTCCCGCAGCGAGGAGGAAGAATCAGAAAGTACAAACGCAGAGGAGAAGCTTTCCTTGGCTCCGCCTCCGGCCTCGTGTGCTTTCAGCGCACGTGCGACGGAGACGCTCTGCTTTCTGACTTCAGATGTGGTTACGGAGAAACGGGATTTTCCCTCCGCCCTCGTCGCGCAGCTGCTGATGAGACGAGAGCCGTCACTCACCTCGGATATAAAAATGGCTGAGTGATCGTCTCTAATTTGCCCGGCGGGGGCGGGGGCGGGGGCGTGTCCTGGCCTGCTCGTCCCCGGAGATTACTCGGGATCAGACCTGCTGGGGCCTGATGGGAAGTCGGGGGGGGGGGGGGGGGGGGGGGGGGGGGGGGGGGGGGGGGGGGGGGGGGGGGGGGGGGGGGGGGGGGGGGGGGGGGGGGGGGGGACTGGGAGGAGCCTCAACACCTGATCAAGTTTAACTATTCCACATTAAGAGTGTGTGCCCTGACCTCTGACCCTGAGCAAACATGGCCGATCAATACAATCCAGATAAACACACCTTAACCTCAGTGTGTGTGTGTGTGTGTGTCTAACTCAGAGTGAGTCAGTCTGTGTTTACTTTCCTGTGGAAGCGGCGACTCTGTTGGACGTCTTATCTCATTTTGACTCACTGAGCGTCCACACACACACACACACACACACAGGCTGCTCTCCTGTGTTCACACAGATGTGCTCTGAGTGACTCACACACCCTCAAAGCTAATTCTCTCTCACACTTACCAGAAGTGCAGTGTCTTCAAACATACATTACACTGATGTGTGTGTGTGTGTGTGTGTGAGTGATTCACCCTGTTCATACATCATTAACAGCAGCAGTAAAGTGCTAACTCTTAACCCTGTGGACTCACTGTTTGACGTCAGCTCTCATTTGAACGCTCTTCTCCGACCATGAGGAATGATGGGAAATATTGAGTTGGCTGCAGGCCCGGCAGTGGCCACCGGGGGCAGCGTGAGCCGGAAGAAGACGAGACGCGATAAACGTTATTGATCCCTGAAGGGAAATGTTTTCCTCTCAGCCGCAGACAGCGGCCGCTCTGATTGGTCAGCTGAGAGCCGAGAGGCAATAAACCCAGAAAATAATCTCAGTAATGACAGAGTCTAATCACGCCCCCCCCCGCGGCGTGGGATTCGTTCTATGATTGCAATCAACAAAGCGGCAGAGATGGAACCAGAAACGTTTAAACTGAACGAGGCAACAGTCGCTCATTGGCTCGGCGTCTCTCTGCGGACAGGACATAAAACAACGATAGGAACATGATATCAAACGTGTTCTATCGTCTGGGTCTGAACGACTCAACCAAATCATAATCGCCAATAAAGGTTGCTGTCGTTTTTCAGCCTTGTTAAAACCTGTTTGATCTTTATTTTTATTTTCTCTCTGGTTTCGTTGGGCCCAGTGACATCACACCTGATGCTTTGACCCTTTGATCCCTCGCCGCTCAGCAGCGCTCTGATTGGATCGGAGTCCATTGTGTTCCGCTGCCCACGTACGGAGCGTGTGGAGCCACAGCTGAGGTCAGAGGTCGGAGGTCAGTCTAACTTCTCCCTCCTCCTTTTGTCTCCTCCAGGGGCCTCCGGTGTTAAACTGACACATCTGTCGGGCCCCCGGCCGGGCGGGGGGCGGGGCCTCTTCTTTACCGCAGCAGCGGAGCAGAAGGCACAAGAGGAGGAGGAGGAGGAGGAGGTGAGGATGGAGCTCGTGCCTTCACACAGGGCTCCTCACACTCCGTCCATCTGGCCCGTGCCACAACAGATGCTCACGACCTCCTACACACACACTCGCAGCAGCAGGTCTGTCCCCTTTCATGAGTCAATCAGCTCCTCCCACTCAGCCAAGAAAAGCAATTAAAGTAATTCAGCTCCTCCTCCTCCTCCTCCATCACCTCCCTCTGCTGCTTTTGTTGTTACTGTTGACCAACAAAGGGCCGAGCCTCTCAGACACATCTGGTTATTGTGTCCACACGCACACTCTTCAGCTGTGCTCCTGCGGCCACGCCTCCGATATCGCCTGTCAATCAATCACCGCTCCTTCCAATGTGTCCTTCGTCTCGCTGCGTCTCATCCAAGACTTTTACCCAGGTTTCATTTTCCAGCTCAGGCCTGCGAAAAGTTAGAGTTCAAACCGAGGCCGCTGGAAAAGTCCAAACCGTGACTCCTGACGCGGCCAAGCCGGTTAAGGAATAATCTGGCAGAGTGGAGTCCTGTGCGGCTGACACGTGAAAAGAGTTCGATTCCCCTCCCGCACTCACGCTGCGATGATTCCGGTCCCACCGGGGCGCCGCCGCTGAGGATACACGCAGAGCGGAGCGGCACGTTAGCGAAGACTTTTCATGTCTGTGTGGGAGAAAAGCGCCGGAACAACGATAAGCCTGATTTATGGCGGTACCACAGCCGCGGTGCGAGCCGAGCATCTAAATGTGGCAAATGGAGGCTTTGGAACTTTTAATGAAGTGAGTGTGTGTGTGTGTGTGTGTGTGTGTGTGTGGGAGGAGAGATAATGCCGAGTCATATTGTACCGAGCCGCTCTGACCCAGTTCTCACTCTCATCCCATTTGCCGTCACAATTTATTCATTCGCCGCCGAGCCGGCTCTTTCTCGGAGATGCAGCTCTTAATAATGCATGTCGACCCAAAGTGGCGTTGGGAGAGCGGCGCCCGGGAGGCGGAGATGGATTGGAAACACCTCCGTTCCCGTGTTCCTCCACACGCCGCTGGAGTGGGTGGATGAGCTTAGCACGCAGCAGGTGTCCCATCCACTCACCTGGAGGATGTTTACGTTCTTTGACCTGATGCTTTCACGGTGGCTCGACCAGGCTGTCTTTTAGCTACCGTCATGGAGGTGGCGTTATTCGAAACTACGATCCCCAGAGGATCAACCAGATGCAGTGGTCAGCGGAGGCCTGTAGCGCCACCTGCAGGCTGAAGTTAAGTTAAGGTGTTCGATATAAATCCCTTTGTTGATCCCTTAAACCTGGTCCTGTAGCATCCAGCCCTGCGGCGCTCTGATTAACATGCTAATCACTTTGTGTTTGTTATTAATTAGCATGCTAATATGCTAATCACCGTCGGTAAACATTAGCATGTTGTCCTTGCGATGGCGTTCCGTACGCTAATGTCATGTTTCATCCCTGAGCTCCGTCTAGCGTTCAATCGTTTTTGATCGGACTTTAGGAACAAAACCACGGGGCGCTCATCCCGCCGCTGAGCTCGCACACGACGAGAAAAGTGTCCGTCAGCAGCTGCCCCCCCCCCCCCCCCCGAGCCCCCCCCCCCCCCCCCCCCCCCTCAGGTGGGATGACAGCGTCGGCCGGACGCCTCACATGTAAACACGCCTCTGCTCCCGCCGGTGTGTATTTGTATTCGCCTCCTCCAGGCTGCCGGGACGCCCTCGCGGCGCCGGGGCCTCTGGGAACAGGAGGCGCTGCGGAACACGTGCAATATTTATTTATTACTGTGGAAGTCGTGCTGACGGAGCTGCACTTCACAGCTCCCAGCAGGGCGGGGGAAGCCGGTTAGCCACAGGAAGTGTTCCTTAAATCTTATGTCAGTCCATGTTTTTAAGGCCTCACAGACTCTACCTCCTCCTCCAGGTTCAATGCTGCTTCTGATTTCAAAAACAAACATGGACAAGATGTCCACACTGTGTCTCGTGTCTCCGTCCTCCTCTTCAGAACCTCGTGTTTCTGATCCCTGGGTTTTGCAGGTGAGGAATCAAAGGATTTGTGGGACCTGAGCAGCTTTTGTTGCCTCCTCTCTTGTTTTCTCCTCGGCTGCTCTGAGCTCCGTGTTGTCGTGTTGTTGAATCCAGGGTTTAACCTCTGGAATCATCTGATCAGGGGTGACGACCGTTGGGAGGAGCAGGTGTTCTTGTCCTGCAGCTTTTACGCCTGATCACACAGGATCAGTTCTGTCCCGCTGTGTGTGTGTGTGTGTGTGTGTGTGTGTGTGTGTGTGTGTGTGTGCAGCGTCAGGTTAAGGCGCTCGATGCTGCGCCCTGGATCTGACCTGTCAGCGCGCTCTTAGTGGAGGCGTCAGACATGTGATCTGCCTCCATGGCAACAGACAGATCCTGGCACGTTGGATGGATCTGGGGTTCTCCTGTGTGTGTGTGTGTGTGTGTGTGTGTGTGTGCAGGGCTTTGCTTCTCTCAGTGGGTCATAAATCACCCCCTCAGGCCCAGTTCATGACGGCACACTTGTTATAGACTCCCACCCACACACACACACAGATACACACACTTACATGCAACCTCACATTGTGCTGCATCTGTCTACACACACACACACACACACACACACACCAATGACAAAAAGAATTCAGGCTGCACATTGTCCTGTGTGTGTGTGTGTGTGTGTGTGTGTGTTATCTCCTGACCTCATCACACAACCTAGAAATACACACATTTTTGCCTCCTATAACCCCAACTAACCTCTCTCTCTCTCTCACACACACACACACACACACACACAGGTCGCCCACCCTGGTTTGTGTTTCTCTGTTTGCTTCCTGCTCAGGTCGCTGAGTCCCAGCAGGCCTCTGCTCCGAGGTCCAGCTCCTTTTGTTTCTTTATTTTCACCCGTTTCTGTTTTTCTGCTCAGCAAACACACACACACACACACACACACACACACACACGCTCTGCCTTTGCTTCACGTCTTCCATTCAGGACGATGGACGGCACAAATTTAATGTCATTAACAGGTTCATGTCGTGCTGTAGTACTTCTTCGTCTCTAGCTCCAGCCTGGTGTCAGAGGAGGATCTTTCTTTCTGAATGAATAAGTGATAAAGTACATATGGAGCCAGAGTTTTCATCTCATGCACACACACACACACACACACACACACACACATTTGAAGGGGTGCTCATCTCACAGAGAACAGTACTCATAAATACTACATCTGAAAACCTTCGTACACGTGTTGCTATGAATATGCACAGCAGCTCTGCACGGAACACGCGGGGTCAGATGGCGAGTGTGTGTGTGTGTGTGTGTGTGTGTGATGGTAGGAAGAAGGAAGGTCAAATACGTTTCTATAAACATTGTTTGTTCGATGATTGACAGCTGAAACTTGAGTCCATCACTTGTGAGCACGACGTCACCGACACAAGATGCCCCCGCCCACCCGGTCCAGATGAGCTGGTTCAAAGGAACGCTGCAGATCAAAGGACAGGCCAGCGTGGGACCTGTGACGGGGGTCATTGGTCAAACCTTGATCCCACACACGCACAGTCGGTTACGTGCCGCCTCCCGTGTTCCTCCACGCGTCACGGACCAACCGCCCGGGCTGTGGCGGGCGGCGTCTTCAACGGGCCTTTGTCGGCGGCCGGTCCTCCGGGGGTCGGTGACCCAGAATCCATCATCTTCTAATCGTCCAGATGAAAAGAGACATTGTTGACACACATCTGCCTTCAAAGGGGAAGATTAGGAGCCGCCAGTCGAACAGTATGCAGATGAGGCAGCTGAGTGGCTGAATAGACGGCGCCCGACTGGAGGCACGCACGCCTCCGTCGCTCGGCCCTGTGGGTGAGGCAGCAGAGGCAGGTGCTCCCTCACTCCCTCCCTCCTCCCTGCAGAGCTCCTCCATTGTGGCTCCTCTCCAGAAAAAAGGACAGCTGTTGTGTCTCACACCCCCTCTAGTGTGTGTGTGTGTGTGTTTATAAACTTCATGTTTATATTCAACAGGCTGTTAAATAACTGAGGCGCCGTTGTTGCCGCCCTCAGCTGTTTGGTTCTCCTCTGGTTCTCCTCTAATTGCTCGTTCTCTCGCTCCTCACATCGCTCCTCTGTTTTACTTTACGCCGCTCCTCTTCGCTCCTCTTCGCTCCTCGTCACCTCCCTGGATTCTGCCAGGAGCAGATCATCCGAACGCACCAGTTTTAAAGCTTTAAATCATTTTAACTCTCGTGCAACAATTGTGTGAAATCGACCATCTGACCAACAACATCCTCCCACACTAGAAAATACCCATGTTCCCTTGTGTCTTTAAAACTGTAGATGAGGTTTCATCCCTCAACCTTTAAGCCAAGTGTTGTCCCAGCTTGCCTCAAACCCTTCCCTGAAACAGCAACCTTATAGGGTCCTTATAGGACCTTATAGGACCTTATAGGGTCGATGTTTCAGGACTTTATTCGAGCATTGTTCATGTCGTGGCGTTGGTTGAGGCTGAGGAGCTTTTAGAGCTGCAGCGTTTGGCGATAACTATTCATTGGCTTCACCCACCCCCACCCCCACCCCCACCCAGTAAACTATATTATTCCTTCCTTCCCTTTCATCCCCTCTTTCCTCCTCTCTTTTCCTTCTCCTGTGTCCCTTCAGAAAGAGCTTCGGGGGTAACGAGCCCGGTGGGGCGGCCCCGCCGACAGCCTGCCCCTTTGTGTCCCCCAGATGCCTCTGTCCCCCCTCATCGGAATGACCACATCGGCCTCAGAGGAATGGCACCAGGAATTCTTTTGTGTGAAACCCCCCCCCCCCCCCCCCCCCCCCCCCCCCTGTGAACCCCCCCCACCCCCCGCCCCTCCCCCGACCCCCCCTGCTAATTTAATCACCCGCGATAAGAACCTCATTGTTGCTCCTGAATCTGGGCGCAGCTGATGAGGTAATACTGTGGGAATATTTGGGCTGAGGCTGTTTTTAGCCTCCAGCTCTGAGGGGGTCCTCACGGTCGACTGGTGTCGCACCGCAGTGAAAAGGCTCCGTGAGGAGAGGCCACGTCCTTCAGTTAAATGTAATAACAGAACTTTAGTTAGAACCGATCCAGCGTGAGTTTTTAATTTAGTTTTTCATTTGTTGAAATCCCGCAGCCGATCGCCTCGTCACCGTCTGGACGAGCGCTGTCATCGCGAGGGCCTCGGCGAAAGTGAAATCTGTCAAAACACAGGCCGCCTCCTCCGCGACGCCGCCACGCCAGCCTTCATCCGCTGTCGTCCCTCATCGCCGTCTCCGACAGCCCGACGGTTGACGTGTAACTGAGCTCATCGTCCGAGGAGCCAGACGACAGCTCTCACCCAGAATGCATCTCACTGATGTATGAACGCTGGATGAGTCCACGTGACATCATCTGTGTTGAACCTTTTTATTTTCTGTCCATAATATATGAATCTATTTTCTGAGGGAGGAGACGAGAGGAGTTTCCTCGTCTGTTTCGTCTGACCTCCTTGTGTCAGGCTCTCTCTCCTGAGCAACGTGCACGGCCTCGTGCGTGCTCATCAAATGTCTGCACGTTCGGTTTCTCTCTTCCTTTATTCTCGCGGTTATTAATCCTCGTTACAGACACGTCGAAGTGAGATCAGCTTTGGAGCAATGAGATGCGAACGGTTCAGAGACGAGAGGTGTTTCCAGTCAAGGTGCTTAACCCCCCACTGCGGCGCTGCGTCAGCTCAGTGGTCAACACACGTGTGTGTGTGTGTGTGTGTGTGTTCTGCAGCAGAAAACAATGACGCCTCTGAGCCAGTGGATTCATTCAGTTCCTTCCCGTCCCTGATGTTGTCCTCGTCCCATCAGCAGCTGGACACGCCGCGTCCTCTCTTTCCGCTCGGCTGCTCTCGCTGACACAAACCATGAGGAATCTTCTCAGCGGGAGATGTTGATGGGGCTCAGGTGCTGCTCCCCGTCGCCCTTTGTCTCCCGTTCTGCCTCGTGACCAGAACTCCACCCGGGCTCTTTCCCCCTCAGGGTCCAATCAGAGGCCGCTCGCTGCTCAAGGTCAGGCAGCGTCTCTCAATGTTTCCTGCTGGAACCAAAGCTGCAGCGAGGACCTGCGCCGGCTGTTTCGTTCTTAAAGAAAAGATAAAATATCGTTAAAAGAATCTAAATTCTATGGATGTTCTTCCTGCTTGAAATGTATATTCAATAAGATTCAACAGTTAATATTTATGAGGATAGAAGAAGAAGAAGATCAGGCCTTTAGGGCAAAGATTCAGCAAGGCGCTGTGAGGAGGAAGAGGAGTGAACCATCGTTACTCCTCCTCTGCCTCTTCCGTGATGTCTTGGCTAAATATTGCTCTGCCCCCCCCACCTGCTGTCACCCATCATAAATTCAGGAAGATTAATATTTCATCTGCCCCCTCGCGCTGTGGGAGGAGGGGGGGTCCCTCCAGGAGCGTGGTGCCGTGTGCAGATGTTGTGTTTCAATGTTGACAACGTAAGGACAGGAGGCATGAAACCAAGATGTCTTTAACATAAATCAATAAAAGCAGATCTAATCATATAGTAAATGTTATGGAGTTTATACGGAACAGTATATGTTTACATGTCCCATCTGCTTACATGGAGGAGGCAGTGTAAAAATAAACGCTGAGCGCTGGTTGTGTAGATATAGTCACATATTCTGAACACGAGGATGAGGAGCTGAGAAGAGGAGGAGGAGAGGAGGAGGAGGAGGAGGAAAGACTCACTTATTTCATCGTTAAGAGGCCGCTGCCCCCCGATGGCGAAGAGTTCACTTCTCCTCTGATGTTGTTGAACGATAACGGCGAGCTGTAATTACATGTTCACACACACACCAGGATGTGTTACTATGGAGACGGAGATTCCCGGAGCAGTAATTCTTCAGCGTATTTATGTTTTGATGGCAGCGCTGAAGTCTCACTGTCGGCGAGCAGCCGCTCATTTGTCAGGCGACATTATTCAATGACACAGAGTAGAACTACGCTCAGATACACAGATAACTCTGATCACAGGACACGCGTTAGAGGTTAAAGGGTAACAACATGCCAGATTACTCACTGAATACACAGTGCGTCAAGGAGAGAGGTGACGATTTGTCTCTGTGGGTTGAAGACTCAAATCAAGCAGAGGAGCAGGTGACCTGGACGACCCTGCTCTGAAAGAACATGGATGATCTGTCAGCGCCGCCCAGTGGTGGGGAGACAACACTGCACCCTCTCTCCTCATCCTCCCTTCCCTTATCCTTCACATTGTCCTCCTCCTCCTCTTCTCCTTCTTCCCTGCTCTTCTCCTCTTCATCCCCAAGATCATTCTCTTCTTGTACCCCTCCTCTCTTCATCCTCCTCTTCTCTTTTCTCTCTGTGCATATCTCTCTCAGTAAAACCCACCACTTAATTAAAAACACTAATAACGTGTTCTCTGCTGGGAGAGCAGACGTCTCCCTCTTTATCCATGATTCATGTGGCAGTGCCGTGTGTTTGTGTGTGTGTGTACCCTGTTTAACAAGGCCTACTTTGTGTGATGTTCACTCAGGGCTGCTCATTACCAGCTGACCAGGGGCTGAGGCTGTGTGTGTGTGTGTGTGTGTGTGTGTGTGTGCGTGGCTCTCGTTAAGTGGCAGCTGAGTGGAGCCACTTAGATTCATCGAGGAGGAAATCCAGTTAAGTGGTTAATGACTAGATTTTCAAACCCAATCTGTTCCCCACAGTTTCTCTTTTGTTTTAATATTCTGTTTGGAAAAGTCCCACATGTGAGACAGAGACCGGACCAGTGTCTTCAGTCCAGTCAGTCAACGTCGGGTCTCCACAGATCAACAAAATAAAACCAACATCCTCGATTCAAACCTGCATTTCCCTCTGTTTGCTGCTTGTATATGTGAATAAAACAAAATATTAAAACATTAATCTAGTATTATTATTTATTGAGACGTTGTAGGATAAAAGCAATGATCCGTTATGAAGATATAGTCATTAAATAAACAACAAAAACAAAATAAAAGCAGAGTGCAACAGCGCCCCTCTGAATTCCAACCGTTGTCACCTGTTACTCTGCCTATGCGGTCAGACGCGGTATTGCACCCTAAGCGACGTTAACGGGGGCCGGACGGCGCAGGTGCAAATGACGTCAGGAGACAAGAAAAGTTCGTCAACGTGACGTACGCGAACGAACACGACGCGCGAAGCTAAGAACATCAAGCTAACTGTCAGCTAACAGCTAACGAGAGGAAGATGATCCCTCGGTGGAGTTAGCTTGTTCCCAGCGATGCTAACATTAGCCACCTGGCTAATGTTAGCATCGCTAACCGTGTCGGTGAGCTAGCTGCGGGTGACGCTAACAGGTGAAGCTAACAGGGAACACTGGAATGTGACGGAAATCAACGAACACGTGAGTGACTGTAAAACACTTTCTGACTTTCACACACTGTTTTTTTTTTTTTTTTGGACTTTCAAATAAACCAAAGAATCCTGAAGCATGTACTCCTCAGTGATGGAACCAGGCTGTTTACTGTGTTGATGTGTTCCAGCTACACAGTTAAAATCAACTCACAGTACTTCATGTGCCATTTACAATTCAAGGCAAACACGAGAGCAAACAACAGTACATGTACACACAATAACAACAGCGAATACTTCCCCGGTGGTCTGAATTACAGGTTTACACAGGTTTCATGGTTCCTCTGAGAAAACTCAGCCAGCCTTTAAACCCCCTGAGTCCTACTAATCCAATATGTCTGATAATTCGATAATAACAAGTGTCTGCTGTCCAACCAATACCTGCTCTGTCTGTCAGGACGAAGACATGCAGTGGAGGAGGTGACGGGAATCGGGAGGTGCAGGAGGCGGATAACAACGTTTCCTGCAATGAGATGTTGGAGGGATGAAGGTCAGTGGGCCACTTCAGTAGCTTTTAACAGGGTTGAGCTTCAGGTGGTGCCAGTGTCTGACCCTTGACCCACTTTAGAAAGGAACATAACATTTTTATTCTGTAAAACAGTGAATTTTAAATTCATCTGATTCATGTTGATATAAAGACACACACACACACACGTACATATATATGAAAGTAAAAAGAAAAAGTCTTAAAAATGTATATAAGAATTAATGAAATAATAAAAGACAAGTAAATGATCATTTCTCTTATTACATGTGGTAGTGAATGATGGGTGTTTGGTGGTGCCAGCAGGAGGCGCTGTTGTCCATGCAGACGTGTGTAGGGCACACGCTCTGATGAGTGTTCTACACACACTGCTCCATGTTGTCAGGTGTCAGGTTTCAAACTACACGCGAAAACCATCTGACCACCACAGTTTGTTTGAAAAGCAGTCACACCGCAAAGTATATGTATAAAGTGTGATGTCTTTCTTTCTAGAAGACCTATTGTATTGTGTAAACTCAGGTGGGATGGGCCCGATGGAAACACACAAACTTTATTTTGAAAGTCTATCAGTCATTAATCAGTGCAGGTGTGCTGGATTTAAACACACAAGTGTGTGTGTGTGTGTGTGTGAGGTCCTGTTGCTGTGATACACTGAGTATTTACTCTTTATTATCGTCATTACTCAGGAAAAGCTTAATTTTCCTGTAACTGTTTAAAAAAAGGGCATCAGAGTTAATCTCATCCACTCAGGCCGACCTGCTGTCACCGGGGGAACGCTGCAGCGGACACACTGATTGGCTCACGGCCTCCGGCTCCATTGTTGTGGCCGTGCTTCTGTTGTCTCATACCTCAACAGCTGTAATGAGAGAGGGGAGGCAGGGAGGGGGCAGGTGGGGGAGGCCTTTCTTCCCTCCTGTAGGGAAGCTGTTGAGCTTAATGTTTAATAAGCCACTGGACACAGAGGGAAACCCGATCCTCTCCGGAGAGGCTGGCATGTGTGTGTGTGTGTTTGTGCGTGCGCCCTCTTCATGCATTTGTTGTGCGAGTATCCAAGCGTGCTGCATTATTCTCTGGTCAGTGTGTGAATCACATGCTCTGTTGTAATTGACTCTTTATTCAACAGGAGGCCGGCTTATGTTTCTGCTCAGGGCTTAGTTTGTGTTTGTCCCGTCTGATTGTAAACGCCCGCCGTGAAAAGGGAGCCAGGATCGAGTCTGTTAATGTGATGGAGTGCTTAATGGTTCCCTCGCGCCTAGTATTTGTGCACATCCTCTGAAAACCTACGGAAACGGACAAATTGCAGATGTAAACGCTCGTCTCCCGTGCTGCCCCCTAGTGGATTTATTTCTTGACAACCATGTAAAAAGACACACGCAGGCAGTGACGGTTGAATCGTTTGAAATGAATTAATCTCCTATTGTAAATAAGCCATTAAGAAACAAAATCTTCTCGGTAAAGTCAATGTGGTGTTGATTATAGAGTCGCAGTCATTCCAAGCAGCTTGTGGATCACACACATCGCTCTGTCAACAGCTGTGTGCACTGGAGCAGCTGGATGCACACCGAGGCCACAGTTGCAGGCACCGGCCAGTTCCAGAGTTCGCATCGACCATATGTCCACGTTAATAGCGCTTTTACTCATCAACGGTCACACTGAGTGGCTATTCTGCTGTGGTCACGTGCCCTCTGTTGGCTTAAGCTGCTGGCCTGCCTCCTGTCCTGGGACATGGGTAGAGTTACAGGGCAGCCAAAGCCTCTGATCTATTATTCATCTACTCATGTCAGAAATTACAGGGGAACAGGTTGATGTGGGGAGAGGGGCGGAATGCACGGCTGCACCACGGGTCAGGAAGTGTACACGAGCAGGCTGGCAGTGAGTGACTGAAGAGCTCTGTCCCTGACTGTGCATCTGTCACAGTGTCCCCGACAACACAGTCGTCCCTCATCGACAACCGTTCCACCTGTCCCCCCCGTTGTCCTTCTCAGGCTTCAAGAGTCACCGTAAAACCTCACTGCAAGAAAAAAATAACATCAAAACAAAGACAGAATCTCTCAGTAATGGATGTGTGACGCATCAAACCGACCACGGCCCCACAGTAATGGATGTACAGGAACATGTAGGCTGCGTAGTTTCTGGGCCTGGGCTTGATTTACTGTCTGAACAATCAAGGCCAGCACGTCAGTTTTGCATTAGCGTTAGTCTGTTCGCCATCTGTGCGCCATCGCTCAAATGATTTTGAGCGAGGCTGCAACTTATGTTTTTAATTTTAGTTACAAAGATAATCTTGCAATTAAATGAATATCTGATCACAAATTTCATCAAGCAGACGCTCCCGTCTGTTCCAGTGAGACTTGAAATTGTGCAGGACTCTGCGCTGTGGAGGAGCGGGAGGAAAGACAGTTTTGCACATGGTAAAAAAAAAAAACCTGACTCTGTCCGTGCAAACAAAGCCTTGGGGTATGTGAGGGGTATTGAAGCAATAATAGCCCTGCCTAAAAATAAAAGGGGCAAAATGACAGTGGAGGATACCGTTACAAAGAGCTCCACTGGACAAATAGGAGGGCCGGCGCTTTGAAGAGTTTCTCACAAAAGACGGACCACACAACACCCCCCCCCCCCCCCCCCCCCCCCCCCCCCCCCCCCCCCTTTCTCACAAAAGACGGACCACACAACCCCCCGCCCCCCCCCCCGCACCTCCCGCCGCCCGCTATGCGCTCTCTCCGATCAGGTTCCCATTATCGGCGAGGCCACACGGTGGAGAGGGCAGGAGGGGTTTGAAATGCCTGTCAGAAGCCGCTCGTCTGTGTCCGGCCTCCACGGCTCATGTCAGCCGTGCAAGGCAGACGCACACACACTTGGAATGTCTTGTAAAACTTTATACCAATATACTTAAATCAGCGCATCCTATTTTTGAGAAAGAGGCAATTGCATGTTCTCAAATACGGTGTTGGCCATTTTTCAGTAGTGATCATGATCTCGGTACCTCGGCCACTTCTGCACCGACGTCTCAGATGAAGCCTTTGACACCAGAACTGAAACTTGGTGTGGCTCTTTAACATTTCCCTGCCAGCGAGCCTCCGAGCAGCTGCGGGTAATTCTCACTGTCAGTCTCAGCGTGTAGCTTAGGACCAGATGGGTGGGAAGTAACTGTATTCAAGGAGAGTTGTCACTCGCAGGAAGCTGAGCGGAGCGGACTGAAACACTATTTTCCTGTCATTGAAAACTTAACTGCTCATTGTTTTTTGTAATGTGCTAAACCCCTGCCTTATAATTCAAAAGACTCAAATAAAACATAAAACCCTCGTGGCTGGCTAACAGTAGTGACCATGGACTAGTTACAGGTGTGTGTGTGTGTGTGTGTCCGGGGGGGTTCCAAGTTTTGGACTAGCTCCACATGTCCAGGCATGTCTCCGTCACTCTGAGTCCCACACTCGGCCTCTGTAATTAGGGTGTGAGTGGGTAATGATGCTGCTGCCCCACTGCCCAACGCTCCAACCTTCACTCAGGCTGCTGCCCGACCCCGACACAGTCCAGTTGCACAGTAATGCCGCAGATATTGTTGCTGGTTGGCCACTTGCTGTGCATCATGCATGTCACTGAAGTATTTCACATCCAGATTCTGTAAATAAAAAAACAGTTTTGCATCGCCAAACAAACCCAAGACACACAAAGAGGTATAGATGTGTACGTGGTCTTTAACAAGTTTATCTCCAGCATAAGTGGTCGTAACTTTAGGATCAGCAAGGATTCCGGTTGTGTTTTGCTGGCATGTGACAGTTGAGAGGGAAGCTTTGGGCCACTTGTGGGAGCTGCTGCAGAATGTAACATGGTCCCTTGAAATTAGGTTGTATTTATAGTCAACTGATTGTTTTCTTTGAGCATCTAATTGTTCTACTGCATCTGTTCCGCAGAACAGCTGACCCCCCCCCCAGCATTACTGATGCCAGTATCCATATCCTCATCCCTCCATGGTTCACTCGCGGCTTTAACGGTCATTTTTATTTTGAGGTGTGTTCGCTGACGTAGGCATTTGATCATTCATACGTGTTCATCTATTTAAACACACACAAGAGGTGATAATCCACATCATCCTCCTTGTCTTACCTTTTTTGTTATTACTAATCCTCTCTTTTGGAGTAGGAGCTCATGCACCGCACCTCAAGTGAGTCACCTCTTTTCAAAACTTCATGGCGTTGCATCTCTGGGGAATTGGGCCGTGAGACCTCATGTAGGGTTTTTCAGGGTGTTGATCAGAACAGGTCATTCTGCGGTTCTACCTCCGTGTGGCAGCTGCTTATCAGAGCCGCCAGCTGCACCGCTCCTTCAGCTCGGAACCGGGCCGGCCCGGGGAGGGTTATGTGGCCCTCTCCCATTTTCAACACGGCATTGTTGTGCCTGGCAACGTGCACCACCAGATTAAGATCTTTGGGGAGAAAGTGTCATTTCCTTAAGCTAATTCCACCCAACCTCCGCCTGCTGCCACCTCCTCACGAAAGCCAGGGGCACCACAAAATGACCATGTATTAACAATACTGCCGCTCCCCATGAGATCTCGGTCCTGATGCACGCACATGCACACACCCAGGAACACAAGAAGTCCCACAGCTTTGGCCTTTTGACCTTCAGCTCCCAAAAATGTGTCTTCAGTCTGGATTGTTGTACCTCTGTTGTGTTGGTAGTTTTTCTCTGTTGCGGTCTTGTTGGAGGGAGACTGATTCTAAGAGGGGAAAGGTCAGAGGGAAATGGTGGAACTAGAATGCAGTAAATTCTCAGGTCCCAGTTAAGTTCAGGCGAAGGTGAGCCCCTCAATTATATCTTGGACAAATGCGGTCCCAGTGTGAGACGGAGCAACTGATCTGGCTGCTGTCTCGTCTGTCAAAACATCCGTTAATCTTTACCAACCTCTGTAGACTGGCCATAAAAAGAGCACATGATCCTTTTCTTTGCACACAGAAAAATCTATGATTTTTTTAAAATTTTATTTATTTTTTTATCTAACACTAATCAAATACGTCCTCTTATTTCTTTATTTCATTGAGCCATACTCATTCTGGGAGCATGGCTGCTGTGTGTCGCACCAGCTACTGCAGGATTCAGTCACAATAGGTTGGTATAGACCTTTATGTCGGGGTCTCCTCCCTCTGAACAGACATATTAACAGGCTTCTGTGGCTAATGGATGTAATGGGATCTAATTTAAAGGAGGGAGGGTATCAAATCCACGTGCGCACAAAGACATTAAAGGGTCCTTGGGGAGGCAGCAGAGTTTTGATCCCTGTCGTCCCTCACGGGACACCAAGCTGTTCATTATGTCGGATAAAAACCAGGACAAAATACTGTATTCAGTGCTTCTAATGTCCCTGTAATTTATTGAAGTATACACAATATGTGGAGCCAAGATCGTCATCGAGTATCAGGTCTCAGACAGGAAGTGGAGTGGGTGTGAGTGTGTGTGTGTTGTGCTTGGGTTTTGATGTGTGGTTGTGTGGATTAAGGACCTCAAAGAGAAGAGAGCTTTAGAGAAATCACTTAAGAAAATAAAGCCACCGTTTGGATCTTGTTTTTATCCCGAGTACAGCGCACGTGGTGATTCACGTCTGCTGCTCAGACAGCTTAACAATTAGCTCCCACTGCGCTAATTATTGTTAGCTGCCTGTGATCATAACGACTTCTGCTTGTTCCATCTAATTAACAGTTTCAAATATTTGGAAGGTGCACTTCATTCCTAAAAGCATCGCCGCGCTCAAACCGAGACCTTTCAGTTAAATAATTGGATGAGGGCTGCCGCACAATGAGGGGTTTCAACCGATTTCAGAAACATGGCTGCCCGCAGACATGTGGACAGATTTATGCATTTTTTATATTTTTAATCTTAAAATCTCACTCTGGAGGATGTGGCCAAGACCACACACACACTGTTCTTAGGAAACGATTTCACAGCAGAGATACAACAGACTTCTGCTTCTTTAGTTTGTGTTCATGGTGGTTTGCAATTTAACTTGCAGTTACGCGCACTAGCATGTCTTCCAACGAGATGCTATACTTCTATAATATGTCACCGGTGTTCCCGCCACTGACTGCAGGTGCTGCCGGCTGCATGCTCCTGTGTGCCTGTGAAGTTTGGCACAGTATCTCCCCCAGACTGGCTGTGTAATAACACGCTGATGACCCTCTTTGCATGTGAGTGCCTGTGTTTTGCGGTGCACAGCAGGGTAGTCAGTGCAGTGATTTGTGGTTGTGCAGTTATGACTTTATGGTTTAATTGCTCCCCTGCCCTGCCGCTGCTGTCGACAGAGGCCGGCCCAGCCCTTCCCTCTGCATGTCGCAGTAGGATATTTTCACAGGAGGTGGGCACCTGCCTCAGTTTCCTCGCTGATTGTTTCCAGGACCGGGGGCCTCTGTAGTCCTGACATTTTTTACGCTGAGGTAACGTTTCCTTGCATTATGGTCGCAGAATAGCTCCCCTTGTCCATTGTGCTGCACGTTAAAACTCCTCATGGACTCGAACAGCGATGGGGGAAAGTGGAAGAAGGAAGGGGGAGATTCCGGGGAATTCCAGAGGCATTCCTATCAGATTGCCTTCCCCTCTCATTTCTTTCTTCTTTCATTGTAATCAGTGGCGCGCTGGAGTGTCAAGGCCATGTCAGACCTCAGGTGTGACATTAACAAGAATTTTTTCAGCACATAAATCAAGTTTAACAATATTTTGAGACAGCAGAAGGGAGGATGATGTCTTTCTTAACCCAGTTTCATGTTAAATCAAACACTCTCATCCTTCAACAAGTTTTTTTTAAATTTGTTTTTATATAATTCAATTTTAACCTCTAAAGAGCTCCGTAGAAAAAGGAGAAGAATATTTGTTTGTAGCATTTCCAGAAAAGCTTTGAGCTGTGACTGAGTGTCAGGGTGATTAGAGCTAGAGAGCTTCTCCTTCCCTGGAGATCCTATTAACCGAAGACGAGAAGAGGACAAAAGAAAAGATAAATAAACAAAGTGAATAGACTCCTTATCTGCGCTGACAGTAAACGGAGAACAGAGGGTGCGAGTAAGTGAGAGGCGGCGATGGAAGGTCGGCGTCAGAGCGTTTGACCCGGTGATGCTTGGTTTGACTCCAAAGCCTCAAAGTCAAACTGACTGAGCCCCTGATCTCTGATCGTTCACCCATGGACACATTCATCAGGCCCAGGCAGGGGCGAGGAGTGAAGTGTCAGTTAGTCATTTTCAAGTACTATAAGTAAAAATACCTCTTAATTGAGTGGCTGAGAACTGAGGCAGTAGTGAGATGGTCCATTAAGCTGTATGACAAACAAATAAAGTGGAGGCGATGGGTGTGTTTTAGAGGCAGCCGTTAACGAAGTGCTGTTAGTTTCTATACTCCACACTCAGTCACGGACCAGATTTAATTGAGATATATCTGTTTTTCCATAGACCTCAAACTGAGAGTGAACCTTTCCCCGACATCAGAGACCACGTCAGGAAAAACATCATTTAAAAGCTCCTGGTTGACTTATCGTAAAACTGCAGTATTTTGTTTAACTTGTAAAGTATCGTTCAGGCGTTCCTGCAGTAACTGCACTGCATCCACATTCAGGTTTGACAAGATTATTCCAGATAAGTTCCTGAAAGCCACCGGATTGTTCTCATGTCCTTAACTTAAAAATAGAGAAAAGCTATATAAAGAAGAAAAGGCAGGAAAAGTAGTTTCTCTTTTTAAACGACAAGAAGCGGATCAAGCTGAGGAGGAAGGTTGCGCAGAGGGTAACGTCAAGTGTTTTTCAGGAGAAGTGGCCCCTGTTTGGATCGGCTCCAGACTTTCTTGGTTTGGAGTTTTCCTGCGGCACCTGCGATCTTTATCACTATTGTCTTAAATAATCTTGGCATCTAGTGAGAAAAGCTCTCGGAGTAATTGTCAGCAGAAGCACGATAAGCCGTGACTCTGTTGTTTGGATTTTGCAGTTGTTGTACAGTATCTGTGCACTGACTCCTGCCACGTGTGCGCTCGGCCGCTGCACGGCGCCGCGCTGGAACATTTTCCCACTGCTCCGCGGAGCCGCCATTCTGTTGTCGCGGCCCCGCAGCCGCGCTGGTCATTGTATTTGTGTCCTGTGTATCACTTCCTGTGTCAGATTGTGGATTGTTAGGGAAACAATGGTGTGTTTCGCCTTGAAAGGACACCTCAATCATTTACCACCAGCCGGTAAACGCAGACGTATGCGGCGACAATATGTATTTTCCCCCTGCGCTGTCACTTGAACGAGCCGGCAATAATTTTTGAGCATGGCCTGATTTCTTTTCTTTTTTTTTTTTTTTTGAGTGAACTACAGCTTGCATTCATAGGACCAGGGCGCCAAGTTTCTACCCCACCCAAAGCAGAGACATTAGTTTAAAGATAATTCAAGCAGCACTTTACATTTCATTTTTCATTCTTGAGATGTTGCGTACAGACCCCACCCCCCTCTTCCTGTAAATGCAGCCAGCGTGCAGCATCACCTATACTGTACTTAACCAGAAGTTCGTGTGAGCCAAGGCAAACATGCCCACCTCCACAAATATGCAGTCAAGCACACACTTGTTGCTCCTGGCCGTGCTTGTGGTGATGGTGGTGAGAGTGAAGCCTCTCCCGCATCCCGGCTCGCCTCCCACCGGGGATGTTGTGCAGAGTGAGAGAGAAAAAATAGAAATCAAAGCAAAAATAAAAAGACCTTAAGAAAAACTAACGTGTTTGGACTGAATGGCATTCTTCAGGTCAGGAAGTCAGACTTTATTAGGTACCGACATGTTGCTGCGCCTGCTGTTGCATGACACCAGTCAATTCAGAAAGGGAGAGTAAAGGAATTCATGTACTTAAATACAGTGTTGAAGTACTGGCATAGTCTGAGGCCTCAGTTTGTTTGTTTGTTTGTATGATTAATACTGACATTAAATGTGTTCTGAGCTCTAAATATTAGTGCATATTCGATGAAGGAAACATCCTGTGAAAAGTGTCGGGAGGGTGGAGGAAAAATATTCAGGAGGAAAAGGTCAAGACTTAACACCTTTTAAACTCCAGACCCTTGAGTTCAGTGTCTCCTCAAAGGCGACAAGCTCAGACACTCAACATGTCCTGAACTGCCCCCCCCCCCGCCGACCTCTTCACCCTTTGGTGAAGAGCTTTGGCTTTTCCTTGTTGGTTTGTCTTGTCTTTTGTGTCGATAGTGTCTTAGATTCAGACTCTGACAGATTTTCAAGATGTAAACATTTGACGGACATCCTTGTCCTCAGTGATGGGACTCCTTGGGGACATAGGTCACAGGACGGAGCCTCGTCCATGAGTCCTTTAAAAGCCTTCTCCCTTCAGACTTCACAGAAACCCCCTTGAGCTTGTGCAGGTATTAATTTGAGGTGATTACCTGCAGCTTCACAGGACCTGCAGCACCTCCAGCCAGCAATCTCAGACAGGGGCCTAATTGACACTGTCTGTGTGTGTGTGTGTGTGTGTGTGGGGGGGGGGGGGGGTCTCTCTGCTGATTTGTTCCTTCCTTTTATGGCCGAGCGCTCCCCGCCCTGCAGAGCTTAATAAGATGTTTACATGGAGCTGGGTGTGGGAACCGGGGCCCATATGCTGCCGTGTTAGATGACAGGTACCGGCTTTGTGTTCTTGGCCTTGTTAAGAAGCTTTAGCTCTGAAATCAGAGCCTCTGCAGCGAGGTGAGAGACGCTCTGCGGCAGGTCTGCGATCAGTCACTGTTAAAAGACAAAAGAAGGCAAGAGCTCTCTTCAGGAAAATCCACCTCGACCTCATGTGAAGGATTCAGGCTTTCATCCTGTCGTCGTCAGTTTCCTCAGTTACAGACCGTCATCTCTTTATTCTGGGGTTTCATATGTTTAGCCAATTTATTCCCAGGATGATGAACCCTCTGTCTCAGACCTCGTCACAGATGCACACGACCCTTGGGAAAACCTTCTCCCTCTTGTTTCTGCTTTTAGTTTTCCTCCTCGGCTGTGAGTGCTCAGGGTTCCATTAACGTCCAAACTGCGCTGTCATGCAGACAGGTGTCAGCGTCCGTCCTCCTGTCTGCTGCAGGTGATAGAGGCAGTAAACCATCATGGCGCGAGCGTTATCACGCACACGCCTTGGGACTATAGCGACTGCACCTGCCGCAGCTCAGAGGACCCGAGTCTTCACCAGCCAGCACCTGCTCAGCCTCCACACATACACGCGCTGTGTGTGTGTATCTGTGTGTAAAGGTATGGTGAGGTTGCATAGATGTGTGATTGCTCTTGAGATTGATTTAAGGTCAAATCAAATAAAGTGAGTGTAATATGTCATATCCAACCTCAGTCCGTGTATGAAGATGGAACTTTCCTCTCCCCAAAGTCAAAGAATGTTGTCCTCCGTGTCATAAACCCCGCCTCCTCCAAGTTAGCGGATGGGACATAGACCAAAAAAATCCCAAACCCAAATTCAACTACGTAAGAAGTAAGTGATGACACTGTGAGAGGCGGTGAGCTGTCAGGTGACTGTTTTTCCTCTGAAAGTGGGAGTGTCTTCAGAGGTGAGAGACAAACAAAGGTCAAACATGGCTGCTTCACCTCGCAAGGTCATGAGATTTAATTTTCCTCATCTTCACTTCTGGATTCGCACCTCGTCACTGCTGTCTGGGAATTTTCCTGAAATTTTCTGGAGGGGCTGTGTGTGAGAACGTAATTGTTTGAGTCAGTTTTGTAGAACTTTCCCTTGTTCTTGATGTGGGCACTGAATGAAGACTCTCCTTCATCTCCAGAAGCTCACCAGAGCCACGTTGACGCAGAGCAGACAGAGTTTCCTTGTTTTTATTTTCCTCAGAATCTGACAACATTCACGATCCCTGGAGCGTTGCTTTCAGGCGCTGAACCACATCAGAGTGTGATGTGCTGGACTCAGGCTGGCTGATAACTGACTCAACACAAACTCCCACCCAGACGCTCACTCCACCCTGGGCTGAGTCGCTGCTTTGGGAATTGAACACTCACGTTTGAATCCCTGCTGGGAACTTGAGCATGATTCAGTAACTGTCCCCCACTCCTTGAAGAGCATCATCAAGGCCCCATGCCCCTGAGCAAGGCAGCGAGTGTGTGTAAACAACAAGGTGAGTTGCTGGGTTATACGAGGAGGGAAACTAAGACAATCGTCCATTCTGCGAGAACGATCCTGCAGCGTGCTGCGTTGTCGTGGACGGACCACACAGGCAAGCCGCAACAAGACTGTCTAAAGTTTACTCTGTTGTCAGATAAGAGCCCGACTCAGTTGTGTTTGCATTCCTCAGGATGGGACGAGTAAACGTCTCTATGGCAGCTCTCCCGGCCCTCGGCCTGTTTGTGTGCCGTTGCACTTAACGCTGTGTGAAGGTGAAAGCGATTGTGTTTGTGGGCATATTCCTTTCTGTAAACACATTAGTCTTTGATTTCCAGCGTGAGCCTTGAGAAACAGTAGCTGGTGAGTCACACAGAGAGAAGGCAGAGGTCAGGAGAATGAGTGGGGCCACAGACGGAATGAAAATCCAGATTCAGTTTGTATTGTTTGTTTTTGAGGCTCGTTCAGCCATTCCATCTATTTCTAAACAGATTTGTCTTAAAAAAAAAAAAAAGAGCAATATAAAAAATGCAGTAGACATTGCTGCTCAGTGAAGTCATTCGGATTAACAAAAGAAAGTGTAAAGGAGCAGGTAGACACACGCAGGCTGACTCAGGACTTCTCACTGAGACACAGTGTGAATATTCCATGTCCTCACTTCATAAAACACAGTCATCAGGGGAGCAATTACTTTAATCACCGGGTGGGATTCATGCAGGGGTCTGCATCAGTGGGATCAGAGCAGAGCCCGAGCGGAGCTTGTAAACTCGAGCTGTACCTGCAATAAAAACTCCCTGGAAGTACAGTGGAGCTGCAGCACGGTGGTAAACAGCAGCTTTCTATCTGCGCTGCCGGATCAGGGTGTGCAGACTTCAGCCGGGCCCTTGTTTAGTCTTCGTTCTGCATTAGTGGCCCCAGCGATGTGAGATGGGCCTTTATCTCCTGCCGCCAAGTGTCTTAATCCGTCCAACGTTCATCTCTTGAATGTGAAAGCACATTTCTTGTTTCAGTTGTAATCTTCCGTTTCCAAATCAAGAGTGAACATGCACAGGTCCTTTTCCAAAGATCAGGAACCAAGTTAATCACACACTGGAACTAACGTCAACTAAACTAACTTGAACTAAGCCTTGTTTGCATATTTTTTTCTTACTTTAAGTCATCTAACTCGCTGAGTGCTGGATTTAGGATGCATTCTGCCGCCATCCACTAGGGGGCCATCTAAAGAAGTAGCTTTAACTTTTGCCAACGCGATTATTTGGTGATTAAGTTTCTGGTCATCCCATAATTTCTGTTGAGATCGGTTTGAAATGTTCCAAAGAATACCTCCCACTGAAGTGCAGCAGAGATACTGATAGAAAGTAAAAATACCTTCAAATACCATTAAACCATGAAACATGTTGAGCTCGCTGCTCTCTGTGAAGTGTCCATCGATCAGTAATTCTATGCAGATAATTAACCTCATTACTCGCAGAGTTTATCTCCCTTCACATACCTCCTTATCGCCGCTGATAAGAGCCGTCGTAAAGACATGAACATGAGACGCTTGTGTCTGTGTGCAGGCATGTGAATGAATCATATGTACACGAGTATTTGCAAATGACAATGTGTGTCTGCGTGTGCCTGCACCTGCTTCCCTGTGAGGAAACATCTGCTGCCGGGTGTCAGAGGCCACCTGTCGGACTCCGTCCTGCAGCCGCTGACGGCCCAGCAGAACTGATCACTGTCTGCGGGAGCTGCCTCGGGACGATGTGAATGCAGAGACGCACAGCTGTCCTATCAGGGACACCTCCCCGCCGTTACGGAGCGTCATCCGAGATGTTGTGGGTTCGCCACATTTGTCCCAAATGAAAGCAACAGGAAATCTTCTTGGCATGTTGGAAGTAACACATTGACAGAAGCTTGTTGTTCTTGAACGCTACTTTCAGATGGGAGAAACATCTGTGATGTCCAAGCTGAGACAAACGTCCCAGAATCAAACCCACGACTCTCTTGACTAGAATGAGACTCGTACATGATGACTAACAAACGTTTTTATCCGAAATAACCAGCTTTTCTGGGTGGTTCGGGCTCATTTACCTCAACATCTGGCACTTAATTCTGTATATTCATGGTCCCCAGGGGATCCATTGATGTAACTTTAATGAGACTCTGTCATGTTGCGGTTCAGGTTTGTGGTTTAGAGTGAAAGTCTCAACAATTCTTTAATGAATTACCAGAAATTCTACTGAGTGCTACTACTATTTTCGCGCTCTCCTGAGGATAACGTCATCTGAGTTTGAGTGACACGCTAATTAGCCAATGTGAGCATGCTATCATGCTAGCCCTGCCTGAGCTATGTTCTCACTTGATCTGTTGCAGGTGATCTTTATTTTCTGTTAAGTACACTGCTCCTCAGCTGGCGTTCAGTTTAATTTTTTATTGGACTGAAGTTTGTGAACCTGAAATGAGATGATTGATTGATACTGTATATCAAGTCTATAACAGACATAGTGTCCTAGAACATGAACAGCGCGGTGGTTTTAAGCCAGTCGGGTTGTTGGAGTTTACAAATATAGAACTTTGATCTGTTTTTTATTTTACATAAGAACATATGTTATCATTCTTTATAGCTTGTTCCTTCCTTCAGATAGAGGCTGTAAACTCATTGGTTGGATCATATTCTATTTATTTGTGAAGTAAAATGTGTGTGTGTGTGTGTGTGTGGGGGGGGGGGTCCTGGCTGTCATCTCCATGTCACGGTGCTGTGTGTGGTCAGTAGAGGGCGCTAACAGCCGTGCTTGTGAGGAGCAGACCAACACTGAACTCAGTCTGTTCCTCCTGTTTGTTCATCTCTGACTCAACCTGAACACTTTCCATCAACTCTCACAACATGAACCTTTTCCTGTCCAACAGCAGAGCGTGTCCTCGTGTTTCACCGGGACACATGTCCAATGGAGCAGCGTCATGGAACCGGTCACATCGGAACCATGAGTTCGAGCTGCTGTTGGAGAAACTTTAATAATAATAATAATAAAAAAGCCATCAGCTCTCCTCCGCCCGCCCCTTCCTGTGATTGGCTCTGGGCTGCGGAACGCTCCACCCGGCTGGCCTCTGATTGGCCCAGGGAGCCGTCCGTCAGCGGGCAGCACCCAGCTCTGGCTGTGGGCAGCTCAGACGCTCCGCGGCTCCACTTCTCTGTAGTGCGTCGAGCGGCGGAGTCCAGAGGAGCAGACGCGTCTTGTTGCTGCAGAGCGAACAGTGGCAGCGGTGCGCTCTTCCTCCGCCAGAGCCGCGGGCATCCCGGGGAGCAGCCGTGCACGCCCCGCACACCGGGGCGCGGAGGATACTGCTCCTTCATCTCCTTCTCCTCCTCCTCCTCCTCCTTCATGAGTATTTTTGACTGAGTGAGACAGACATTTTCTGCTTTTCCCTCATGGTCACCAACACCGCGCAGCTGGAGACATGTGGAATAATCCGGGGACAGCGCCGCGCGTCTCTCTAGTGTGTCTCCTCCTGACGCTGTGGGCTGAGGTGAGAACTTGATGAGTTCTGCGGGTTCGGTGCTGCTCTCTCTGGAAGTCCTCTTCTTCTGGCTGAGGGTTGAATTCCAGCCCTAATTGATTCGTCTGCTCTGCGGTCTGAATCATGTGATCGTGGCTTTACCAGATTTACGCGTTTCCTTTGGGAAATCAAACTCATTTGCTGGCCAATTAAAAAAGCTGCTCCGTGAAGTGAGCTGGACACTTGGGTGAGGGGGATGTTTGTGATTCAGAAGCAGCGGGTGCGAATTGGTATAAAGTTGATTCAGCGCAGAGGAATCTGTGCCAAAGTTCGTGCGTAAATGACTGTTTTGCGAACATTACGCAAAGATAACTGGGTGAAATGGCTCCAGGTACTTAAGGTTTATTTAAACTCAGACTGTCAATGTCTCCTAGCTGTTGCTGATGTGCAGACTGAGCTGAGGCTGCGGACTGTCCGCATGTTTCAGGGACCAGTGCTTCGTGGATGGAGATCTGTTCTCTTGAGCCCCCATGTGTCACTTGACCTTTTAGCCTCCTCGGCGCGCTCACGCTCCTGTCCTGTCCCCCCCAGGTGTCTCAGTCCACCGGTTACTTCGAGCTGCAGCTGGTGTCGGTGGACAACCCCGGAGGTCAGCTCCTGAACGGCGACTGCTGCGACGCGGAGAGGAGCGCGGCGGAGGGCCACTGCGGAGCGGACGAGTGCGACACGTACATACGCGTGTGCTTGAAGGAATATCAGAGTGAGGTCATGACCAACGGGCCGTGCACCTACGGCTCGGAAACTACCAAAGTTCTCGGTGGGAATACTTTTCAGTTCAGGGGCGGACAGAAAGGCGCACTGGGCCGGAGCAGCGACGCCGGGAAGATCGTCATCCCCTTCCAGTTCGCGTGGCCGGTAAGTGGATCATCGCCTCACTCTGAAACGTGCGTGCACTGTGGTGTTTAATTCAGCGAGGACTTTGACGCAATGTTTGCGTAAAAATGAGCCACAGCATTGACCTGGAGGCACCAGAACCCGTGACCCAGGATGCTGGGAGTTTCTCACTCCACCACATGATCTCTGACGTGATGTCGTGTTTCGTGCCCGTTTCCCACATCCCCCAGCCCGGCTCCTACACACCGGGGTCAGGCCCCTTCCTCTCTCTGCCGTGGCCCCGAGCGGCGGTGGAGCGGTTGTGTCTGGGTTGGATGAGTTACTGACTGCTGGGGGGCGGGGGGGTGGAGATGAAGAGGAGGCAGGTAACTTATTACCTCTCCTCAACCAATCACAACCTGCTCTGGCCAGCGTGGGAAACAGGAGCAGCTTCTAATGAGCGCGGCTGGAACACGCACAGATCTGTAGCAGAGGGGTGACGTCATGCGGAGGGGACGTCCCAGGTTTGATTCCCACATCAGCTGAGTGGCCTGTCAAAATAATGGTGCTTGAGACTGGAAATCACTGTAGGGACATACTGTATATACACACAGCTAATACAGCTGGCACTGGTTTATGATTCTCTACATAAACAGTCATTTACCTCAGTGGGTCAAACTGCTGTTTATGTTGAGAAATTCCTGTTTTCTCAATCAAAGTGACAGTTTCATAGTCTCACAGTCAAACCAGTGGTTTCATGGCTCCATTGCAGCAACTCGGCCTCAGTCAGTTATTTTCAGATGGTTTTTATTTCTCTTGACAAATCTGAAGTTGATCTATGTTGGTGTGTTGTAGGAGCAGATTCTTTCGCTTCATTTGTCAAACTAACACTTTGGACGTGCGTTTCTCTGCTTCATGTCACATTTGTTGAATATTTCCATTGCGATTCTTCCTAATTGTGAAGCTAAACGTTAGCAGGGTCGAACTCTTTGAAACACTTCCAGCTCGTTCCCGCCGTGTTTGCCTCCAGCGAACAGAAACGGCGTCGGTGTGTTCGTGATGTGTTCACTGACATATCGGACATATCGGGTGCTTTGTGAGCGCGCCTGGCTACGTGACCTCCCCATTCATCACTCCCCATGGTCAGCTGTCAGCAGAGGGGAAGATGGAAGTAGTAAGTTGGGGCCCTGTGGGCGGATACGATTACCACTAAGTTGTGTGTGTGTGACACAGGCAGCGGGTATCAGTGTCACCAGCTACTCAAACAAATGAAGAACCCCGGGCAATCTGGGCCGGGGGATGCCTTTACCTCGCGGCCTCTCAGGTTCACGCTCTGTCCGTTATTGGCTCATTGTCTCACTCGGCGTGTGTGGGGTCAGTATTTTCCACTATCTGCCCGGTGGGGGGCATCAGTGCAGGACAATTTCTGTGTCCAGCTTCTTCTTGTGAAGGGGAACTGTCACTATATACTTTATTGGTCAGTGTCAGCGCCCCCTGGTGGCCACAGGAGTCATGATGAACCGATTGTTTCAATCATGACCACGATCTGTAATTACCATAGCTGTGTTTATTACGGTTACCATGCCGATAAAGCTGCTCCCACCACAACATTAAAGGGATCGTGACACATTTCCGTCTCCAGTCAATACATTGATTGAGATGACGGAAGATGTCTCGCTCGCTTCCTGCATCAGCCGCCTCGGCCCGTCGCCGTCCTCCCGCCACACGCCAACAGAATGGGTTTTGTGTGCGGCCTGTAGCCCCTGGTGCTGCTATAGTGGACGGCTCCAGTATCCGGGCCACTGGTCCTGACACAAATTAACGTCTGAAAAAAAATAAAAGAAGAAGGTCATTGTTCTGGCTTCTTTTTTACTGATCATTTCCTCTTCATGCCAACCCCCCCTCCGGCTGTTTGGGTCTTCACTGACATCTTTTTCATGAAAGGGAGTGGGGGGTGGGGGGGGGGTGACCAATGGAGCGAGGGATGGAGAAGACAGGAAAGAGGGAGGAAGCCGCCCCCACTTTAAACAAAACTCTGCTTCCTTGTGAGTTTTCAGTCACGAGGAAAGTGTATTTTTAGGACGCAGACACTTGGGATGCTGCTTTTTTTTTTTTTTTTTTTTTACACCAAACAAGCATTTACTTCTTCTTCTCCTCCTCCTCCTGTGTCTTCATCCCTCTCTCCTTCTCCTCCTCTCCTTATGGGGTATTTTTAGAGCTGCTGTCCTCCTCTCACCCCTCTGTGAGTAAATCAAGGATCAGGGGTTCATACTCCTTCAGTTTCATAGCTTGTTTTTTTTTTTTTTTTTTGGGTCGGCCCCCACTCTTGCCAGATTTCCCTCACCGGCCCGGCAGAGCTGAGAGCGCTGAGGTGGAACAGCTGTTGTTCGGAGGCCTCGGCGGCCTCCTGCGCCCGGAATAAATGTTTTAGTCAAATAGCATTAGGAAACGTGGGTATGATTACAGCGCTGGGAGCGTAAGATCAGTTCACTCGGAGGAGTATCGCAGAGCAGAGCAATCACAAAGTGCAGCGGCGTCCTCGTGTTCCGTTCTCTCCTCCGCCGACCGGCTCATTTGCCGAGTGCGTCTCTGGCGCCTTCGTTCACCTCCTCCTGCATCCGGAGCTCCTCTCGGCTCGCTGATGCTCTCATGGTTGATTAGTTTGGGGAAGAGGGGAGAGAGAAGGAGAAAGAGAGAGAGCTGTGCTTCATCACATCGCTGCCTCTGCAGCTTTTGTTAATGTCAGTTGTGTATAACTGGTTATTTATCTGCAAGAAACTGTTGAGAACAGGGAGTTGATACCAGAACAAGAGCCGACTTCATCCCTCCTCATTGAACATGTCTGAACCCTGGAAACATCGTCAGAGGACGTGCGGCTCCACCACAGCCGGGCAGCTCTCCGCTCAGTTAACTGTGGTCAGGACGGGTCCCCTGGTCGTTCCCACGCTGCCACAGCCTCCCTGTCAGCTGACCCGGTTCCGGTCGGAGGCGCGTAAGCGCGGGATTATCTGCTCCGTCTGAGCGGCTGATCGATTGTTGATGCTGCTGGTTTTATGCAAACAGCTCCACTTGAATCGATCCCACTGCGGGGGACGGGAATCTGTGCCCACAGCTGCACGACACCAACCCGGACAGGAAACACACGATTAACACGTGTGCGCTGTGTTGATCCTCAGCAACGTGAAGAAGAAGTTTTACTGTTTCATTTAATGTCAATTGAGTGTGAAAACCCTGGTGGGTCGCAGCCCGTCATCATCTCAGTGCTGTGAACCACAGGGGTGGAGGTTCTGTTCCCCAGCGTCCACCAGCAGAACACTGAACCCTCATTTGCTGCTGGAAGGAGTGAGAGAATGGAAGCGATGCCAGCCGGTGCAGCGGCTGCATTCTTCAGGGTGTATTCCACCAAACCCAAATTAGACCTGCTGTTCAGGGGAGGGCTTCTAATTTGCGTCAGCAGCTTTTCCCGCTCTTACGCTGCCTCCTCAGGCGAGGAACCCTGGGTTGCGTCTCAGGAATGGAAGGACTTATTTGAGGGAGCCTTTCGAAATGCGACAGCCCCTAAATTCAGGAACGACGTGTGGCCTGCTCTCAGAGAAGAATGGGATGTAGCGAGTCCAGCAGCTACAGGCGGGGTAATGACAGCGAGGCGAGCAGCGGCGATTAAACGCTCAGCTGGACCTCGAGAGGCAGAGGAGGAATGAAGGAGGGGGAGGCCGCGAGTTGGACGTTGTCGATGACCAAACCCTTCATTGTTCCTCTGTGTTTGTTCACCTCCTAATATCTCATCTGCCTCGTGTTTATCTTCTCTGTCCGTCTCCGAGAACCGAGCGGGACAAAGAGCCTGTAGCTACATATTTGGTGCGTTAGGAATCTTCTGGCTCCGCTGCTCCGGTCGTGTTAGCTTGTTTTGCTAGCTTTGAGGGTGTGATCACGCCGACAGTTTGCTTTCTTTGGTCTGAAACAGTGAGGAGCTTTGTGAATTTGGCTCGATGGGGCTCCCACTGTGACGCAGCTGATGATCCAGAGTTCTGTTCAGCACTACCTTTAAAACCTCTCACAGAACCTGAAGGGGATTCTGTCGTTCTCATCGAGGAGAAATAAACCAAAGTCGAATCTCCAGAGTTGGAGTGAAGTGCTGCTCACAGGCTCGGCATGAATGAACACACCCTGACTCATCGTTCAGCTCCAATCTGCTGGAAATCCTCCCTAACGAGCATCACCACAACGTCTCCTTTGTCTGATGCAACGTCCCCTCCGGAGGGATCGAGTGAAGCTTCGGTTCCTCATCACATCTGGAGCCTGAGGTTCTGAAACCTATGGCCAACACAATGGATTGAACAGTGTTTGCACAAAGCAGCACTACAGTTGAGAAGAAAGAAAAACTTCAGAAGAGTTTGAATCTGCTGCCATCAACTGCATGTTTTGATCTTAATGATGTCACTGGTGGTCACATCCCGTCCCCCCCCCCGGCATTGATGTTGGTTCTGTTTTGTTTCCCCCGGGGCTCGTTCTGCTGCTGCTGCCAAACCGAGTTCAAGCAGAACCTTTGGAGAAAGATAATTAAGATCTTCATTTCTCACCCTCTTCCCATCAGCTCTGATTGTAAAGTTCACCGATGATTGAGAACATGGAAACACTGAGATCGGGACTGTGATCAGAATCAGAATGAATCCTGAGGACAGTACAGATCTCATATTTGAAGTAAACCAGTGTGTATTCCATGTATCCAGAGGCCTGGCCGCTGTGTTTAAGGTGGAATCTAATTCACAGAATCCTCTGCAGTGCTGGAGGAGACGGTGGAACCCAGAGTGGCAGAAATAGATTTTCACGCGCTTGGTGTGGGAAAAGTGAACTGGGTCATATCACCATTCTGCAGCTCAGGATAAAGACCTGATTAGATTAGCTTTGATTCGATTTGCTGTCTGCACGAGGCCTCCTTAGAGAGGAGAGGAGGAGGTGGGAGAGGGGGGCTGGTTCCGTTAATAACGTGCTAAATTAACCATCCCAGCTCCTCGCTGCCTCGAGCCACATGTTTTATTCATGTCAACACACTAACAGGTGTGACGTGACAGGTGCTGCTTTTTTTCTGTCTTCATCACCACTCTGGAAAAGTTGTTAATTGGCTCTTTCTTTTCTCTCTGCCTCATTAACGACTCCCTGCTGCTGGGAATTGTCAATTAGGAGGAGCACATCCATCTTGATGCGACTCCCTCTGCCCGTTTAAAAGTCATGAGATTAAAGTGCTGGTGTGTCAGGTGTTTCATTTATTCTTGTTTCTTGGATTTGTGTTGTCTTTAAGGACAGTAATGATAAATAATAACTCTGATTTGAGTGTCCTCGTTTTCTCTTGACCTCGACTGTGAAGCGTCTCCGTCAGTCTTGACTCTAAAGTTGAAGTCACTCTCGGCAGAGTGATTCTGACGACCGCGGATGAAACAGTGAACTCACAGAGCAGCGGCTGTTCCTGTCGCCGCCAAGCAGTAATTTATTCATTGAACAGGTGAAGGCAGCGAGGAGCTGGTTTCTCCTCCACTAATGAAAACTCAAATCCCTCTGACTCCTGTAAATTGGTTAGGAGGTGTCAAGTGTCTCCACACACACACACGCACGCCCCCATCCTTCAAGGACACGCAGCACACGCTCCTGTCAGCCGTCTCTCTGGGAGCCGGCAGCTGTAACATTTCAAATTGATTACAAAAACAGAAGATTGATTATGATGAAGTCCGTCTCTATTCGCTCATTGCCGCGCTCATAAATCAACGTCTGATCGGGGGGTCGATGGTTCTCAGGTTCGTGGATCATCTGTTTGTGGTAAATATTAAATACAAATATATAATATATAATAATATAAATACCTCAGGGACTCTGATATCTTCAGACGGGCCCCAGGTCTTAAAAAGCCGGATCTTGTTGTCCACCTCGGAGCAGACACTGACTGAACACACATGAATCACCCTCCTACTTGTAGCAACACGGCCTTTGCTCTGTCCTGCACATTTTCTGTCTTCGCACACTGGGAACCACCCCCCCCCCTCTCAAATTTAAAGCACCATAAAATCAGCTTTAAAGTCCCATAAAGCACTTCAGCTCTCTACCTTTTTGTTTCATGTCTCTGTCTCTAATCTGCCCCTGCACCACTGTGTCACCTCCCCTGTAATCTTCCCTGCAGCCCTCGGCCGCCCCGAGTCAGACCGGGGTCATGGGAACTCGCAGCTGCTCGTCCGGCCCCATGCAGTTGACGGACAGCGAGCGCCACCGTGGTTTGTTTGCTGATGCGCGTGAAAAGTTTTTTTTTTTTTTTAAGGGGGAAAAAAACAGCCCTGCACCTGAAACAATCCAGGGTTTGAGTCTGTTGTTGTGCGATGGCGGAGCCGCTCGGCCGGGGAAAGTGGGACATGGTGTGCAGGCATGCTGCGCTTTCACACATTCTCACGATCTGCTGCTCTGAGTCAACGCTGTCGTAGTCTAGCCTCTGAGACACTGACAGACGCCGGCGGTGTGGTCAGCGTCTCCCTCGTCTTCCTCGTGAGGAAACTGAAAAACTGCAAAATGTCTTCGTCTTTTATCATGTGAGGGAAAGGTCAAGATCCTCATGGCTGCCTGATCCCGAAGAATGAGCTGCTGTGTTTCATATCAGTGGCTTTTGTTTGTTCATCTCGCCCCTGGTGTGTGTCGGCCTTAAGAAGAGGGAAGGCCCTTCATCTTAAAGGAGACATGTTGTTTTCATAGCGTTCACGTCCTCAGGAGACACATCACTGACCTCCAACTGCTGCAGCTCCTCTCTTCAGCCCCTGTCACAAACTCTGATTTTAAGCTCCTGTCTCTTTAAGAGCCGCCCCCCCTCCTTCATGGCACTCTGCTGTGACTGGTCCCTCTGTCTACCTGCTCTGTTAAGGGGCGTGTCAGACTAGAGTCGCCTTTTATCAAAGACGTCTTTAACTTAACAGAACTTTCACATTTATAAAAAGGCCATCGTGACACCCAGTTTCCACAGACAGGGTCAAGTAGACGCTCCCATCTCGATCTTAGTCAACCAGGTGATCTCAGTTAAGTTTTGCTCTGACTCAGCAGCTCCTCTGAACTCGCCTGAAGCTAATCAGTCACAGCAGTGTGGGAACGCGGCTCAGTTTCCCACCGGCGTTCCCCTTTAATGCCAAATATGTGTACGTGTGTGCACGTCAAAGTGGCGGTGATTCATATCAGAGTTTCTGTGTGAGCTCCACATCTCGTGCACGCCGTCCACGAGCATATCTGAGTTTCAGCGAGTGTGTGCGTGTGTTTCTGTATTAGCGTGCCCTCTGATAACCTCTGCCCTCCTCCTCCTCTCTCCTTTCTCCTCCTCAGCGGGCGTACACTGTGATGGTGGAGGCGTGGGACCGGGACAACGGCACACACAGCAATGGTAAGACTCCGCCCACCGCACTGCTTCACATTCACACCGTCTGTTTCCTCTGCCTCACACCCTAAACTACACTCAGCTCGAGAACCTCCTCTTCTATTCAATGTCACATCTTCGTCCATGGTTCCTCCTCTTCCTCCTGAGATGTTTGAGCTCCGTCATTGGTTACCATGTTCTCTGTGCCTCCATGTCTGATGGTTGACTGATGAAGAGCTGGTTTGCTGTATTGTCAACTAGTCGAGTACTTTGACTCGTGTACTTGTACTCTGTAATCAGAGGCCCTTTGTGGACTGAGGCTCTGCTGATGGACCTTAGGGCTCTAAATGAAATCTCTGTCTTCTTCATACTGGGAGCAGCTGCTCAGGGTCGATGTGTTCAGACACATCCGACCGCTGCACCGTGGAACTGTGTGGCAACACGTCGGCGTTGGCGTGCGCTCGTCTCCTCTGTAACGAGCTGCGTCCCCTGAGGTTTGGCGGTTTTCCTCTGTTTGGAATCTCCTCATCAAACAGTCTTTCACTCATTTACTGTATTTACGGTAAACCCGCACTAGTTAATGAACGGTTCTCACTAACCCTGCGGCCGGTGAGGAGCCAAACAAGCCAACTTTCACACTTTTGCTTTTACGAACGCACCACGCCCGGCTCTGACAGGAAGCTTGTTCTGCCTCGCTCTCTGTATTAAACCTGTGAGCGCATTACCTCGTTAAGCCATTAGCTGGGGGCCACCTCCCCCCCTTCCCCCTCCTCATTAGCATCCCAGTAGCTGTGTGGCTCCTGGTGGTTATGCTGGAACACACACTGGGGCGGAGTTTGCCAGGGTCCAAATCAAAATGGACACTAAGTTGAGACTGAGTGCTCTGTCCACTTCGGAATAAAAACGTGTTGGAGACGTTTGCTCCGTGTGTGTCGAGTTTCTCGACTCTACTTTCACTTGTCGGGTTCTGCCTCCATTTGGGATTTCCTGCATTTTTGGGCAATCACCTTCGATACCTGTGGGAGAGCAGGCACGGGCCTGTTGCATCCAGCTGTGGGCGTTCAAGCAGGTGAGGCAAGTATTAGTGATGCTGCAGAGAGAGAGAGTGGGAGAGGAATGAGAATCGAGTGTTCCGTGGCCTCAGAGCCAAATCTGAGCCGTGTGATTGTCTGCCAACACAAATCCCGATTACACTGTTCTTTGTTTTCCTACATAATACAGCTGCGCAGAGCACATTCGATCTAAAGTAGGCCCACAGTAAATTAAGACAAGTTGGACATCTGGCTCACACAAGCAGCGAGTATCACACACACTCCTTAAATGGTCATCTGATGTCTCTTATTGTCTCCTTTAATATTTAATACTTATCCACGCCTAGCACCCACGACACAGGATTTCCTCTGAGTGATTCAAAGTTGTTTACGAGGTGAAAAGTTTTATTTCTGGGTTTGGGTGTTTTGTCCATTTGCTGGTGAAGTGGATGAAATGTCTCCGGGCCGCGTGTGTGGAGGCAGGTCCGGGCCGCAGGTCGGGGCCGCGTGAAGGCTGTTTACACCTCAGGAAGCCCTCGCCTTTCAAAACAAAACACAGGAGGACAGAGTGCAGAGCTGTTGTTGACGACTGTTGGCTCGTGTGACGGGGAGCTAAAGAAAGGTCCTATTTATTGTTGGAGTCAACAAACAAACAGTCCATGTTTCTGATTAATTATCTGAGCCCGGTGCGTCTGTTACGCCTCCAGAGCTGCACGCCACTCTGGACCACATGTTGAGGGACGCACTGACACATGCGCTGGTCATGGTCGGTGTTTTTGAACAAATCTAAATGAGCCCAGATTGATGTCCCGGCACCAGACAACAGCAGCTTCTGCACAGTTGGAATCCTTCATGTTGTGATGATGATGATGATGTTTGAGAAGTGATTAAGGGCCGTCCGTTCCTTCAGGACGCCGTCTTAAGTGTCTTGTTGCATCACCTGGAGGAAGATGCTTTCCAAAACAAAGGAGCACCCTGACAACCAGCTGCTTCCGCGCTGCGTCTCCTTCCAGGTGTTCCAGCAGCCGTGATGTAAATCCGACATAAATCTGAGGAATCATAAAAACACTGAGCAGATGAGAAGCAAAGAAACGTTGATTTTCTCACGCGTGGAAGGTTTATTACCTCCACCACAGGCCTTAGATCTGCGGCCCTGTCCCTGTGTTCTGTGGTTGGGTGTTTTTTCAGAACATGCCTCGTCTAAACTTTCATGGACACGAGCCAGAGAAGAAGTCATTAAACTGGCGTGGGCCCCAGTTCAGGGGCGACACAGGAATTTGTTTTTGTTATCGTCGTTACCTCCAGATTATTTCATGGATCCAGAGGAAATAACTGCCATGTTCAGGGAACCGGTCCCTGGGACTGTGTGAAATCTGGTGCGGCTGGGTTGAATTTAAAAGGAACGTTGGTCCCCAGCAGCTGTCGAAGTTAAAGGTGTCGAACACGTGTTCACGTGTCTCCTTACTGAAGCGAACGCTCCCAGCGTGTTTGTAGATACGGGACCACTGTTACAGGTGAGGCGCCGCAGAGAGGTCGAAGGTCACAGCGCCACCGTCTTCTCACAGGACTGACAGAAATCCGGCGTCTTGTGGCCGTGGGTCTGATCCTCCGCCGGGTTCTGAAGGCCCCTGTCGTCTCCCTGCTGCTCTCCCTGGTAACACGGCCTCTCTTAGCTCCTCCGGCTCGCAGAGAGCTCACGATTGGTCTTTATTTTTATATCTAATTGCTGGAGAAGAACAGCCGTGAGTGAGAGCCTGGGAGTTTCAGGTGGTGGGTGTGGGACTGAGCTCTGTGGCTGTGAGACGATGGAGGCACAAAGGAACGTGTCTTAATGTTCACAGTTAGTGGACTGAAGACAATAAAACACTTTATTTTCTAAATTCTGTGAATGCAAACTGTGTTCAAATAAACCCTGTGATGAATGTTGAATCCAATCCCTCAGAACTGGAAGAACACACAGTCATTCGTTTTATTCTTCCTCTCCGTCCGTCTGTCCACTGGAGACGACGATAGCGGCGGGGTCACTCGCAGCTCTGCAGGGCCGCAGTGACCCCGCCCCCCCACGGAGCTTCTGTTCCTTGAGAACGAGTTAAAGGGTCTTTCCTATATCGCTCTTCCTCGTCTGTTCCCCGTCTCTTATTATTTCCGGCCTGGCTCCGATGGAGTCGGGGCTGGACATCCTGCACGGGCGAGCGAGCGGGGAGCAGAAAAGCATTTCACCAAGCAGGAAAACTGAAAAAGCTCTTTGGTTATCAAGCCCTCGCAGACCACGCTGCGACGCCCCTCCGCTTGCGCTTCCTTCGTTTTCCCGTTTGGTCTCGTCTGACCTGATCTGGGTGAACTCCAGACGTTCCTCGAAGCCTCTCGGATTCTGTGAACCCACTGAACACCGGGTTGTTGGGTCAAACCCTGGAATGTCATTCAGAAGTTATTTTGACGTCCGTAGCGAACTGACCCAAATACCTGAGTCTTTCTCTCTGGACCAGACTCAGGGGATAATGACTCAAGCTGGAACCCAGTTCAGCATGATTTTAGCTTCTTAGCCTCTTTCTCTCTCCCACAGACGAGGAGCTGCTGATCGAGCGCAGCATCCACAAAGGAACCATCAGCCCTGGAGAGGAGAAGCAGACGGTGGAGTACAAGAGCCCGACCGCCAGGCTGGAGTACACCGTCCGAGTGCGCTGCGACGAGCACTACTACGGCAGCAAGTGCAACAAAGTGTGTCGCCCCCGCAATGACTACTTTGGCCACTACCGCTGCGACCAGCAGGGGAACCGGGGCTGCATGGAGGGCTGGACCGGGCCGGACTGCAAGACAGGTGAGGACGTCCTTCACGCCGTCACCACGGGAGACACAGTTGGAAATACTCTGCTCCTCACGTGTCCTCTGTCCATCCCCCACAGCCATCTGCAAACAGGGATGCAGCGTCCTGCACGGGAAGTGCAGCGAGCCGGGGGAGTGCACGTAAGTCGTGTTTTTATTTTTTTTGTCCTTTGGTGTTCCGCGGCGTCACAGGGCAGCTGGGCGGAGCCTAATGAGAAAAACAGTGGTGACACGGCAGTGATGGGAGGGGGGAGGGGGGTTGTTGATAACATACCAAGCAGTCTGACCCCCCCCCCCCCCCCCCCCCCCCCCCCCCCCCCCCCC